>OX638364.1:39083291-39691579 GCA_951812935.1 Hermaeophaga mercurialis | reverse complement strand
TGTTATTATTATAGTAAGCCTTATTAGTTTTAGTAATCTTATATTATTATTGTCGCTATACAAATCGCAGCTCTCATTATTCTAACTATAATCATTAATATTCCTATTAGTATACTTAATATTATCAGTACGTGAATAATTATTTTAATCATTATTATTATGAAAAGTGTAAAATTTTCTGGAATCCTTATATTATTTTTAGAACTGTAAAAATTCTTGATTACTGGTATTATTAAAATTATAAAAATTACTATAGTAATTACTTAAATATTGTTAATAAAATTATTCTCGGTGTTATTATTATAGTAAGCCTTATTAGTTTTAGTAATCTTATATTATTATTGTCGCTATACAAATCGCAGCTCTCATTATTCTAACTATAATCATTAATATTCCTATTAGTATACTTAATATTATCAGTACGGGAATAATTATTTTAATCATTATTATTATGAAAAGTGTTAAATTTTCTGGAATCCTTATATTATTTTTAGAACTGTAAAAATTCTTGATTACTGGTATTATTAAAATTATAAAAATTACTATAGTAATTACTTAAATATTGTTAATAAAATTATTCTCGTTGTTATTATTATAGTAAGCCTTATTAGTTTTAGTTATCTTATATTATTATTGTCGCTATACAAATTGCTGCTCTCATTATTCTAACTATAATCATTAATATTCTTATTAGTATATTTAATATTATCAGTACGTGAATAATTATTTTAATCATTATTATTAAGAAAACTACTAAGTTTTCTGGAATCCTTATGGTATTTTTAGAACTGTAAAAATTCTTGATTACTGGTATTATTAAAATTATAAAAATTACTCTAGTAATTACTTAAATATTGTTAATAAAATTATTCTCGGTGTTATTATTATAGTAAGCCTTATTAGTTTTAGTAATCTTATATTATTATTGTCGCTATACAAATCGCAGCTCTCATTATTCTAACTATAATCATTAATATTCCTATTAGTATACTTAATATTATCAGTAAGTGAATAATTATTTTAATCATTATTATTATGAAAAGTGTTAAATTTTCTGGAATCCTTATGTTATTTTTAGAACTGTAAAAATTCTTGATTACTGGTATTATTAAAATTATATAAATTGCTATAGTAATTACTTAAATATTGTTAATAAAATTATTCTCGGTGTTATTATTATAGGAAGCCTTAGTAGTTTTAGTAATCTTATATTATTATTTTCGCTATACAAATTGTTGCTCTCATTATTCTAACTAAAATCATTAATATTCTTAATAGTATACTTAATATTATCAGTACGTGAATAATTATTTTAATCATTATTATTAAGAAAACTACTAAGTTTTCTGGAATCCTTATGGAAGTATTAGAACTGTAAAAATTCTTGATTACTGGTATTATTAAAATTATAAAAATTACTATAGTAATTACTTAAATATTGTTAATAAAATTATTCTCGGTGTTATTATTATAGTAAGCCTTATTAGTTTTAGTAATGTTATATTAGTATTTTCGCTACACAAATTGCTGCTCTCATTATTCTAACTATAATCATTAATATTCTTATTAGTATACTTAATATTATCAGTACGTGAATAATCATTTAAATCATTATTATTAAGAAAACTATTAAGTTTTCTGGAATCCTTATGGTATTTTTAGAACTGTAAAAATTCTTGATTACTGGTATTATTAAAAATATAAAAATTACTATACTAATTACTTAAATATTGTTAATAAAATTATTCTCGGTGTTATTATTATAGTAAGCCTTATTAGTTTTAGTAATCTTATATTATTATTATCGCTATACAAATTGTTGCTCTCATTATTCTAACTAAAATCATTAATATTCTTAATAGTATACTTAATATTATCAGTACGTGAATAATTATTTTAATCATTATTATTAAGAAAACTACTAAGTTTTCTGGAATCCTTATGGTATTTTTAGAACTGTAAAAATTCTTGATTACTGGTATTATTAAAATTATAAAAATTGCTCTAGTAATTACTTAAATATTGTTAATAAAATTATTCTAGGTGTTAATATTATAGTAAGCCTTATTAGTTTTAGTAATCTTATATTATTATTGTCGCTATACAAATTGCTGCTCTCATTATTCTAGCTGTAATCATTAATATTCTTATTAGTATACTTAATATTATCAGTAGGTGAATAATTATTTTAATCATTATTATTAAGAAAACTACTAAGTTTTGTGGAATCCTTATGGTATTTTTAGAACTGTAAAAATTGTTGATTACTGGTATTATTAAAATTATAAAAATTACTGTAGTAATTACTTAAATATTGTGTAATAAAATTATCCTCGGTGTTATTATTATAGTAAGCTTTATTAGTTTTAGTAATGTAATATTAGTATTGTCGCTATACAAATTGCTGCTCTCATTATTCTAACTATAATCATTAATATTCTTATTAGTATACTTAATAGTATCAGTACGTGAATAATTATTTTAATCATTATTATTAAGAAAACTACTAAGTTTTCTGGAATCACTATTGTGTTTTTAGAAATGTAAAAATTCTTGATTACTGGTATTATTAAAATTATAAAAATTACTCTTGTAATTACTTAAATATTGTTAATAAAATTATACTCGGTGTTATTATTATAGTAAGCCTTATTAGTTTTAGTAATGTTATATTAGTATTGTCGCTATACAAATTGCTACTCTCATTATTCTAACTATAATCATTAATATTCTTATTAGTATACTTAATATTATCAGTACATGAATAATTATTTTAATCATTATTATTAAGAAAACTACTAAGTTTTCTAGAATCCTTATGGTATTTTTAGAACTGTAAAAATTCTTGATTACTGGTATTATTAAAATCATAAAAATTACTATAATAATTACTTAAATATTGTTAATAAAATTATTCTCGGTGTTATTATTATAGTAAGCCTTATTAGTTTTAGTAATGTTATATTAGTATTGTCGCTATACAAATTGCTGCTCTCATCGTTCTAACTATAATCATTAATATTCTTATTAGTATTCTTAATATTATCAGTAGGTGAATAATTATTTTAATCATTATTATTAAGAAAACTACTAAGTTTTCTGGAATCCTTATGGTATTTTTAGAACTGTCAAAATTCTTAATTACTGGTATTATTAAAATTATAAAAATTACTCTAGTAATTACTTAAATATTGTTAATAAAATTATTCTGGGTGTTATTATTATAGTAAGCCTTTTAGTTTTAGTAATCTTATAGTAGTATTGTCGCTATACAAATTGCTTCTCTCATTATACTAATTATAATCGTTAATATTCTTATTAGTATACTTAATATTATCAGTACGTGAATAATTATTTTAATCATTATTATTAAGAAAACTACTAAGTTTTCTGGAATCCTTATGGTATTTTTAGAACTGTAAAAATTCTTGATTACTGGTATTATTAAAATTATAAAAATTACTATAGTAATTACTTAAACATTGTTAATAAAATTATTCTCGGTGTTATTATTATAGTAAGCCTTATTAGTTTTAGTAATGTTGTATTAGTATTGTCGCTATACAAATTGCTGCTCTCATTAATCTAACCGTAATCATTAATATTCTTATTAGTATACTTAATATTAGCAGTACGTGAATAATTATTTTAATCATTATTATTAAGAAAACTACTAAGTTTTCTGGAATCCTTATGGTGTTTTTTGAACTGTAAAAATTCTTGATTCCTGGTATCATTAAAATTATAAAAATTACTATAGTAATTACTTAAATATTGTTAATAAAATTATTCTCGGTGTTATTATTATAGTAAGCCTTATTAGTTTTAGTAATGTTATATTAGTATTGTCGCTATACAAATTGTTGCTCTCATTATTCTAACTATAATCATTAATATTCTTATTAGTATACTTAATATTATCAGTACATGAATAATTATTTTAATCATTATTATTAAGAAAACTACTAAGTTTTCTGGAATCCTTACGGTATTTTTAAAACTGTAAAAATTCTTGATTACTGGAATTATTAAAATTATAACAATTATTATAGTAATTACTTAAATATTGTTAATAAAATTATTCTCGGTGTTATTATTAGAGTAAGCCTTATTAGTTTTAGTATTCTTATATTATTATTGTCGCTATACAAATTGCTGCTCTCATTATCTAACTATAATCATTAATATTCTTATTAGTATACTTAATATTATCAGTAGGTGAATAATTATTTTAATCATTATTATTAAGAAAACTACTAAGTTTTCTGGAATCATTATTGTGTTTTTAGAAATGTAAAAATTCTTGATTACTGGTATTATTAAAATTATAAAAATTACTCTAGTAATTACTTAAATATTGTTAATAAAATTATCCTCGGTGTTATTATTATAGTAAGCCTTATTAGTTTTAGTAATGGTATATTAGTATTGTCGCTATACAAATTGCTGCTCTCATTATTCTAACTATAATCATTAATATTCTTATTAGTATACTTAATATTATCAGTACATGAATAATTATTTTAATCATTATTAATAAGAAAACTACTAAGTTTTCTGGAATCCTTATGGTATTTTTAGAACTGTAAAAATTCTTGATTACTGGTATTATTAAAATCATAAAAATTACTATAATAATTACTTAAATATTGTTAATAAAATTATTCTCGGTGTTATTATTATAGTAAGCCTTATTAGTTTTAGTAATGTTATATTAGTATTGTCGCTATACAAATTGCTGCTCTCATTGTTCTAACTATAATCATTAATATTCTTATTAGTATACTTAATATTATCAGTAGGTGAATAATTATTTTAATCATTATTATTAAGAAAACTACTAAGTTTTCTGGAATCCTTATGGTATTTTTAGAACTGTAAAAATTCTTGATTACTGGTATTATTAAAATTATAAAAATTACTATAGTAATTACTTAAACATTGTTAATAAAATTATTCTCGGTGTTATTATTATAGTAAGCCTTATTAGTTTTAGTAATGTTGTATTAGTATTGTCGCTATACAAATTGCTGCTCTCATTAATCTAACCGTAATCATTAATATTCTTATTAGTATACTTAATATTAGCAGTACGTGAATAATTATTTTAATCATTATTATTAAGAAAACTACTAAGTTTTCTGGAATCCTTATGGTGTTTTTTGAACTGTAAAAATTCTTGATTCCTGGTATCATTAAAATTATAAAAATTACTATAGTAATTACTTAAATATTGTTAATAAAATTATTCTCTGTGTTATTATTATAGTAAGCCTTATTAGTTTTAGTAATGTTATATTAGTATTGTCGCTATACAAATTGTTGCTCTCATTATTCTAACCATAATCATTAATATTCTTATTAGTATACTTAATATTATCAGTACATGAATAATTATTTTAATCATTATTATTAAGAAAACTACTAAGTTTTCTGGAATCCTTACGGTATTTTTAAAACTGTAAAAATTCTTGATTACTGGTATTATTAAAATTATAAAAATTATTATAGTAATTACTTAAATATTGTTAATAAAATTATTCTCGGTGTTATTATTATAGTAAGCCTTATTAGTTTTAGTAATGTTATATTAGTATTGTCGCTATACAAATTGCTACTCTCATTATTCTAACTATAATCATTAATATTCTTATTAGTATACTTAATATTATCAGTAGGTGAATAATTATTTTAATCATTATTATTAAGAAAACTACTAAGTTTTCTGGAATCATTATTGTGTTTTTAGAAATGTAAAAATTCTTGATTACTGGTATTATTAAAATTATAAAAATTACTCTAGTAATTACTTAAATATTGTTAATAAAATTATCCTCGGTGTTATTATTATAGTAAGCCTTATTAGTTTTAGTAATGGTATATTAGTATTGTCGCTATACAAATTGCTACTCTCATTATTCTAACTATAATCATTAATATTCTTATTAGTATACTTAATATTATCAGTACATGAATAATTATTTTAATCATTATTAATAAGAAAACTACTAAGTTTTCTGGAATCCTTATGGTATTTTTAGAACTGTAAAAATTCTTGATTACTGGTATTATTAAAATCATAAAAATTACTATAATAATTACTTAAATATTGTTAATAAAATTATTCTCGGTGTTATTATTATATTAAGCCTTATTAGTTTTAGTAATGTTATATTAGTATTGTCGCTATACAAATTGCTGCTCTCATTGTTCTAACTATAATCATTAATATTCTTATTAGTATACTTAATATTATCAGTAGGTGAATAATTATTTTAATCATTATTATTAAGAAAACTACTAAGTTTTCTGGAATCCTTATGGTATTTTTAAAACTGTAAAAATTCTTGATTACTGGTATTATTAAAATTATAAAAATTATTATGGTAATTACTTAAATATTGTTAATAAAATTATTCTCGGTGTTATTATTATAGTAAGCCTTATTATTTTTAGTAATCTTATATTATTATTGTCGCTATACAAATTGCTGCTCTGATTATCTAACTATAATAATTAATATTCTTATTAGTATACTTAATATTATCAGTAGGTGAATAATTATTTTAATCATTATTATTAAGAAAATTACTAAGTTTTCTGGAATCATTATTGTGTTTTTAGAAATGTAAAAATTCTTGATTACTGGTATTATTAAAATTATAAAAATTACTCTAGTAATTACTTAAATATTGTTAATAAAAATATCCTCGGTGTTATTATTATAGTAAGCCTTATTAGTTTTAGTAATGGTATATTAGTATTGTCGCTATACAAATTGCTGCTCTCATTATTCTAACTATAATCATTAATATTCTTATTAGTATACTTAATATTATCAGTACATGAATAATTATTTTAATCATTATTATTAAGAAAACTACTAAGTTTTCTGGAATCCTTATGGTATTTTTAGAACTGTAAAAATTCCTGATTACTGGTATTATTAAAATCATAAAAATTACTATAATAATTACTTAAATATTGTTAATAAAATTATTCTCGGTGTTATTATTATAGTAAGCCTTATTAGTTTTAGTAATGTTATATTAGTATTGTCGCTATACAAATTGCTGCTCTCATTGTTCTAACTATAATCATTAATATTCTTATTAGTATACTTAATATTATCAGTAGGTGAATAATTATTTTAATCATTATTATTAAGAAAACTACTAAGTTTTCTGGAATCCTTATGATATTTTTAAAACTGTAAAAATTCTTGATTACTGGTATTATTAAAATTATTATGGTAATTACTTAAATATTTTTAATAAAATTATTCTCGGTGTTATTATTATAGTAAGCCTTATTATTTTTAGTAACCTTATATTATTATTGTCGCTATACAAATTGCTGCTCTCATTATCTAACTATAATAATTAATATTCTTATTAGTATACTTAATATTATCAGTAGGTGAATAATTATTTTAATCATTATTATTAAGAAAACTACTAAGTTTTCTGGAATCATTATTGTGTTTTTAGAAATGTAAAAATTCTTGATTACTGGTATTATTAAAATTATAAAAATTACTCTAGTAATTACTTAAATATTGTTAATAAAATTATTCTCGGTGTTATTATTATAGTAAGCCTTATTAGTTTTAGTAATGGTATATTAGTATTGTCGCTATACAAATTGCTGCTCTCATTATTCTAACTATAATCATTAATATTCTTATTAGTATACTTAATATTATCAGTACATGAATGATTATTTTAATCATTATTATTAAGAAAACTACTAAGTTTTCTGGAATCCTTATGGTATTTTTAGAACTGTAAAAATTCTTGATTACTGGTATTATTAAAATCATAAAAATTACTATAATAATTACTTAAATATTGTTAATAAAATTATTCTCGGTGTTATTATTATAGTAAGCCTTATTTGTTTTAGTAATGTTATATTAGTATTGTCGCTATACAAATTGCTGCTCTCATTGTTCTAACTATAATCATTAATATTCTTATTAGTATACTTAATATTATCAGTAGGTGAATAATTATTTTAATCATTATTATTAAGAAAACTACTAAGTTTTCTGGAATCCTTATGGTATTTTTAGAACTGTAAAAATTCTTGATTACTGGTATTATTAAAATCATAAAAATTACTATAATAATTACTTAAATATTGTTAATAAAATTATTCTCGGTGTTATTATTATAGTAAGCCTTATTAGTTTTAGTAATCTTATATTATTATTGTCGCTATACAAATTGCTGCTCTCATTATCTAACTATAATCATTAATATTCTTATTAGTATACTTAATATTATCAGTAGGTGAATAATTATTTTAATCATTATTATTAAGAAAACTACTAAGTTTTGTGGAATCCTTATGGTATTTTTAGAACTATAAAAATTCTTGATTACTGGTATTATTAAAATTATAATAATTACTCTAGTAATTACTTAAATATTGTTAATAAAATTATTCTAGGTGTTATTATTAATGTAAGCCTTATTAGTTTTAGTAAGGTTACATTAGTATTGTCGCTATACAAATTGCTGCTCTCATTGTTCTAACTATAATCATTAATATTCTTATTAGTATACTTAATATTATCAGTAGGTGAATAATTATTTTAATCATTATTATTAAGAAAACTACTAAGTTTTCTGGAATCCTTATGGTATTTTTAAAACTGTAAAAATTCTTGATTACTGGTATTATTAAAATTATAAAAATTATTATGGTAATTACTTAAATATTGTTAATAAAATTATTCTCGGTGTTATTATTATAGTAAGCCTTATTAGTTTTAGTAATCTTATATTATTATTGTCGCTATACAAATTGCTGCTCTCATTATCTAACTATAATAATTAATATTCTTATTAGTATACTTAATATTATCAGTAGGTGAATAATTATTTTAACCATTATTATTAAGAAAACAACTAAGTTTTCTGGAATCATTATTGTGTTTTTAGAAATGTAAAAATTCTTGATTACTGGTATTATTAAAATTATAAAAATTACTCTAGTAATTACTTAAATATTGTTAATAAAATTATTCTCGGTGTCATTATTATAGTAAGCCATATTAGTTTTAGTAATCTTATATTATTATTTTCGCTATAAAAATTGTTGGTCTCATTATTCTAACTAAAATCATTAATATTCTTAATAGCATACTTAATATTATCTGTACGTGAATAATTATTTTAATCATTATTATTAAGAAAACTACTAAGTTTTCTGGAATCCTTATGGTATTTTTAGAACTGTAAAAATTCTTGATTACTGGTATTATTAAAATTATAAAAATTACTCTAGTAATTACTTAAATATTGTTAGTAAAATTATTCTGGGTGATATTATTATAGTAAGCCTTATTAGGTTTAGTAATGTTATATCAGTATTGTCGCTATACAAATTGCTGCTCTCATTATTCTAACTATAATCCTTAATATTCTTATTAGTATAATTAATATTATCAGTACGTGAATAATTATTTTAACGATTATTATTAAGAAAACTACTACGTTTTCTGGAATCCTTATGGTATTTTTAGAACTGTAAAAATTCTTGATAACTGGAATTATTAAAATTATAAAAATTACTCTAGTAATTACTTAAATATTGTTAATAAAATTATTCTCGGTGTTATTATTATAGTAAGCCTTATTAGTTATAGTAATCTTATATTATTATTTTCGCTATACAAATCGCAGCTCTCATTATTCTAACTATAATCATTAATATTCCTATTAGTATACTTAATATTATCAGTACGTGAATAATTATTTTAATCATTATTATTATGAAAAGTGTTAAATTTTCTGGAATCCTTATATTATTTTTAGAACTGTAAAAATTCTTGATTACTGGTATTATTAAAATTATAAAAATTACTATAGTAATTACTTAAATATTGTTAATAAAATTATTCTCGTTGTTATTATTATAGTAAGCCTTATTAGTTTTAGTAATCTTATATTATTATTGTCGCTATACAAATTCCTGCTCTCATTATTCTAACTATAATCATTTATATTCTTATTAGTATACTTAATATTATCAGTACGTGAATAATTATTTTAATCATTATTATTAAGAAAACTACTAAGTTTTCTGGAATCCTTATGGTATTTTTAGAACTGTAAAAATTCTTGATTACTGGTATTATTAAAATCATAAAAATTACTATAGTAATTACTTAAATATTGTTAATAAAATTATTGTCGGTGTTATTATTATAGTAAGCCTTATTAGTTTTAGTAATCTTATATTATTATTGTCGCTACACAAATTGCTGCTCTCATTATTCTAACTATAATCATTAATATTCTTATTAGTATACTTAATATTATCAGTACGTGAATAATTATTTTAATCATTATTATTAAGAAAACTACTAAGTTTTCTGGAATCCTTATGGTATTTTTAGAACTGTAAAAATTCTTGATTACTGGTATTATTAAAATTATAAAAATTACTATAGTAATAACTTAAATATTGTTAATAAAATTATTCTCGGTGTTATTATTATAGTAAGCCTTATTAGTTTTAGTAATGTTATATTAGTATTGTCACTAGACAAATTGCTGCTCTCATTATTCTAACTATAATCATTAATATTCTTATTAGTATACTTAATATTATCAGTAGGTGAATAATTATTTTAATCATTATTATTAAGAAAACTACTAAGTTTTCTGGAATCCTTATGGTATTTTTAGAATTGCAAAAATACTTGATTACTGGTATTAAAATTATAAAAATTACTATAGTAATTACTTAAATATTGTTAATAAAATTATTCTCGGTGTTATTATTATAGTAAGCCTTATTAGTTTTAGTAATGTTATATTAGTTTTGTCGCTATACAAATTGCTGCTCTCATTATTCTTACTATAATCATTAATATTCTTATTAGTATACTTAATAGTATCAGTACGTGAATAATTATTTTAATCAATATTATTAAGAAAACTACTAAGTTTTCTGGAATCCTTATGGTATTTTTAGAACTGTAAAAATTCTTGATTACTGGTATTATTAAAATTATAAAAATTACTATAGTAATTACTTAAACATTGTTAATAAAATTATTCTCGGTGTTATTATTATAGTAAGCCTTATTAGTTTTAGTAATGTTGTATTAGTATTGTCGCTATACAAATTGCTGCTCTCATTAATCTAACCGTAATCATTAATATTCTTATTAGTATACTTAATATTAGCAGTACGTGAATAATTATTTTAATCATTATTATTAAGAAAACTACTAAGTTTTCTGGAATCCTTATGGTGTTTTTTGAACTGTAAAAATTCTTGATTCCTGGTATCATTAAAATTATAAAAATTACTATAGTAATTACTTAAATATTGTTAATAAAATTATTCTCTGTGTTATTATTATAGTAAGCCTTATTAGTTTTAGTAATGTTATATTAGTATTGTCGCTATACAAATTGTTGCTCTCATTATTCTAACCATAATCATTAATATTCTTATTAGTATACTTAATATTATCAGTACATGAATAATTATTTTAATCATTATTATTAAGAAAACTACTAAGTTTTCTGGAATCCTTACGGTATTTTTAAAACTGTAAAAATTCTTGATTACTGGTATTATTAAAATTATAAAAATTATTATAGTAATTACTTAAATATTGTTAATAAAATTATTCTCGGTGTTATTATTATAGTAAGCCTTATTAGTTTTAGTAATGTTATATTAGTATTGTCGCTATACAAATTGCTACTCTCATTATTCTAACTATAATCATTAATATTCTTATTAGTATACTTAATATTATCAGTAGGTGAATAATTATTTTAATCATTATTATTAAGAAAACTACTAAGTTTTCTGGAATCATTATTGTGTTTTTAGAAATGTAAAAATTCTTGATTACTGGTATTATTAAAATTATAAAAATTACTCTAGTAATTACTTAAATATTGTTAATAAAATTATCCTCGGTGTTATTATTATAGTAAGCCTTATTAGTTTTAGTAATGGTATATTAGTATTGTCGCTATACAAATTGCTACTCTCATTATTCTAACTATAATCATTAATATTCTTATTAGTATACTTAATATTATCAGTACATGAATAATTATTTTAATCATTATTAATAAGAAAACTACTAAGTTTTCTGGAATCCTTATGGTATTTTTAGAACTGTAAAAATTCTTGATTACTGGTATTATTAAAATCATAAAAATTACTATAATAATTACTTAAATATTGTTAATAAAATTATTCTCGGTGTTATTATTATATTAAGCCTTATTAGTTTTAGTAATGTTATATTAGTATTGTCGCTATACAAATTGCTGCTCTCATTGTTCTAACTATAATCATTAATATTCTTATTAGTATACTTAATATTATCAGTAGGTGAATAATTATTTTAATCATTATTATTAAGAAAACTACTAAGTTTTCTGGAATCCTTATGGTATTTTTAAAACTGTAAAAATTCTTGATTACTGGTATTATTAAAATTATAAAAATTATTATGGTAATTACTTAAATATTGTTAATAAAATTATTCTCGGTGTTATTATTATAGTAAGCCTTATTATTTTTAGTAATCTTATATTATTATTGTCGCTATACAAATTGCTGCTCTGATTATCTAACTATAATAATTAATATTCTTATTAGTATACTTAATATTATCAGTAGGTGAATAATTATTTTAATCATTATTATTAAGAAAATTACTAAGTTTTCTGGAATCATTATTGTGTTTTTAGAAATGTAAAAATTCTTGATTACTGGTATTATTAAAATTATAAAAATTACTCTAGTAATTACTTAAATATTGTTAATAAAAATATCCTCGGTGTTATTATTATAGTAAGCCTTATTAGTTTTAGTAATGGTATATTAGTATTGTCGCTATACAAATTGCTGCTCTCATTATTCTAACTATAATCATTAATATTCTTATTAGTATACTTAATATTATCAGTACATGAATAATTATTTTAATCATTATTATTAAGAAAACTACTAAGTTTTCTGGAATCCTTATGGTATTTTTAGAACTGTAAAAATTCCTGATTACTGGTATTATTAAAATCATAAAAATTACTATAATAATTACTTAAATATTGTTAATAAAATTATTCTCGGTGTTATTATTATAGTAAGCCTTATTAGTTTTAGTAATGTTATATTAGTATTGTCGCTATACAAATTGCTGCTCTCATTGTTCTAACTATAATCATTAATATTCTTATTAGTATACTTAATATTATCAGTAGGTGAATAATTATTTTAATCATTATTATTAAGAAAACTACTAAGTTTTCTGGAATCCTTATGATATTTTTAAAACTGTAAAAATTCTTGATTACTGGTATTATTAAAATTATTATGGTAATTACTTAAATATTTTTAATAAAATTACTCTCGGTGTTATTATTATAGTAAGCCTTATTATTTTTAGTAACCTTATATTATTATTGTCGCTATACAAATTGCTGCTCTCATTATCTAACTATAATAATTAATATTCTTATTAGTATACTTAATATTATCAGTAGGTGAATAATTATTTTAATCATTATTATTAAGAAAACTACTAAGTTTTCTGGAATCATTATTGTGTTTTTAGAAATGTAAAAATTCTTGATTACTGGTATTATTAAAATTATAAAAATTACTCTAGTAATTACTTAAATATTGTTAATAAAATTATTCTCGGTGTTATTATTATAGTAAGCCTTATTAGTTTTAGTAATGGTATATTAGTATTGTCGCTATACAAATTGCTGCTCTCATTATTCTAACTATAATCATTAATATTCTTATTAGTATACTTAATATTATCAGTACATGAATGATTATTTTAATCATTATTATTAAGAAAACTACTAAGTTTTCTGGAATCCTTATGGTATTTTTAGAACTGTAAAAATTCTTGATTACTGGTATTATTAAAATCATAAAAATTACTATAATAATTACTTAAATATTGTTAATAAAATTATTCTCGGTGTTATTATTATAGTAAGCCTTATTTGTTTTAGTAATGTTATATTAGTATTGTCGCTATACAAATTGCTGCTCTCATTGTTCTAACTATAATCATTAATATTCTTATTAGTATACTTAATATTATCAGTAGGTGAATAATTATTTTAATCATTATTATTAAGAAAACTACTAAGTTTTCTGGAATCCTTATGGTATTTTTAGAACTGTAAAAATTCTTGATTACTGGTATTATTAAAATCATAAAAATTACTATAATAATTACTTAAATATTGTTAATAAAATTATTCTCGGTGTTATTATTATAGTAAGCCTTATTAGTTTTAGTAATCTTATATTATTATTGTCGCTATACAAATTGCTGCTCTCATTATCTAACTATAATCATTAATATTCTTATTAGTATACTTAATATTATCAGTAGGTGAATAATTATTTTAATCATTATTATTAAGAAAACTACTAAGTTTTGTGGAATCCTTATGGTATTTTTAGAACTATAAAAATTCTTGATTACTGGTATTATTAAAATTATAATAATTACTCTAGTAATTACTTAAATATTGTTAATAAAATTATTCTAGGTGTTATTATTAATGTAAGCCTTATTAGTTTTAGTAAGGTTACATTAGTATTGTCGCTATACAAATTGCTGCTCTCATTATCTAACTATAATAATTAATATTCTTATTAGTATACTTAATATTATCAGTAGGTGAATAATTATTTTAACCATTATTATTAAGAAAACAACTAAGTTTTCTGGAATCATTATTGTGTTTTTAGAAATGTAAAAATTCTTGATTACTGGTATTATTAAAATTATAAAAATTACTCTAGTAATTACTTAAATATTGTTAATAAAATTATTCTCGGTGTCATTATTATAGTAAGCCATATTAGTTTTAGTAATCTTATATTATTATTTTCGCTATACAAATTGTTGGTCTCATTATTCTAACTAAAATCATTAATATTCTTAATAGTATACTTAATATTATCTGTACGTGAATAATTATTTTAATCATTATTATTAAGAAAACTACTAAGTTTTCTGGAATCCTTATGGTATTTTTAGAACTGTAAAAATTCTTGATTACTGGTATTATTAAAATTATAAAAATTACTCTAGTAATTACTTAAATATTGTTAGTAAAATTATTCTGGGTGATATTATTATAGTAAGCCTTATTAGGTTTAGTAATGTTATATCAGTATTGTCGCTATACAAATTGCTGCTCTCATTATTCTAACTATAATCCTTAATATTCTTATTAGTATAATTAATATTATCAGTACGTGAATAATTATTTTAACGATTATTATTAAGAAAACTACTACGTTTTCTGGAATCCTTATGGTATTTTTAGAACTGTAAAAATTCTTGATAACTGGAATTATTAAAATTATAAAAATTACTCTAGTAATTACTTAAATATTGTTAATAAAATTATTCTCGGTGTTATTATTATAGTAAGCCTTATTAGTTATAGTAATCTTATATTATTATTTTCGCTATACAAATCGCAGCTCTCATTATTCTAACTATAATCATTAATATTCCTATTAGTATACTTAATATTATCAGTACGTGAATAATTATTTTAATCATTATTATTATGAAAAGTGTTAAATTTTCTGGAATCCTTATATTATTTTTAGAACTGTAAAAATTCTTGATTACTGGTATTATTAAAATTATAAAAATTACTATAGTAATTACTTAAATATTGTTAATAAAATTATTCTCGTTGTTATTATTATAGTAAGCCTTATTAGTTTTAGTAATCTTATATTATTATTGTCGCTATACAAATTCCTGCTCTCATTATTCTAACTATAATCATTTATATTCTTATTAGTATACTTAATATTATCAGTACGTGAATAATTATTTTAATCATTATTATTAAGAAAACTACTAAGTTTTCTGGAATCCTTATGGTATTTTTAGAACTGTAAAAATTCTTGATTACTGGTATTATTAAAATCATAAAAATTACTATAGTAATTACTTAAATATTGTTAATAAAATTATTCTCGGTGTTATTATTATAGTAAGCCTTATTAGTTATAGTAATCTTATATTATTATTTTCGCTATACAAATCGCAGCTCTCATTATTCTAACTATAATCATTAATATTCCTATTAGTATACTTAATATTATCAGTACGTGAATAATTATTTTAATCATTATTATTATGAAAAGTGTTAAATTTTCTGGAATCCTTATATTATTTTTAGAACTGTAAAAATTCTTGATTACTGGTATTATTAAAATTATAAAAATTACTATAGTAATAACTTAAATATTGTTAATAAAATTATTCTCGGTGTTATTATTATAGTAAGCCTTATTAGTTTTAGTAATGTTATATTAGTATTGTCACTAGACAAATTGCTGCTCTCATTATTCTAACTATAATCATTAATATTCTTATTAGTATACTTAATATTATCAGTAGGTGAATAATTATTTTAATCATTATTATTAAGAAAACTACTAAGTTTTCTGGAATCCTTATGGTATTTTTACAATTGCAAAAATACTTGATTACTGGTATTAAAATTATAAAAATTACTATAGTAATTACTTAAATATTGTTAATAAAATTATTCTCGGTGTTATTATTATAGTAAGCCTTATTAGTTTTAGTAATGTTATATTAGTTTTGTCGCTATACAAATTGCTGCTCTCATTATTCTTACTATAATCATTAATATTCTTATTAGTATACTTAATAGTATCAGTACGTGAATAATTATTTTAATCAATATTATTAAGAAAACTACTAAGTTTTCTGGAATCCTTATGGTATTTTTAGAACTGTAAAATTTCTTGATTACTGGTATTATTAAAATTATAAAAATTACTCTAGTAATTACTTTAATGTTGTTAATAAAATTATTCTCGGTATTATTATTATAGTAAGCCTTATTAGTTTTAGTAATCTTATATTATTATTTTCGCTATACAAAATGTTGCTCTCATTATTCTAACTAAAATCATTAATATTCTTAATAGTATACTTAATATTATCAGTACGTGAATAATTATTTTAATCATTATTATTAAGAAAACTTCTAAGTTTTCTGGAATCCATATGGTATTTTTAGAACTGTAAAAATTCTTGATTACTGGTATTATTAAAATTATAAAAATTACTCTAGTAATTACTTAAATATTGTTAATAAAATTATTCTCGGTGTTATTATTATAGTAAGCCTTATTAGTTTTATTAATCTTATATTATTATTGTCGCTATACAAATCGCAGCTCTCATTATTCTAACTATAATCATTAATATTCCTATTAGTATACTTAATATTATCAGTACGTGAATAATTATTTTAATCATTATTATTATGAAAAGTGTTAAATTTTCTGGAATACTTATATTATTTTTAGAACTGTAAAAATTCTTGATTACTGGTATTATTAAAATTATAAAAATTACTATAGTAATTACTTAAATATTGTTAATAAAATTATTCTCGTTGTTATTATTATAGTAAGCCTTATTAGTTTTAGTAATGTTATATTAGTTTTGTCACTAGACAAATTGCTGCTCTCATTATTCTAACTATAATCATTAATATTCTTATTAGTATACTTAATATTATCAGTAGGTGAATAATTATTTTAATCATTATTATTAAGAAAACTACTAAGTTTTCTGGAATCCTTATGGCATTTTTAGAATTGTAAAAATTCTTGATTACTGGTATTAAAATTATAAAAATTACTATAGTAATTACTTAAATATTGTTAATAAAATTATTCTCGGTGTTATTATTATAGTAAGCCTTATTAGTTTTAGTAATGTTATATTAGTATTGTCGCTATACAAATTGCAGCTCTCATTATTCTTACTATAATCATTAATATTCTTATTAGTATACTTAATAGTATCAGTACGTGAATAATTATTTTAATCATTATTATTAAGAAAACTACTAAGTTTTCTGGAATCCTTATGGTATTTTTAGAACTGTAAAATTTCTTGATTACTGGTATTATTAAAATTATAAAAATTACTCTAGTAATTACTTAAATATTGTTAATAAAATTATTCTCGGTGTCATTATTATAGTAAGCCATATTAGTTTTAGTAATCTTATATTATTATTTTCGCTATACAAATTGTTGCTCTCATTATTCTAACTAAAATCATTAATATTCTTAATAGTATACTTAATATTATCTGTATGTGAACAATTATTTTAATCATTATTATTAAGAAAACTACTAAGTTTTCTGGAATCCTTATGGTATTTTTAGAACTGTAAAAATTCTTGATTACTGGTATTATTAAAATTATAAAAATTACTCTAGTAATTACTTAAATATTGTTAGTAAAATTATTCTGGGTGATATTATTATAGTAAGCCTTATTAGGTTTAGTAATGTTATATCAGTATTGTCGCTATACAAATTAATGCTCTCATTATTCTAACTATAATCCTTAATATTCTTATTAGTATAATTAATATTATCAGTACGTGAATAATTATTTTAATGATTATTATTAAGAAAACTTCTAAGTTTTCTAGAATCCATATGGTATTTTTAGAACTGTAAAAATTCTTGATTACTGGTATTATTAAAATTATAAAAATTACTCTAGTAATTACTTAAATATTGTTAATAAAATTATTCTCGGTGTTATTATTATAGTAAGCCTTATTAGTTTTAGTAATCTTATATTATTATTGTCGCTATACAAATCGCCGCTCTCACTATTCTAACTAAAATCATTAATATTCTTAACAGTATACTTAATATTATCAGTACGTGAATAATTATTTTAATCATTATTATTAAGAAAACTACTAAGTTTTCTGGAATCCTTATGGTATTTTTAGAACTGTAAAAATTCTTGATTACTGGTATTATTAAAATTATAAAAATTACTCTAGTAATTACTTAAATATTGTTAATAAAATTATTCTCGGTGTTATTATTATAGTAAGCCTTATTAGTTTTAGTAATCTTATATTATTATTGTCGCTATACAAATCGCCGCTCTCACTATTCTAACTAAAATCATTAATATTCTTATTAGTATACTTAATATTATCAGTACGTGAATAATTATTTTAATCATTATTATTAAGAAAACTACTAAGTTTTCTGGAATCCTTATGGTATTTTTAGAACTGTAAAAATTCTTGATTACTGGTATTATTAAAATTATAAAAATTACTATAGTAATAACTTAAATATTGTTAATAAAATTATTCTCGGTGTTATTATTATAGTAAGCCTTATTAGTTTTAGTAATGTTATATTAGTATTGTCACTAGACAAATTGCTGCTCTCATTATTCTAACTATAATCATTAATATTCTTATTAGTATACTTAATATTATCAGTAGGTGAATAATTATTTTAATCATTATTGTTAAGAAAACTACTAAGTTTTCTGGAATCCTTATGGTATTTATAGAATTGCAAAAATACTTGATTACTGGTATTAAAATTATAAAAATTACTATAGTAATTACTTAAATATTGTTAATAAAATTATTCTCGGTGTTATTATTATAGTAAGCCTTATTAGTTTTAGTAATGTTATATTAGTTTTGTCGCTATACAAATTGCTGCTCTCATTATTCTTACTATAATCATTAATATTCTTATTAGTATACTTAATAGTATCAGTACGTGAATAATTATTTTAATCAATATTATTAAGAAAACTACTAAGTTTTCTGGAATCCTTATGGTATTTTTAGAACTGTAAAATTTCTTGATTACTGGTATTATTAAAATTATAAAAATTACTCTAGTAATTACTTTAATGTTGTTAATAAAATTATTCTCGGTATTATTATTATAGTAAGCCTTATTAGTTTTAGTAATCTTATATTATTATTTTCGCTATACGAAATGTTGCTCTCATTATTCTAACTAAAATCATTAATATTCTTAATAGTATACTTAATATTATCAGTACGTGAATAATTATTTTAATCATTATTATTAAGAAAACTTCTAAGTTTTCTGGAATCCATATGGTATTTTTAGAACTGTAAAAATTCTTGATTACTGGTATTATTAAAATTATAAAAATTACTCTAGTAATTACTTAAATATTGTTAATAAAATTATTCTCGGTGTTATTATTATAGTAAGCCTTATTAGTTTTATTAATCTTATATTATTATTGTCGCTATACAAATCGCAGCTCTCATTATTCTAACTATAATCATTAATATTCCTATTAGTATACTTAATATTATCAGTACGTGAATAATTATTTTAATCATTATTATTATGAAAAGTGTTAAATTTTCTGGAATACTTATATTATTTTTAGAACTGTAAAAATTCTTGATTACTGGTATTATTAAAATTATAAAAATTACTATAGTAATTACTTAAATATTGTTAATAAAATTATTCTCGTTGTTATTATTATAGTAAGCCTTATTAGTTTTAGTAATCTTATATTATTATTGTCGCTATATAAATTGCTGCTCTCATTATTCTAACTATAATCATTAATATTCTTATTAGTATACTTAATATTATCAGTACGTGAATAATTATTTTAATCATTATTATTAAGAAAACTACTAAGTTTTCTGGAATCCTTATGGTATTTTTAGAACTGTAAAAATTCTTGATTACTGGTATTACTAAAATTATAAAAATTACTATAGTAATTACTTAAATATTGTTAACAAAATTATTCTCGGTGTTATTATTATAGTAAGCCTTATTAGTTTTAGTAATGTTATATTAGTTTTGTCACTAGACGAATTGCTGCTCTCATTATTCTAACTATAATCATTAATATTCTTATTAGTATACTTAATATTATCAGTAGGTGAATAATTATTTTAATCATTATTATTAAGAAAACTACTAAGTTTTCTGGAATCCTTATGGCATTTTTAGAATTGTAAAAATTCTTGATTACTGGTATTAAAATTATAAAAATTACTATAGTAATTACTTAAATATTGTTAATAAAATTATTCTCGGTGTTATTATTATAGTAAGCCTTATTAGTTTTAGTAATGTTATATTAGTATTGTCGCTATACAAATTGCAGCTCTCATTATTCTTACTATAATCATTAATATTCTTATTAGTATACTTAATATTATCAGTACGTGAATAATTATTTTAATCATTATTATTAAGAAAACTACTAAGTTTTCTGGCATCCTTATGGTATTTTTAGATCTGTAAAAATTCTTGGTTATTGGTATTATTAAAATTATAAAAATTACTATAGTAATTACTTAAATATTGTTAATAAAATTATTCTCGTTGTTATTATTATAGTAAGCCTTATTAGTTTTAGTAATCTTATATTATTATTGTCGCTATACAAATTCCTGCTCTCATTATTCTAACTATAATCATTTATATTCTTATTAGTATACTTAATATTATCAGTACGTGAATAATTATTTTAATCATTATTATTAAGAAAACTACTAAGTTTTCTGGAATCCTTATGGTATTTTTAGAACTGTAAAAATTCTTGATTACTGGTATTATTAAAATTATAAAAATTACTATAGTAATTACTTAAATATTGTTAATAAAATTATTGTCGGTGTTATTATTATAGTAAGCCTTATTAGTTTTAGTAATCTTATATTATTATTGTCGCTACACAAATTGCTGCTGCTCTCATTATTCTAACTATAATCATTAATATTCTTATTAGTATACTTAATATTATCAGTACGTGAATAATTATTTTAATCATTATTATTAAGAAAACTACTAAGTTTTCTGGAATCCTTATGGTATTTTTAGAACTGTAAAAATTCTTGATTACTGGTATTATTAAAATTATAAAAATTACTATAGTAATAACTTAAATATTGTTAATAAAATTATTCTCGGTGTTATTATTATAGTAAGCCTTATTAGTTTTAGTAATGTTATATTAGTATTGTCACTAGACAAATTGCTGCTCTCATTATTCTAACTATAATCATTAATATTCTTATTAGTATACTTAATATTATCAGTAGGTGAATAATTATTTTAATCATTATTATTAAGAAAACTACTAAGTTTTCTGGAATCCTTATGGTATTTTTACAATTGCAAAAATACTTGATTACTGGTATTAAAATTATAAAAATTACTATAGTAATTACTTAAATATTGTTAATAAAATTATTCTCGGTGTTATTATTATAGTAAGCCTTATTAGTTTTAGTAATGTTATATTAGTTTTGTCGCTATACAAATTGCTGCTCTCATTATTCTTACTATAATCATTAATATTCTTATTAGTATACTTAATAGTATCAGTACGTGAATAATTATTTTAATCAATATTATTAAGAAAACTACTAAGTTTTCTGGAATCCTTATGGTATTTTTAGAACTGTAAAATTTCTTGATTACTGGTATTATTAAAATTATAAAAATTACTCTAGTAATTACTTTAATGTTGTTAATAAAATTATTCTCGGTATTATTATTATAGTAAGCCTTATTAGTTTTAGTAATCTTATATTATTATTTTCGCTATACAAAATGTTGCTCTCATTATTCTAACTAAAATCATTAATATTCTTAATAGTATACTTAATATTATCAGTACGTGAATAATTATTTTAATCATTATTATTAAGAAAACTTCTAAGTTTTCTGGAATCCATATGGTATTTTTAGAACTGTAAAAATTCTTGATTACTGGTATTATTAAAATTATAAAAATTACTATAGTAATTACTTAAATATTGTTAATAAAATTATTCTCGTTGTTATTATTATAGTAAGCCTTATTAGTTTTAGTAATCTTATATTATTATTGTCGCTATATAAATTGCTGCTCTCATTATTCTAACTATAATCATTAATATTCTTATTAGTATACTTAATATTATCAGTACGTGAATAATTATTTTAATCATTATTATTAAGAAAACTACTAAGTTTTCTGGAATCCTTATGGTATTTTTAGAACTGTAAAAATTCTTGATTACTGGTATTACTAAAATTATAAAAATTACTATAGTAATTACTTAAATATTGTTAACAAAATTATTCTCGGTGTTATTATTATAGTAAGCCTTATTAGTTTTAGTAATGTTATATTAGTTTTGTCACTAGACAAATTGCTGCTCTCATTATTCTAACTATAATCATTAATATTCTTATTAGTATACTTAATATTATCAGTAGGTGAATAATTATTTTAATCATTATTATTAAGAAAACTACTAAGTTTTCTGGAATCCTTATGGCATTTTTAGAATTGTAAAAATTCTTGATTACTGGTATTAAAATTATAAAAATTACTATAGTAATTACTTAAATATTGTTAATAAAATTATTCTCGGTGTTATTATTATAGTAAGCCTTATTAGTTTTAGTAATGTTATATTAGTATTGTCGCTATACAAATTGCAGCTCTCATTATTCTTACTATAATCATTAATATTCTTATTAGTATACTTAATAGTATCAGTACGTGAATAATTATTTTAATCATTATTATTAAGAAAACTACTAAGTTTTCTGGAATCCTTATGGTATTTTTAGAACTGTAAAATTTCTTGATTACTGGTATTATTAAAATTATAAAAATTACTCTAGTAATTACTTAAATATTGTTAATAAAATTATTCTCGGTGTCATTATTATAGTAAGCCATATTAGTTTTAGTAATCTTATATTATTATTTTCGCTATACAAATTGTTGCTCTCATTATTCTAACTAAAATCATTAATATTCTTAATAGTATACTTAATATTATCTGTATGTGAACAATTATTTTAATCATTATTATTAAGAAAACTACTAAGTTTTCTGGAATCCTTATGGTATTTTTAGAACTGTAAAAATTCTTGATTACTGGTATTACTAAAATTATAAAAATTACTATAGTAATTACTTAAATATTGTTAACAAAATTATTCTCGGTGTTATTATTATAGTAAGCCTTATTAGTTTTAGTAATGTTATATTAGTTTTGTCACTAGACAAATTGCTGCTCTCATTATTCTAACTATAATCATTAATATTCTTATTAGTATACTTAATATTATCAGTAGGTGAATAATTATTTTAATCATTATTATTAAGAAAACTACTAAGTTTTCTGGAATCCTTATGGCATTTTTAGAATTGTAAAAATTCTTGATTACTGGTATTAAAATTATAAAAATTACTATAGTAATTACTTAAATATTGTTAATAAAATTATTCTCGGTGTTATTATTATAGTAAGCCTTATTAGTTTTAGTAATGTTATATTAGTATTGTCGCTATACAAATTGCAGCTCTCATTATTCTTACTATAATCATTAATATTCTTATTAGTATACTTAATAGTATCAGTACGTGAATAATTATTTTAATCATTATTATTAAGAAAACTACTAAGTTTTCTGGAATCCTTATGGTATTTTTAGAACTGTAAAATTTCTTGATTACTGGTATTATTAAAATTATAAAAATTACTCTAGTAATTACTTAAATATTGTTAATAAAATTATTCTCGGTGTCATTATTATAGTAAGCCATATTAGTTTTAGTAATCTTATATTATTATTTTCGCTATACAAATTGTTGCTCTCATTATTCTAACTAAAATCATTAATATTCTTAATAGTATACTTAATATTATCTGTATGTGAACAATTATTTTAATCATTATTATTAAGAAAACTACTAAGTTTTCTGGAATCCTTATGGTATTTTTAGAACTGTAAAAATTCTTGATTACTGGTATTATTAAAATTATAAAAATTACTCTAGTAATTACTTAAATATTGTTAGTAAAATTATTCTGGGTGATATTATTATAGTAAGCCTTATTAGGTTTAGTAATGTTATATCAGTATTGTCGCTATACAAATTAATGCTCTCATTATTCTAACTATAATCCTTAATATTCTTATTAGTATAATTAATATTATCAGTACGTGAATAATTATTTTAATGATTATTATTAAGAAAACTTCTAAGTTTTCTGGAATCCATATGGTATTTTTAGAACTGTAAAAATTCTTGATTACTGGTATTATTAAAATTATAAAAATTACTCTAGTAATTACTTAAATATTGTTAATAAAATTATTCTCGGTGTTATTATTATAGTAAGCCTTATTAGTTTTAGTAATCTTATATTATTATTGTCGCTATACAAATCGCCGCTCTCACTATTCTAACTAAAATCATTAATATTCTTAACAGTATACTTAATATTATCAGTACGTGAATAATTATTTTAATCATTATTATTAAGAAAACTACTAAGTTTTCTGGAATCCTTATGGTATTTTTAGAACTGTAAAATTTCTTGATTACTGGTATTATTAAAATTATAAAAATTACTCTAGTAATTACTTAAATATTGTTAATAAAATTATTCTCGGTGTTACTATTATAGTAAGCCTTATTAGTTTTAGTAATCTTATATTATTATTTTCGCTATACAAAATGTTGCTCTCGTTATTCTAACTAAAATCATTAATATTCTTAATAGTATGGAATCCTTATGGTATTTTTAGAACTGTAAAATTTCTTGATTACTGGTATTATTAAAATTATAAAAATTACTCTAGTAATTACTTAAATATTGTTAATAAAATTATTCTCGGTGTTATTATAGTAAGCCTTATTAGTTTTAGTAATCTTATATTATTATTGTCGCTATACAAATCGCAGCTCTCATTATTCTAACTATAATCATTAATATTCCTATTAGTATACTTAATATTATCAGTACGTGAATAATTATTTTAATCATTATTATTATGAAAAGTGTTAAATTTTCTGGAATCCTTATATTATTTTTAGAACTTTAAAAATTCTTGATTACTGGTATTATTAAAATTATAAAAATTACTATAGTAATTACTTAAATATTGTTAATAAAATTATTCTCGGTGTTATTATTATAGTAAGCCTTATTAGTTTTAGTAATCTTATATTATTATTGTCGCTATACAAATCGCAGCTCTCATTATTCTAACTATAATCATTAATATTCCTATTAGTATACTTAATATTGTCAGTACGGGAATAATTATTTTAATCATTATTATTATGAAAAGTGTTAAATTTTCTGGAATCCTTATATTATTTTTAGAACTGTAAAAATTCTTGATTACTGGTATTATTAAAATTATAAAAATTACTATAGTAATTACTTTAATGTTGTTAATAAAATTATTCTCGGTATTATTATTATAGTAAGCCTTATTAGTTTTAGTAATCTTATATTATTATTTTCGCTATACAAAATGTTGCTCTCATTATTCTAACTAAAATCATTAATATTCTTAATAGTATACTTAATATTATCAGTACGTGAATAATTATTTTAATCATTATTATTAAGAAAACTTCTAAGTTTTCTGGAATCCATATGGTATTTTTAGAACTGTAAAAATTCTTGATTACTGGTATTATTAAAATTATAAAAATTACTCTAGTAATTACTTAAATATTGTTAATAAAATTATTCTCGGTGTTATTATTATAGTAAGCCTTATTAGTTTTATTAATCTTATATTATTATTGTCGCTATACAAATCGCAGCTCTCATTATTCTAACTATAATCATTAATATTCCTATTAGTATACTTAATATTATCAGTACGTGAATAATTATTTTAATCATTATTATTATGAAAAGTGTTAAATTTTCTGGAATACTTATATTATTTTTAGAACTGTAAAAATTCTTGATTACTGGTATTATTAAAATTATAAAAATTACTATAGTAATTACTTAAATATTGTTAATAAAATTATTCTCGTTGTTATTATTATAGTAAGCCTTATTAGTTTTAGTAATCTTATATTATTATTGTCGCTATATAAATTGCTGCTCTCATTATTCTAACTATAATCATTAATATTCTTATTAGTATACTTAATATTATCAGTACGTGAATAATTATTTTAATCATTATTATTAAGAAAACTACTAAGTTTTCTGGAATCCTTATGGTATTTTTAGAACTGTAAAAATTCTTGATTACTGGTATTACTAAAATTATAAAAATTACTATAGTAATTACTTAAATATTGTTAACAAAATTATTCTCGGTGTTATTATTATAGTAAGCCTTATTAGTTTTAGTAATGTTATATTAGTTTTGTCACTAGACAAATTGCTGCTCTCATTATTCTAACTATAATCATTAATATTCTTATTAGTATACTTAATATTATCAGTAGGTGAATAATTATTTTAATCATTATTATTAAGAAAACTACTAAGTTTTCTGGAATCCTTATGGCATTTTTAGAATTGTAAAAATTCTTGATTACTGGTATTAAAATTATAAAAATTACTATAGTAATTACTTAAATATTGTTAATAAAATTATTCTCGGTGTTATTATTATAGTAAGCCTTATTAGTTTTAGTAATGTTATATTAGTATTGTCGCTATACAAATTGCAGCTCTCATTATTCTTACTATAATCATTAATATTCTTATTAGTATACTTAATAGTATCAGTACGTGAATAATTATTTTAATCATTATTATTAAGAAAACTACTAAGTTTTCTGGAATCCTTATGGTATTTTTAGAACTGTAAAATTTCTTGATTACTGGTATTATTAAAATTATAAAAATTACTCTAGTAATTACTTAAATATTGTTAATAAAATTATTCTCGGTGTCATTATTATAGTAAGCCATATTAGTTTTAGTAATCTTATATTATTATTTTCGCTATACAAATTGTTGCTCTCATTATTCTAACTAAAATCATTAATATTCTTAATAGTATACTTAATATTATCTGTATGTGAACAATTATTTTAATCATTATTATTAAGAAAACTACTAAGTTTTCTGGAATCCTTATGGTATTTTTAGAACTGTAAAAATTCTTGATTACTGGTATTACTAAAATTATAAAAATTACTATAGTAATTACTTAAATATTGTTAACAAAATTATTCTCGGTGTTATTATTATAGTAAGCCTTATTAGTTTTAGTAATGTTATATTAGTTTTGTCACTAGACAAATTGCTGCTCTCATTATTCTAACTATAATCATTAATATTCTTATTAGTATACTTAATATTATCAGTAGGTGAATAATTATTTTAATCATTATTATTAAGAAAACTACTAAGTTTTCTGGAATCCTTATGGCATTTTTAGAATTGTAAAAATTCTTGATTACTGGTATTAAAATTATAAAAATTACTATAGTAATTACTTAAATATTGTTAATAAAATTATTCTCGGTGTTATTATTATAGTAAGCCTTATTAGTTTTAGTAATGTTATATTAGTATTGTCGCTATACAAATTGCAGCTCTCATTATTCTTACTATAATCATTAATATTCTTATTAGTATACTTAATAGTATCAGTACGTGAATAATTATTTTAATCATTATTATTAAGAAAACTACTAAGTTTTCTGGAATCCTTATGGTATTTTTAGAACTGTAAAATTTCTTGATTACTGGTATTATTAAAATTATAAAAATTACTCTAGTAATTACTTAAATATTGTTAATAAAATTATTCTCGGTGTCATTATTATAGTAAGCCATATTAGTTTTAGTAATCTTATATTATTATTTTCGCTATACAAATTGTTGCTCTCATTATTCTAACTAAAATCATTAATATTCTTAATAGTATACTTAATATTATCTGTATGTGAACAATTATTTTAATCATTATTATTAAGAAAACTACTAAGTTTTCTGGAATCCTTATGGTATTTTTAGAACTGTAAAAATTCTTGATTACTGGTGTTATTAAAATTATAAAAATTACTCTAGTAATTACTTAAATATTGTTAGTAAAATTATTCTGGGTGATATTATTATAGTAAGCCTTATTAGGTTTAGTAATGTTATATCAGTATTGTCGCTATACAAATTAATGCTCTCATTATTCTAACTATAATCCTTAATATTCTTATTAGTATAATTAATATTATCAGTACGTGAATAATTATTTTAATGATTATTATTAAGAAAACTTCTAAGTTTTCTGGAATCCATATGGTATTTTTAGAACTGTAAAAATTCTTGATTACTGGTATTATTAAAATTATAAAAATTACTCTAGTAATTACTTAAATATTGTTAATAAAATTATTCTCGGTGTTATTATTATAGTAAGCCTTATTAGTTTTAGTAATCTTATATTATTATTGTCGCTATACAAATCGCCGCTCTCACTATTCTAACTAAAATCATTAATATTCTTAACAGTATACTTAATATTATCAGTACGTGAATAATTATTTTAATCATTATTATTAAGAAAACTACTAAGTTTTCTGGAATCCTTATGGTATTTTTAGAACTGTAAAATTTCTTGATTACTGGTATTATTAAAATTATAAAAATTACTCTAGTAATTACTTAAATATTGTTAATAAAATTATTCTCGGTGTTACTATTATAGTAAGCCTTATTAGTTTTAGTAATCTTATATTATTATTTTCGCTATACAAAATGTTGCTCTCGTTATTCTAACTAAAATCATTAATATTCTTAATAGTATGGAATCCTTATGGTATTTTTAGAACTGTAAAATTTCTTGATTACTGGTATTATTAAAATTATAAAAATTACTCTAGTAATTACTTAAATATTGTTAATAAAATTATTCTCGGTGTTATTATAGTAAGCCTTATTAGTTTTAGTAATCTTATATTATTATTGTCGCTATACAAATCGCAGCTCTCATTATTCTAACTATAATCATTAATATTCCTATTAGTATACTTAATATTATCAGTACGTGAATAATTATTTTAATCATTATTATTATGAAAAGTGTTAAATTTTCTGGAATCCTTATATTATTTTTAGAACTTTAAAAATTCTTGATTACTGGTATTATTAAAATTATAAAAATTACTATAGTAATTACTTAAATATTGTTAATAAAATTATTCTCGGTGTTATTATTATAGTAAGCCTTATTAGTTTTAGTAATCTTATATTATTATTGTCGCTATACAAATCGCAGCTCTCATTATTCTAACTATAATCATTAATATTCCTATTAGTATACTTAATATTGTCAGTACGGGAATAATTATTTTAATCATTATTATTATGAAAAGTGTTAAATTTTCTGGAATCCTTATATTATTTTTAGAACTGTAAAAATTCTTGATTACTGGTATTATTAAAATTATAAAAATTACTATAGTAATTACTTAAATATTGTTAATAAAATTATTCTCGTTGTTATTATTATAGTAAGCCTTATTAGTTTTAGTTATCTTATATTATTATTGTCGCTATACAAATTGCAGCTCTCATTATTCTTACTATAATCATTAATATTCTTATTAGTATACTTAATATTATCAGTACGTGAATAATTATTTTAATCATTATTATTAAGAAAACTACTAAGTTTTCTGGCATCCTTATGGTATTTTTAGATCTGTAAAAATTCTTGGTTATTGGTATTATTAAAATTATAAAAATTACTATAGTAATTACTTAAATATTGTTAATAAAATTATTCTCGTTGTTATTATTATAGTAAGCCTTATTAGTTTTAGTAATCTTATATTATTATTGTCGCTATACAAATTCCTGCTCTCATTATTCTAACTATAATCATTTATATTCTTATTAGTATACTTAATATTATCAGTACGTGAATAATTATTTTAATCATTATTATTAAGAAAACTACTAAGTTTTCTGGAATCCTTATGGTATTTTTAGAACTGTAAAAATTCTTGATTACTGGTATTATTAAAATTATAAAAATTACTATAGTAATTACTTAAATATTGTTAATAAAATTATTGTCGGTGTTATTATTATAGTAAGCCTTATTAGTTTTAGTAATCTTATATTATTATTGTCGCTACACAAATTGCTGCTCTCATTATTCTAACTATAATCATTAATATTCTTATTAGTATACTTAATATTATCAGTACGTGAATAATTATTTTAATCATTATTATTAAGAAAACTACTAAGTTTTCTGGAATCCTTATGGTATATTTAGAACTGTAAAAATTCTTGATTACTGGTATTATTAAAATTATAAAAATTACTATAGTAATAACTTAAATATTGTTAATAAAATTATTCTCGGTGTTATTATTATAGTAAGCCTTATTAGTTTTAGTAATGTTATATTAGTATTGTCACTAGACAAATTGCTGCTCTCATTATTCTAACTATAATCATTAATATTCTTATTAGTATACTTAATATTATCAGTAGGTGAATAATTATTTTAATCATTATTATTAAGAAAACTACTAAGTTTTCTGGAATCCTTATGGTATTTTTACAATTGCAAAAATACTTGATTACTGGTATTAAAATTATAAAAATTACTATAGTAATTACTTAAATATTGTTAATAAAATTATTCTCGGTGTTATTATTATAGTAAGCCTTATTAGTTTTAGTAATGTTATATTAGTTTTGTCGCTATACAAATTGCTGCTCTCATTATTCTTACTATAATCATTAATATTCTTATTAGTATACTTAATAGTATCAGTACGTGAATAATTATTTTAATCAATATTATTAAGAAAACTACTAAGTTTTCTGGAATCCTTATGGTATTTTTAGAACTGTAAAATTTCTTGATTACTGGTATTATTAAAATTATAAAAATTACTCTAGTAATTACTTTAATGTTGTTAATAAAATTATTCTCGGTATTATTATTATAGTAAGCCTTATTAGTTTTAGTAATCTTATATTATTATTTTCGCTATACAAAATGTTGCTCTCATTATTCTAACTAAAATCATTAATATTCTTAATAGTATACTTAATATTATCAGTACGTGAATAATTATTTTAATCATTATTATTAAGAAAACTTCTAAGTTTTCTGGAATCCATATGGTATTTTTAGAACTGTAAAAATTCTTGATTACTGGTATTATTAAAATTATAAAAATTACTCTAGTAATTACTTAAATATTGTTAATAAAATTATTCTCGGTGTTATTATTATAGTAAGCCTTATTAGTTTTATTAATCTTATATTATTATTGTCGCTATACAAATCGCAGCTCTCATTATTCTAACTATAATCATTAATATTCCTATTAGTATACTTAATATTATCAGTACGTGAATAATTATTTTAATCATTATTATTATGAAAAGTGTTAAATTTTCTGGAATACTTATATTATTTTTAGAACTGTAAAAATTCTTGATTACTGGTATTATTAAAATTATAAAAATTACTATAGTAATTACTTAAATATTGTTAATAAAATTATTCTCGTTGTTATTATTATAGTAAGCCTTATTAGTTTTAGTAATGTTATATTAGTTTTGTCACTAGACAAATTGCTGCTCTCATTATTCTAACTATAATCATTAATATTCTTATTAGTATACTTAATATTATCAGTAGGTGAATAATTATTTTAATCATTATTATTAAGAAAACTACTAAGTTTTCTGGAATCCTTATGGCATTTTTAGAATTGTAAAAATTCTTGATTACTGGTATTAAAATTATAAAAATTACTATAGTAATTACTTAAATATTGTTAATAAAATTATTCTCGGTGTTATTATTATAGTAAGCCTTATTAGTTTTAGTAATGTTATATTAGTATTGTCGCTATACAAATTGCAGCTCTCATTATTCTTACTATAATCATTAATATTCTTATTAGTATACTTAATAGTATCAGTACGTGAATAATTATTTTAATCATTATTATTAAGAAAACTACTAAGTTTTCTGGAATCCTTATGGTATTTTTAGAACTGTAAAATTTCTTGATTACTGGTATTATTAAAATTATAAAAATTACTCTAGTAATTACTTAAATATTGTTAATAAAATTATTCTCGGTGTCATTATTATAGTAAGCCATATTAGTTTTAGTAATCTTATATTATTATTTTCGCTATACAAATTGTTGCTCTCATTATTCTAACTAAAATCATTAATATTCTTAATAGTATACTTAATATTATCTGTATGTGAACAATTATTTTAATCATTATTATTAAGAAAACTACTAAGTTTTCTGGAATCCTTATGGTATTTTTAGAACTGTAAAAATTCTTGATTACTGGTATTATTAAAATTATAAAAATTACTCTAGTAATTACTTAAATATTGTTAGTAAAATTATTCTGGGTGATATTATTATAGTAAGCCTTATTAGGTTTAGTAATGTTATATCAGTATTGTCGCTATACAAATTAATGCTCTCATTATTCTAACTATAATCCTTAATATTCTTATTAGTATAATTAATATTATCAGTACGTGAATAATTATTTTAATGATTATTATTAAGAAAACTTCTAAGTTTTCTAGAATCCATATGGTATTTTTAGAACTGTAAAAATTCTTGATTACTGGTATTATTAAAATTATAAAAATTACTCTAGTAATTACTTAAATATTGTTAATAAAATTATTCTCGGTGTTATTATTATAGTAAGCCTTATTAGTTTTAGTAATCTTATATTATTATTGTCGCTATACAAATCGCCGCTCTCACTATTCTAACTAAAATCATTAATATTCTTAACAGTATACTTAATATTATCAGTACGTGAATAATTATTTTAATCATTATTATTAAGAAAACTACTAAGTTTTCTGGAATCCTTATGGTATTTTTAGAACTGTAAAAATTCTTGATTACTGGTATTATTAAAATTATAAAAATTACTCTAGTAATTACTTAAATATTGTTAATAAAATTATTCTCGGTGTTATTATTATAGTAAGCCTTATTAGTTTTAGTAATCTTATATTATTATTGTCGCTATACAAATCGCCGCTCTCACTATTCTAACTAAAATCATTAATATTCTTATTAGTATACTTAATATTATCAGTACGTGAATAATTATTTTAATCATTATTATTAAGAAAACTACTAAGTTTTCTGGAATCCTTATGGTATTTTTAGAACTGTAAAAATTCTTGATTACTGGTATTATTAAAATTATAAAAATTACTATAGTAATAACTTAAATATTGTTAATAAAATTATTCTCGGTGTTATTATTATAGTAAGCCTTATTAGTTTTAGTAATGTTATATTAGTATTGTCACTAGACAAATTGCTGCTCTCATTATTCTAACTATAATCATTAATATTCTTATTAGTATACTTAATATTATCAGTAGGTGAATAATTATTTTAATCATTATTGTTAAGAAAACTACTAAGTTTTCTGGAATCCTTATGGTATTTTTAGAATTGCAAAAATACTTGATTACTGGTATTAAAATTATAAAAATTACTATAGTAATTACTTAAATATTGTTAATAAAATTATTCTCGGTGTTATTATTATAGTAAGCCTTATTAGTTTTAGTAATGTTATATTAGTTTTGTCGCTATACAAATTGCTGCTCTCATTATTCTTACTATAATCATTAATATTCTTATTAGTATACTTAATAGTATCAGTACGTGAATAATTATTTTAATCAATATTATTAAGAAAACTACTAAGTTTTCTGGAATCCTTATGGTATTTTTAGAACTGTAAAATTTCTTGATTACTGGTATTATTAAAATTATAAAAATTACTCTAGTAATTACTTTAATGTTGTTAATAAAATTATTCTCGGTATTATTATTATAGTAAGCCTTATTAGTTTTAGTAATCTTATATTATTATTTTCGCTATACAAAATGTTGCTCTCATTATTCTAACTAAAATCATTAATATTCTTAATAGTATACTTAATATTATCAGTACGTGAATAATTATTTTAATCATTATTATTAAGAAAACTTCTAAGTTTTCTGGAATCCATATGGTATTTTTAGAACTGTAAAAATTCTTGATTACTGGTATTATTAAAATTATAAAAATTACTCTAGTAATTACTTAAATATTGTTAATAAAATTATTCTCGGTGTTATTATTATAGTAAGCCTTATTAGTTTTATTAATCTTATATTATTATTGTCGCTATACAAATCGCAGCTCTCATTATTCTAACTATAATCATTAATATTCCTATTAGTATACTTAATATTATCAGTACGTGAATAATTATTTTAATCATTATTATTATGAAAAGTGTTAAATTTTCTGGAATACTTATATTATTTTTAGAACTGTAAAAATTCTTGATTACTGGTATTATTAAAATTATAAAAATTACTATAGTAATTACTTAAATATTGTTAATAAAATTATTCTCGTTGTTATTATTATAGTAAGCCTTATTAGTTTTAGTAATCTTATATTATTATTGTCGCTATATAAATTGCTGCTCTCATTATTCTAACTATAATCATTAATATTCTTATTAGTATACTTAATATTATCAGTACGTGAATAATTATTTTAATCATTATTATTAAGAAAACTACTAAGTTTTCTGGAATCCTTATGGTATTTTTAGAACTGTAAAAATTCTTGATTACTGGTATTACTAAAATTATAAAAATTACTATAGTAATTACTTAAATATTGTTAACAAAATTATTCTCGGTGTTATTATTATAGTAAGCCTTATTAGTTTTAGTAATGTTATATTAGTTTTGTCACTAGACGAATTGCTGCTCTCATTATTCTAACTATAATCATTAATATTCTTATTAGTATACTTAATATTATCAGTAGGTGAATAATTATTTTAATCATTATTATTAAGAAAACTACTAAGTTTTCTGGAATCCTTATGGCATTTTTAGAATTGTAAAAATTCTTGATTACTGGTATTAAAATTATAAAAATTACTATAGTAATTACTTAAATATTGTTAATAAAATTATTCTCGGTGTTATTATTATAGTAAGCCTTATTAGTTTTAGTAATGTTATATTAGTATTGTCGCTATACAAATTGCAGCTCTCATTATTCTTACTATAATCATTAATATTCTTATTAGTATACTTAATATTATCAGTACGTGAATAATTATTTTAATCATTATTATTAAGAAAACTACTAAGTTTTCTGGCATCCTTATGGTATTTTTAGATCTGTAAAAATTCTTGGTTATTGGTATTATTAAAATTATAAAAATTACTATAGTAATTACTTAAATATTGTTAATAAAATTATTCTCGTTGTTATTATTATAGTAAGCCTTATTAGTTTTAGTAATCTTATATTATTATTGTCGCTATACAAATTCCTGCTCTCATTATTCTAACTATAATCATTTATATTCTTATTAGTATACTTAATATTATCAGTACGTGAATAATTATTTTAATCATTATTATTAAGAAAACTACTAAGTTTTCTGGAATCCTTATGGTATTTTTAGAACTGTAAAAATTCTTGATTACTGGTATTATTAAAATTATAAAAATTACTATAGTAATTACTTAAATATTGTTAATAAAATTATTGTCGGTGTTATTATTATAGTAAGCCTTATTAGTTTTAGTAATCTTATATTATTATTGTCGCTACACAAATTGCTGCTGCTCTCATTATTCTAACTATAATCATTAATATTCTTATTAGTATACTTAATATTATCAGTACGTGAATAATTATTTTAATCATTATTATTAAGAAAACTACTAAGTTTTCTGGAATCCTTATGGTATTTTTAGAACTGTAAAAATTCTTGATTACTGGTATTATTAAAATTATAAAAATTACTATAGTAATAACTTAAATATTGTTAATAAAATTATTCTCGGTGTTATTATTATAGTAAGCCTTATTAGTTTTAGTAATGTTATATTAGTATTGTCACTAGACAAATTGCTGCTCTCATTATTCTAACTATAATCATTAATATTCTTATTAGTATACTTAATATTATCAGTAGGTGAATAATTATTTTAATCATTATTATTAAGAAAACTACTAAGTTTTCTGGAATCCTTATGGTATTTTTACAATTGCAAAAATACTTGATTACTGGTATTAAAATTATAAAAATTACTATAGTAATTACTTAAATATTGTTAATAAAATTATTCTCGGTGTTATTATTATAGTAAGCCTTATTAGTTTTAGTAATGTTATATTAGTTTTGTCGCTATACAAATTGCTGCTCTCATTATTCTTACTATAATCATTAATATTCTTATTAGTATACTTAATAGTATCAGTACGTGAATAATTATTTTAATCAATATTATTAAGAAAACTACTAAGTTTTCTGGAATCCTTATGGTATTTTTAGAACTGTAAAATTTCTTGATTACTGGTATTATTAAAATTATAAAAATTACTCTAGTAATTACTTTAATGTTGTTAATAAAATTATTCTCGGTATTATTATTATAGTAAGCCTTATTAGTTTTAGTAATCTTATATTATTATTTTCGCTATACAAAATGTTGCTCTCATTATTCTAACTAAAATCATTAATATTCTTAATAGTATACTTAATATTATCAGTACGTGAATAATTATTTTAATCATTATTATTAAGAAAACTTCTAAGTTTTCTGGAATCCATATGGTATTTTTAGAACTGTAAAAATTCTTGATTACTGGTATTATTAAAATTATAAAAATTACTATAGTAATTACTTAAATATTGTTAATAAAATTATTCTCGTTGTTATTATTATAGTAAGCCTTATTAGTTTTAGTAATCTTATATTATTATTGTCGCTATATAAATTGCTGCTCTCATTATTCTAACTATAATCATTAATATTCTTATTAGTATACTTAATATTATCAGTACGTGAATAATTATTTTAATCATTATTATTAAGAAAACTACTAAGTTTTCTGGAATCCTTATGGTATTTTTAGAACTGTAAAAATTCTTGATTACTGGTATTACTAAAATTATAAAAATTACTATAGTAATTACTTAAATATTGTTAACAAAATTATTCTCGGTGTTATTATTATAGTAAGCCTTATTAGTTTTAGTAATGTTATATTAGTTTTGTCACTAGACAAATTGCTGCTCTCATTATTCTAACTATAATCATTAATATTCTTATTAGTATACTTAATATTATCAGTAGGTGAATAATTATTTTAATCATTATTATTAAGAAAACTACTAAGTTTTCTGGAATCCTTATGGCATTTTTAGAATTGTAAAAATTCTTGATTACTGGTATTAAAATTATAAAAATTACTATAGTAATTACTTAAATATTGTTAATAAAATTATTCTCGGTGTTATTATTATAGTAAGCCTTATTAGTTTTAGTAATGTTATATTAGTATTGTCGCTATACAAATTGCAGCTCTCATTATTCTTACTATAATCATTAATATTCTTATTAGTATACTTAATAGTATCAGTACGTGAATAATTATTTTAATCATTATTATTAAGAAAACTACTAAGTTTTCTGGAATCCTTATGGTATTTTTAGAACTGTAAAATTTCTTGATTACTGGTATTATTAAAATTATAAAAATTACTCTAGTAATTACTTAAATATTGTTAATAAAATTATTCTCGGTGTCATTATTATAGTAAGCCATATTAGTTTTAGTAATCTTATATTATTATTTTCGCTATACAAATTGTTGCTCTCATTATTCTAACTAAAATCATTAATATTCTTAATAGTATACTTAATATTATCTGTATGTGAACAATTATTTTAATCATTATTATTAAGAAAACTACTAAGTTTTCTGGAATCCTTATGGTATTTTTAGAACTGTAAAAATTCTTGATTACTGGTATTACTAAAATTATAAAAATTACTATAGTAATTACTTAAATATTGTTAACAAAATTATTCTCGGTGTTATTATTATAGTAAGCCTTATTAGTTTTAGTAATGTTATATTAGTTTTGTCACTAGACAAATTGCTGCTCTCATTATTCTAACTATAATCATTAATATTCTTATTAGTATACTTAATATTATCAGTAGGTGAATAATTATTTTAATCATTATTATTAAGAAAACTACTAAGTTTTCTGGAATCCTTATGGCATTTTTAGAATTGTAAAAATTCTTGATTACTGGTATTAAAATTATAAAAATTACTATAGTAATTACTTAAATATTGTTAATAAAATTATTCTCGGTGTTATTATTATAGTAAGCCTTATTAGTTTTAGTAATGTTATATTAGTATTGTCGCTATACAAATTGCAGCTCTCATTATTCTTACTATAATCATTAATATTCTTATTAGTATACTTAATAGTATCAGTACGTGAATAATTATTTTAATCATTATTATTAAGAAAACTACTAAGTTTTCTGGAATCCTTATGGTATTTTTAGAACTGTAAAATTTCTTGATTACTGGTATTATTAAAATTATAAAAATTACTCTAGTAATTACTTAAATATTGTTAATAAAATTATTCTCGGTGTCATTATTATAGTAAGCCATATTAGTTTTAGTAATCTTATATTATTATTTTCGCTATACAAATTGTTGCTCTCATTATTCTAACTAAAATCATTAATATTCTTAATAGTATACTTAATATTATCTGTATGTGAACAATTATTTTAATCATTATTATTAAGAAAACTACTAAGTTTTCTGGAATCCTTATGGTATTTTTAGAACTGTAAAAATTCTTGATTACTGGTATTATTAAAATTATAAAAATTACTCTAGTAATTACTTAAATATTGTTAGTAAAATTATTCTGGGTGATATTATTATAGTAAGCCTTATTAGGTTTAGTAATGTTATATCAGTATTGTCGCTATACAAATTAATGCTCTCATTATTCTAACTATAATCCTTAATATTCTTATTAGTATAATTAATATTATCAGTACGTGAATAATTATTTTAATGATTATTATTAAGAAAACTTCTAAGTTTTCTGGAATCCATATGGTATTTTTAGAACTGTAAAAATTCTTGATTACTGGTATTATTAAAATTATAAAAATTACTCTAGTAATTACTTAAATATTGTTAATAAAATTATTCTCGGTGTTATTATTATAGTAAGCCTTATTAGTTTTAGTAATCTTATATTATTATTGTCGCTATACAAATCGCCGCTCTCACTATTCTAACTAAAATCATTAATATTCTTAACAGTATACTTAATATTATCAGTACGTGAATAATTATTTTAATCATTATTATTAAGAAAACTACTAAGTTTTCTGGAATCCTTATGGTATTTTTAGAACTGTAAAATTTCTTGATTACTGGTATTATTAAAATTATAAAAATTACTCTAGTAATTACTTAAATATTGTTAATAAAATTATTCTCGGTGTTATTATAGTAAGCCTTATTAGTTTTAGTAATCTTATATTATTATTGTCGCTATACAAATCGCAGCTCTCATTATTCTAACTATAATCATTAATATTCCTATTAGTATACTTAATATTATCAGTACGTGAATAATTATTTTAATCATTATTATTATGAAAAGTGTTAAATTTTCTGGAATCCTTATATTATTTTTAGAACTTTAAAAATTCTTGATTACTGGTATTATTAAAATTATAAAAATTACTATAGTAATTACTTAAATATTGTTAATAAAATTATTCTCGGTGTTATTATTATAGTAAGCCTTATTAGTTTTAGTAATCTTATATTATTATTGTCGCTATACAAATCGCAGCTCTCATTATTCTAACTATAATCATTAATATTCCTATTAGTATACTTAATATTGTCAGTACGGGAATAATTATTTTAATCATTATTATTATGAAAAGTGTTAAATTTTCTGGAATCCTTATATTATTTTTAGAACTGTAAAAATTCTTGATTACTGGTATTATTAAAATTATAAAAATTACTATAGTAATTACTTTAATGTTGTTAATAAAATTATTCTCGGTATTATTATTATAGTAAGCCTTATTAGTTTTAGTAATCTTATATTATTATTTTCGCTATACAAAATGTTGCTCTCATTATTCTAACTAAAATCATTAATATTCTTAATAGTATACTTAATATTATCAGTACGTGAATAATTATTTTAATCATTATTATTAAGAAAACTTCTAAGTTTTCTGGAATCCATATGGTATTTTTAGAACTGTAAAAATTCTTGATTACTGGTATTATTAAAATTATAAAAATTACTCTAGTAATTACTTAAATATTGTTAATAAAATTATTCTCGGTGTTATTATTATAGTAAGCCTTATTAGTTTTATTAATCTTATATTATTATTGTCGCTATACAAATCGCAGCTCTCATTATTCTAACTATAATCATTAATATTCCTATTAGTATACTTAATATTATCAGTACGTGAATAATTATTTTAATCATTATTATTATGAAAAGTGTTAAATTTTCTGGAATACTTATATTATTTTTAGAACTGTAAAAATTCTTGATTACTGGTATTATTAAAATTATAAAAATTACTATAGTAATTACTTAAATATTGTTAATAAAATTATTCTCGTTGTTATTATTATAGTAAGCCTTATTAGTTTTAGTAATCTTATATTATTATTGTCGCTATATAAATTGCTGCTCTCATTATTCTAACTATAATCATTAATATTCTTATTAGTATACTTAATATTATCAGTACGTGAATAATTATTTTAATCATTATTATTAAGAAAACTACTAAGTTTTCTGGAATCCTTATGGTATTTTTAGAACTGTAAAAATTCTTGATTACTGGTATTACTAAAATTATAAAAATTACTATAGTAATTACTTAAATATTGTTAACAAAATTATTCTCGGTGTTATTATTATAGTAAGCCTTATTAGTTTTAGTAATGTTATATTAGTTTTGTCACTAGACAAATTGCTGCTCTCATTATTCTAACTATAATCATTAATATTCTTATTAGTATACTTAATATTATCAGTAGGTGAATAATTATTTTAATCATTATTATTAAGAAAACTACTAAGTTTTCTGGAATCCTTATGGCATTTTTAGAATTGTAAAAATTCTTGATTACTGGTATTAAAATTATAAAAATTACTATAGTAATTACTTAAATATTGTTAATAAAATTATTCTCGGTGTTATTATTATAGTAAGCCTTATTAGTTTTAGTAATGTTATATTAGTATTGTCGCTATACAAATTGCAGCTCTCATTATTCTTACTATAATCATTAATATTCTTATTAGTATACTTAATAGTATCAGTACGTGAATAATTATTTTAATCATTATTATTAAGAAAACTACTAAGTTTTCTGGAATCCTTATGGTATTTTTAGAACTGTAAAATTTCTTGATTACTGGTATTATTAAAATTATAAAAATTACTCTAGTAATTACTTAAATATTGTTAATAAAATTATTCTCGGTGTCATTATTATAGTAAGCCATATTAGTTTTAGTAATCTTATATTATTATTTTCGCTACACAAATTGTTGCTCTCATTATTCTAACTAAAATCATTAATATTCTTAATAGTATACTTAATATTATCTGTATGTGAACAATTATTTTAATCATTATTATTAAGAAAACTACTAAGTTTTCTGGAATCCTTATGGTATTTTTAGAACTGTAAAAATTCTTGATTACTGGTATTACTAAAATTATAAAAATTACTATAGTAATTACTTAAATATTGTTAACAAAATTATTCTCGGTGTTATTATTATAGTAAGCCTTATTAGTTTTAGTAATGTTATATTAGTTTTGTCACTAGACAAATTGCTGCTCTCATTATTCTAACTATAATCATTAATATTCTTATTAGTATACTTAATATTATCAGTAGGTGAATAATTATTTTAATCATTATTATTAAGAAAACTACTAAGTTTTCTGGAATCCTTATGGCATTTTTAGAATTGTAAAAATTCTTGATTACTGGTATTAAAATTATAAAAATTACTATAGTAATTACTTAAATATTGTTAATAAAATTATTCTCGGTGTTATTATTATAGTAAGCCTTATTAGTTTTAGTAATGTTATATTAGTATTGTCGCTATACAAATTGCAGCTCTCATTATTCTTACTATAATCATTAATATTCTTATTAGTATACTTAATAGTATCAGTACGTGAATAATTATTTTAATCATTATTATTAAGAAAACTACTAAGTTTTCTGGAATCCTTATGGTATTTTTAGAACTGTAAAATTTCTTGATTACTGGTATTATTAAAATTATAAAAATTACTCTAGTAATTACTTAAATATTGTTAATAAAATTATTCTCGGTGTCATTATTATAGTAAGCCATATTAGTTTTAGTAATCTTATATTATTATTTTCGCTATACAAATTGTTGCTCTCATTATTCTAACTAAAATCATTAATATTCTTAATAGTATACTTAATATTATCTGTATGTGAACAATTATTTTAATCATTATTATTAAGAAAACTACTAAGTTTTCTGGAATCCTTATGGTATTTTTAGAACTGTAAAAATTCTTGATTACTGGTGTTATTAAAATTATAAAAATTACTCTAGTAATTACTTAAATATTGTTAGTAAAATTATTCTGGGTGATATTATTATAGTAAGCCTTATTAGGTTTAGTAATGTTATATCAGTATTGTCGCTATACAAATTAATGCTCTCATTATTCTAACTATAATCCTTAATATTCTTATTAGTATAATTAATATTATCAGTACGTGAATAATTATTTTAATGATTATTATTAAGAAAACTTCTAAGTTTTCTGGAATCCATATGGTATTTTTAGAACTGTAAAAATTCTTGATTACTGGTATTATTAAAATTATAAAAATTACTCTAGTAATTACTTAAATATTGTTAATAAAATTATTCTCGGTGTTATTATTATAGTAAGCCTTATTAGTTTTAGTAATCTTATATTATTATTGTCGCTATACAAATCGCCGCTCTCACTATTCTAACTAAAATCATTAATATTCTTAACAGTATACTTAATATTATCAGTACGTGAATAATTATTTTAATCATTATTATTAAGAAAACTACTAAGTTTTCTGGAATCCTTATGGTATTTTTAGAACTGTAAAATTTCTTGATTACTGGTATTATTAAAATTATAAAAATTACTCTAGTAATTACTTAAATATTGTTAATAAAATTATTCTCGGTGTTACTATTATAGTAAGCCTTATTAGTTTTAGTAATCTTATATTATTATTTTCGCTATACAAAATGTTGCTCTCGTTATTCTAACTAAAATCATTAATATTCTTAATAGTATGGAATCCTTATGGTATTTTTAGAACTGTAAAATTTCTTGATTACTGGTATTATTAAAATTATAAAAATTACTCTAGTAATTACTTAAATATTGTTAATAAAATTATTCTCGGTGTTATTATAGTAAGCCTTATTAGTTTTAGTAATCTTATATTATTATTGTCGCTATACAAATCGCAGCTCTCATTATTCTAACTATAATCATTAATATTCCTATTAGTATACTTAATATTATCAGTACGTGAATAATTATTTTAATCATTATTATTATGAAAAGTGTTAAATTTTCTGGAATCCTTATATTATTTTTAGAACTTTAAAAATTCTTGATTACTGGTATTATTAAAATTATAAAAATTACTATAGTAATTACTTAAATATTGTTAATAAAATTATTCTCGGTGTTATTATTATAGTAAGCCTTATTAGTTTTAGTAATCTTATATTATTATTGTCGCTATACAAATCGCAGCTCTCATTATTCTAACTATAATCATTAATATTCCTATTAGTATACTTAATATTGTCAGTACGGGAATAATTATTTTAATCATTATTATTATGAAAAGTGTTAAATTTTCTGGAATCCTTATATTATTTTTAGAACTGTAAAAATTCTTGATTACTGGTATTATTAAAATTATAAAAATTACTATAGTAATTACTTAAATATTGTTAATAAAATTATTCTCGTTGTTATTATTATAGTAAGCCTTATTAGTTTTAGTTATCTTATATTATTATTGTCGCTATACAAATTGCTGCTCTCATTATTCTAACTATAATCATTAATATTCTTATTAGTATATTTAATATTATCAGTACGTGAATAATTATTTTAATCATTATTATTAAGAAAACTACTAAGTTTTCTGGAATCCTTATGGTATTTTTAGAACTGTAAAAATTCTTGATTACTGGTATTATTAAAATTATAAAAATTACTCTAGTAATTACTTAAATATTGTTAATAAAATTATTCTCGGTGTTATTATTATAGTAAGCCTTATTAGTTTTAGTAATCTTATATTATTATTGTCGCTATACAAATCGCAGCTCTCATTATTCTAACTATAATCATTAATATTCCTATTAGTATACTTAATATTATCAGTAAGTGAATAATTATTTTAATCATTATTATTATGAAAAGTGTTAAATTTTCTGGAATCCTTATGGTATTTTTAGAACTGTAAAAATTCTTGATTACTGGTATTATTAAAATTATAAAAATTACTCAAGTAATTACTTAAATATTGTTAATAAAATTATTCTCGGTGTTATTATTATAGTAAGCCTTATTAGTTTTAGTAATCTAATATTATTATTGTCGCTATACAAATCGCCGCTCTCATTATTCTAACTAAAATCATTAATATTCTTAATAGTATACTTAATATTATCAGTACGTGAATAATTATTTTAATCATTATTATTAAGAAAACTACTAAGTTTTCTGGAATCCTTATGGTATTTTTAGAACTGTAAAATTTCTTGATTACTGGTATTATTAAAATTATAAAAATTACTCTAGTAATTACTTAAATATTGTTAATAAAATTATTCTCGGTGTTATTATTATAGTAAGCCTTATTAGTTTTAGTAATCTTATATTACTATTGTCGCTATACAAATCGCAGCTCTCATTATTCTAACCATAATCATTAATATTCCTATTATTATACTTAATATTATCAGTAAGTGAATAATTATTTTAATCATTATTATTATGAAAAGTGTTAAATTTTCTGGAATCCTTATATTATTTTTAGAACTGAAAAATTCTTGATTACTGGTATTATTAAAATTATGAAAATTACTATAGTAATTACTTAAATATTGTTAATAAAATTATTCTCGTTGTTATTATTATAGTAAGCCTTATTAGTTTTAGTAATATTATATTATTATTGTCGCTATACAAATTGCTGCTCTCATTATTCTAACTATAATCATTAATATTCTTATTAGTATACTTAATATTATCAGTACGTGAATAATTATTTTAATCATTATTATTAAGAAAACTACTAAGTTTTCTGGAATCCTTATGGTATTTTTAGAACTGTAAAAATTCTTGATTACTGGTATTATTAAAATTATAAAAATTACTCTAGTAATTACTTAAATATTGTTAATAAAATTATTCTCGGTGTTATTATTATAGTAAGCCTTATTAGTTTTAGTAATCTAATATTATTATTGTCGCTATACAAATCGCCGCTCTCATTATTCTAACTAAAATCATTAATATTCTTAATAGTATACTTAATATTATCAGTACGTGAATAATTATTTTAATCATTATTATTAAGAAAACTACTAAGTTTTCTGGAATCCTTATGGTATTTTTAGAACTGTAAAATTTCTTGATTACTGGTATTATTAAAATTATAAAAATTACTCTAGTAATTACTTAAATATTGTTAATAAAATTATTCTCGGTGTTATTATTATAGTCAGCCTTATTAGTTTTAGTAATCTTATATTATTATTTTCGCTATACAAAATGTTGCTCTCATTATTCTAACTAAAATCATTAATATTCTTAATAGTATACTTAATATTATCAGTACGTGAATAATTATTTTAATCATTATTATTAAGAAAACTACTAAGTTTTCTGGAATCCATATGGTATTTTTAGAACTGTAAATATTCTTGATTACTGGTATTATTAAAATTATAAAAATTACTCTAGTAATTACTTAAATATTGTTAATAAAATTATTCTCGGTGTTATTATTATAGTAAGCCTTATTAGTTTTAGTAATCTTATATTATTATTGTCGCTATACAAATCGCAGCTCTCATTATTCTAACTATAATCATTAATATTCCTATTAGTATACTTAATATTATCAGTACGTGAATAATTATTTTAATCATTATTATTATGAAAAGTGTTAAATTTTCTGGAATCCTTATATTATTTTTAGAACTGTAAAAATTCTTGATTACTGGTATTATTAAAATTATAAAAATTACTATAGTAATTACTTAAATATTGTTAATAAAATTATTCTCGGTGTTATTATTATAGTAAGCCTTATTAGTTTTAGTAATCTTATATTATTATTGTCGCTATACAAATCGCAGCTCTCATTATTCTAACTATAATCATTAATATTCCTATTAGTATACTTAATATTATCAGTACGGGAATAATTATTTTAATCATTATTATTATGAAAAGTGTTAAATTTTCTGGAATCCTTATATTATTTTTAGAACTGTAAAAAGTCTTGATTACTGGTATTATTAAAATTATAAAAATTACTATAGTAATTACTTAAATATTGTTAATAAAATTATTCTCGTTGTTATTATTATAGTAAGCCTTATTAGTTTTAGTTATCTTATATTATTATTGTCGCTATACAAATTGCTGCTCTCATTATTCTAACTATAATCATTAATATTCTTATTAGTATATTTAATATTATCAGTACGTGAATAATTATTTTAATCATTATTATTAAGAAAACTACTAAGTTTTCTGGAATCCTTATGGTATTTTTAGAACTGTAAAAATTCTTGATTACTGGTATTATTAAAATTATAAAAATTACTCTAGTAATTACTTAAATATTGTTAATAAAATTATTCTCGGTGTTATTATTATAGTAAGCCTTATTAGTTTTAGTAATCTTATATTATTATTGTCGCTATACAAATCGCAGCTCTCATTATTCTAACTATAATCATTAATATTCCTATTAGTATACTTAATATTATCAGTAAGTGAATAATTATTTTAATCATTATTATTATGAAAAGTGTTAAATTTTCTGGAATCCTTATATTATTTTTAGAACTGTAAAAATTCTTGATTACTGGTATTATTAAAATTATAAAAATTACTATAGTAATTACTTAAATATTGTTAACAAAATTATTCTCGTTGTTATTATTATAGTAAGCCTTATTAGTTTTAGTAATCTTATATTATTATTGTCGCTATACAAATTGCTGCTCTAATTATTCTAACTATAATCATTAATATTCTTATTAGTATACTTAATATTATCAGTACGTGAATAATTATTTTAATCATTATTATTAAGAAAACTACTAAGTTTTCTGGAATCCTTATGGTAATTTTAGAACTGTAAAAATTCTTGATTACTGGTATTATTAAAATTATAAAAATTACTCAAGTAATTACTTAAATATTGTTAATAAAATTATTCTCGGTGTTATTATTATAGTAAGCCTTATTAGTTTTAGTAATCTAATATTATTATTGTCGCTATACAAATCGCCGCTCTCATTATTCTAACTAAAATCATTAATATTCTTAATAGTATACTTAATATGATCAGTACGTGAATAATTATTTTAATCATTATTATTAAGAAAACTACTAAGTTTTCTGGAATCCTTATGGTATTTTTAGAACTGTAAAATTTCTTGATTACTGGTATTATTAAAATTATAAAAATTACTCTAGTAATTACTTAAATATTGTTAATAAAATTGTTCTCGGTGTTATTATTATAGTAAGCCTTATTAGTTTTAGTAATCTTATATTATTATTTTCGCTATACAAAATGTTGCTCTCATTATTCTAACTAAAATCATTAATATTCTTAATAGTATACTTAATATTATCAGTACGTGAATAATTATTTTAATCATTATTATTAAGAAAACTTCTAAGTTTTCTGGAATCCATATGGTATTTTTAGAACTGTAAAAATTCTTGATTACTGGTATTATTAAAATTATAAAAATTACTCTAGTAATTACTTAAATATTGTTAATAAAATTATTCTCGGTGTTATTATTATAGTAAGCCTTATTAGTTTTAGTAATCTTATATTATTATTGTCGCTATACAAATCGCAGCTCTCATTATTCTAACCATAATCATTAATATTCCTATTAGTATACTTAATATTATCAGTAAGTGAATAATTATTTTAATCATTATTATTATGAAAAGTGTTAAATTTTCTGGAGTCCTTATATTATTTTTAGAACTGAAAAATTCTTGATTACTGGTATTATTAAAATTATGAAAATTACTATAGTAATTACTTAAATATTGTTAATAAAATTATTCTCGTTGTTATTATTATAGTAAGCCTTATTAGTTTTAGTAATCTTATATTATTATTGTCGCTATACAAATTGCTGCTCTCATTATTCTAACTATAATCATTAATATTCTTATTAGTATACTTAATATTATCAGTACGTGAATAATTATTTTAATCATTATTATTAAGAAAACTACTAAGTTTTCTGGAATCCTTATGGTATTTTTAGAACTGTAAAAATTCTTGATTACTGGTATTATTAAAATTATAAAAATTACTATACTAATTACTTAAATATTGTTAATAAAATTATTCTCGGTGTTATTATTATAGTAAGCCTTATTAGTTTTAGTAATCTTATATTATTATTGTCGCTATACAAATTGCTGCTCTAATTATTCTAACTATAATCATTAATATTCTTATTAGTATACTTAATATTATCAGTACGTGAATAATTATTTTAATCATTATTATTAAGAAAACTACTAAGTTTTCTGGAATCCTTATGGTAATTTTAGAACTGTAAAAATTCTTGATTACTGGTATTATTAAAATTATAAAAATTACTCAAGTAATTACTTAAATATTGTTAATAAAATTATTCTCGGTGTTATTATTATAGTAAGCCTTATTAGTTTTAGTAATCTAATATTATTATTGTCGCTATACAAATCGCCGCTCTCATTATTCTAACTAAAATCATTAATATTCTTAATAGTATACTTAATATGATCAGTACGTGAATAATTATTTTAATCATTATTATTAAGAAAACTACTAAGTTTTCTGGAATCCTTATGGTATTTTTAGAACTGTAAAATTTCTTGATTACTGGTATTATTAAAATTATAAAAATTACTCTAGTAATTACTTAAATATTGTTAATAAAATTATTCTCGGTGTTATTATTATAGTAAGCCTTATTAGTTTTAGTAATCTTATATTATTATTTTCGCTATACAAAATGTTGCTCTCATTATTCTAACTAAAATCATTAATATTCTTAATAGTATACTTAATATTATCAGTACGTGAATAATTATTTTAATCATTATTATTAAGAAATCTACTAAGTTTTCTGGAATCCATATGGTATTTTTAGAACTGTAAATATTCTTGATTACTGGTATTATTAAAATTATAAAAATTACTCTAGTAATTACTTAAATATTGTTAATAAAATTATTCTCGGTGTTATTATTATAGTAAGCCTTATTAGTTTTAGTAATCTTATATTATTATTGTCGCTATACAAATCGCAGCTCTCATTATTCTAACTATAATCATTAATATTCCTATTAGTATACTTAATATTATCAGTACGTGAATAATTATTTTAATCATTATTATTATGAAAAGTGTTAAATTTTCTGGAATCCTTATATTATTTTTAGAACTGAAAAATTCTTGATTACTGGTATTATTAAAATTATAAAAATTACTATAGTAATTACTTAAATATTGTTAATAAAATTATTCTCGGTGTTATTATTATAGTAAGCCTTATTAGTTTTAGTAATCTTATATTATTATTGTCGCTATACAAATCGCAGCTCTCATTATTCTAACTATAATCATTAATATTCCTATTAGTATACTTAATATTATCAGTACGGGAATAATTATTTTAATCATTATTATTATGAAAAGTGTTAAATTTTCTGGAATCCTTATATTATTTTTAGAACTGTAAAAATTCTTGATTACTGGTATTATTAAAATTATAAAAATTACTATAGTAATTACTTAAATATTGTTAATAAAATTATTCTCGTTGTTATTATTATAGTAAGCCTTATTAGTTTTAGTTATCTTATATTATTATTGTCGCTATACAAATTGCTGCTCTCATTATTCTAACTATAATCATTAATATTCTTATTAGTATATTTAATATTATCAGTACGTGAATAATTATTTTAATCATTATTATTAAGAAAACTACTAAGTTTTCTGGAATCCTTATGGTATTTTTAGAACTGTAAAAATTCTTGATTACTGGTATTATTAAAATTATAAAAATTACTCTAGTAATTACTTAAATATTGTTAATAAAATTATTCTCGGTGTTATTATTATAGTAAGCCTTATTAGTTTTAGTAATCTTATATTATTATTGTCGCTATACAAATCGCAGCTCTCATTATTCTAACTATAATCATTAATATTCCTATTAGTATACTTAATATTATCAGTAAGTGAATAATTATTTTAATCATTATTATTATGAAAAGTGTTAAATTTTCTGGAATCCTTATATTATTTTTAGAACTGTAAAAATTCTTGATTACTGGTATTATTAAAATTATAAAAATTACTATAGTAATTACTTAAATATTTTTAATAAAATTATTCTCGTTGTTATTATTATAGTAAGCCTTATTAGTTTTAGTAATCTTATATTATTATTGTCGCTATACAAATTGCTGCTCTCATTATTCTAACTATAATCATTAATATTCTTATTAGTATTCTTAATATTATCAGTACGTGAATAATTATTTTAATCATTATTATTAAGAAAACTACTAAGTTTTCTGGAATCCTTATGGTATTTTTAGAACTGTAAAAATTCTTGATTACTGGTATTATTAAAATTATAAAAATTACTCAAGTAATTACTTAAATATTGTTAATAAAATTATTCTCGGTGTTATTATTGTAGTAAGCCTTATTAGTTTTAGTAATCTAATATTATTATTGTCGCTATACAAATCGCCGCTCTCATTATTCTAACTAAAATCATTAATATTCTTAATAGTATACTTAATATTATCAGTACGTGAATAACTATTTTAATCATTATTATTAAGAAAACTACTAAGTTTTCTGGAATCCTTATGGTATTTTTAGAACTGTAAAATTTCTTGATTACTGGTATTATTAAAATTATAAAAATTACTCTAGTAATTACTTAAATATTGTTAATAAAATTGTTCTCGGTGTTATTATTATAGTAAGCCTTATTAGTTTTAGTAATCTTATATTATTATTTTCGCTATACAAAATGTTGCTCTCATTATTCTAACTAAAATCATTAATATTCTTAATAGTATACTTAATATTATCAGTACGTGAATAATTATTTTAATCATTATTATTAAGAAAACTTCTAAGTTTTCTGGAATCCATATGGTATTTTTAGAACTGTAAAAATTCATGATTACTGGTATTATTAAAATTATAAAAATTACTCTAGTAATTACTTAAATATTGTTAATAAAATTATTCTCGGTGTTATTATTATAGTAAGCCTTATTAGTTTTAGTAATCTTATATTATTATTGTCGCTATACAAATCGCAGCTCTCATTATTCTAACCATAATCATTAATATTCCTATTAGTATACTTAATATTATCAGTAAGTGAATAATTATTTTCATCATTATTATTATGAAAAGTGTTAAATTTTCTGGAATCCTTATATTATTTTTAGAACTGAAAAATTCTTGATTACTGGTATTATTAAAATTATGAAAATTACTATAGTAATTACTTAAATATTGTTAATAAAATTATTCTCGTTGTTATTATTATAGTAAGCCTTATTAGTTTTAGTAATCTTATATTATTATTGTCGCTATACAAATCGCAGCTCTCATTATTCTAACTATAATCATTAATATTCCTATTAGTATACTTAATATTATCAGTACGTGAATAATTATTTTAATCATTATTATTATGAAAAGTGTAAAATTTTCTGGAATCCTTATATTATTTTTAGAACTGTAAAAATTCTTGATTACTGGTATTATTAAAATTATAAAAATTACTATAGTAATTACTTAAATATTGTTAATAAAATTATTCTCGGTGTTATTATTATAGTAAGCCTTATTAGTTTTAGTAATCTTATATTATTATTGTCGCTATACAAATCGCAGCTCTCATTATTCTAACTATAATCATTAATATTCCTATTAGTATACTTAATATTATCAGTACGGGAATAATTATTTTAATCATTATTATTATGAAAAGTGTTAAATTTTCTGGAATCCTTATATTATTTTTAGAACTGTAAAAATTCTTGATTACTGGTATTATTAAAATTATAAAAATTACTATAGTAATTACTTAAATATTGTTAATAAAATTATTCTCGTTGTTATTATTATAGTAAGCCTTATTAGTTTTAGTTATCTTATATTATTATTGTCGCTATACAAATTGCTGCTCTCATTATTCTAACTATAACCATTAATATTCTTATTAGTATATTTAATATTATCAGTACGTGAATAATTATTTTAATCATTATTATTAAGAAAACTACTAAGTTTTCTGGAATCCTTATGGTATTTTTAGAACTGTAAAAATTCTTGATTACTGGTATTATTAAAATTATAAAAATTACTCTAGTAATTACTTAAATATTGTTAATAAAATTATTCTCGGTGTTATTATTATAGTAAGCCTTATTAGTTTTAGTAATCTTATATTATTATTGTCGCTATACAAATCGCAGCTCTCATTATTCTAACTATAATCATTAATATTCCTATTAGTATACTTAATATTATCAGTAAGTGAATAATTATTTTAATCATTATTATTATGAAAAGTGTTAAATTTTCTGGAATCCTTATGTTATTTTTAGAACTGTAAAAATTCTTGATTACTGGTATTATTAAAATTATAAAAATTGCTATAGTAATTACTTAAATATTGTTAATAAAATTATTCTCGGTGTTATTATTATAGGAAGCCTTAGTAGTTTTAGTAATCTTATATTATTATTTTCGCTATACAAATTGTTGCTCTCATTATTCTAACTAAAATCATTAATATTCTTAATAGTATACTTAATATTATCAGTACGTGAATAATTATTTTAATCATTATTATTAAGAAAACTACTAAGTTTTCTGGAATCCTTATGGAAGTATTAGAACTGTAAAAATTCTTGATTACTGGTATTATTAAAATTATAAAAATTACTATAGTAATTACTTAAATATTGTTAATAAAATTATTCTCGGTGTTATTATTATAGTAAGCCTTATTAGTTTTAGTAATGTTATATTAGTATTTTCGCTACACAAATTGCTGCTCTCATTATTCTAACTATAATCATTAATATTCTTATTAGTATACTTAATATTATCAGTACGTGAATAATCATTTAAATCATTATTATTAAGAAAACTATTAAGTTTTCTGGAATCCTTATGGTATTTTTAGAACTGTAAAAATTCTTGATTACTGGTATTATTAAAATTATAAAAATTACTATACTAATTACTTAAATATTGTTAATAAAATTATTCTCGGTGTTATTATTATAGTAAGCCTTATTAGTTTTAGTAATCTTATATTATTATTATCGCTATACAAATTGTTGCTCTCATTATTCTAACTAAAATCATTAATATTCTTAATAGTATACTTAATATTATCAGTACGTGAATAATTATTTTAAGCATTATTATTAAGAAAACTACTAAGTTTTCTGGAATCCTTATGGTATTTTTAGAACTGTAAAAATTCTTGATTACTGGTATTATTAAAATTATAAAAATTGCTCTAGTAATTACTTAAATATTGTTAATAAAATTATTCTAGGTGTTAATATTATAGTAAGCCTTATTAGTTTTAGTAATCTTATATTATTATTGTCGCTATACAAATTGCTGCTCTCATTATTCTAGCTGTAATCATTAATATTCTTATTAGTATACTTAATATTATCAGTAGGTGAATAATTATTTTAATCATTATTATTAAGAAAACTACTAAGTTTTGTGGAATCCTTATGGTATTTTTAGAACTGTAAAAATTGTTGATTACTGGTATTATTAAAATTATAAAAATTACTGTAGTAATTACTTAAATATTGTGTAATAAAATTATCCTCGGTGTTATTATTATAGTAAGCTTTATTAGTTTTAGTAATGTAATATTAGTATTGTCGCTATACAAATTGCTGCTCTCATTATTCTAACTATAATCATTAATATTCTTATTAGTACACTTAATAGTATCAGTACGTGAATAATTATTTAATCATTATTATTAAGAAAACTACTAAGTTTTCTGGAATCACTATTGTGTTTTTAGAAATGTAAAAATTCTTGATTACTGGTATTATTAAAATTATAAAAATTACACTTGTAATTACTTAAATATTGTTAATAAAATTATACTCGGTGTTATTATTATAGTAAGCCTTATTAGTTTTAGTAATGTTATATTAGTATTGTCGCTATACAAATTGCTACTCTCATTATTCTAACTATAATCATTAATATTCTTATTAGTATACTTAATATTATCAGTACATGAATAATTATTTTAATCATTATTATTAAGAAAACTACTAAGTTTTCTAGAATCCTTATGGTATTTTTAGAACTGTAAAAATTCTTGATTACTGGTATTATTAAAATCATAAAAATTACTATAATAATTACTTAAATATTGTTAATAAAATTATTCTCGGTGTTATTATTATAGTAAGCCTTATTAGTTTTAGTAATGTTATATTAGTATTGTCGCTATACAAATTGCTGCTCTCATTGTTCTAACTATAATCATTAATATTCTTATTAGTATTCTTAATATTATCAGTAGGTGAATAATTATTTTAATCATTATTATTAAGAAAACTACTAAGTTTTCTGGAATCCTTATGGTATTTTTAGAACTGTCAAAATTCTTAATTACTGGTATTATTAAAATTATAAAAATTACTCTAGTAATTACTTAAATATTGTTAATAAAATTATTCTGGGTGTTATTATTATAGTAAGCCTTTTAGTTTTAGTAATCTTATAGTAGTATTGTCGCTATACAAATTGCTGCTCTCATTATACTAATTATAATCGTTAATATTCTTATTAGTATACTTAATATTATCAGTACGTGAATAATTATTTTAATCATTATTATTAAGAAAACTACTAAGTTTTCTGGAATCCTTATGGTATTTTTAGAACTGTAAAAATTCTTGATTACTGGTATTATTAAAATTATAAAAATTACTATAGTAATTACTTAAACATTGTTAATAAAATTATTCTCGGTGTTATTATTATAGTAAGCCTTATTAGTTTTAGTAATGTTGTATTAGTATTGTCGCTATACAAATTGCTGCTCTCATTAATCTAACCGTAATCATTAATATTCTTATTAGTATACTTAATATTAGCAGTACGTGAATAATTATTTTAATCATTATTATTAAGAAAACTACTAAGTTTTCTGGAATCCTTATGGTGTTTTTTGAACTGTAAAAATTCTTGATTCCTGGTATCATTAAAATTATAAAAATTACTATAGTAATTACTTAAATATTGTTAATAAAATTATTCTCGGTGTTATTATTATAGTAAGCCTTATTAGTTTTAGTAATGTTATATTAGTATTGTCGCTATACAAATTGTTGCTCTCATTATTCTAACTATAATCATTAATATTCTTATTAGTATACTTAATATTATCAGTACATGAATAATTATTTTAATCATTATTATTAAGAAAACTACTAAGTTTTCTGGAATCCTTACGGTATTTTTAAAACTGTAAAAATTCTTGATTACTGGAATTATTAAAATTATAACAATTATTATAGTAATTACTTAAATATTGTTAATAAAATTATTCTCGGTGTTATTATTAGAGTAAGCCTTATTAGTTTTAGTATTCTTATATTATTATTGTCGCTATACAAATTGCTGCTCTCATTATCTAACTATAATCATTAATATTCTTATTAGTATACTTAATATTATCAGTAGGTGAATAATTATTTTAATCATTATTATTAAGAAAACTACTAAGTTTTCTGGAATCATTATTGTGTTTTTAGAAATGTAAAAATTCTTGATTACTGGTATTATTAAAATTATAAAAATTACTCTAGTAATTACTTAAATATTGTTAATAAAATTATCCTCGGTGTTATTATTATAGTAAGCCTTATTAGTTTTAGTAATGGTATATTAGTATTGTCGCTATACAAATTGCTGCTCTCATTATTCTAACTATAATCATTAATATTCTTATTAGTATACTTAATATTATCAGTACATGAATAATTATTTTAATCATTATTAATAAGAAAACTACTAAGTTTTCTGGAATCCTTATGGTATTTTTAGAACTGTAAAAATTCTTGATTACTGGTATTATTAAAATCATAAAAATTACTATAATAATTACTTAAATATTGTTAATAAAATTATTCTCGGTGTTATTATTATAGTAAGCCTTATTAGTTTTAGTAATGTTATATTAGTATTGTCGCTATACAAATTGCTGCTCTCATTGTTCTAACTATAATCATTAATATTCTTATTAGTATACTTAATATTATCAGTAGGTGAATAATTATTTTAATCATTATTATTAAGAAAACTACTAAGTTTTCTGGAATCCTTATGGTATTTTTAGAACTGTAAAAATTCTTGATTACTGGTATTATTAAAATTATAAAAATTACTATAGTAATTACTTAAACATTGTTAATAAAATTATTCTCGGTGTTATTATTATAGTAAGCCTTATTAGTTTTAGTAATGTTGTATTAGTATTGTCGCTATACAAATTGCTGCTCTCATTAATCTAACCGTAATCATTAATATTCTTATTAGTATACTTAATATTAGCAGTACGTGAATAATTATTTTAATCATTATTATTAAGAAAACTACTAAGTTTTCTGGAATCCTTATGGTGTTTTTTGAACTGTAAAAATTCTTGATTCCTGGTATCATTAAAATTATAAAAATTACTATAGTAATTACTTAAATATTGTTAATAAAATTATTCTCGGTGTTATTATTATAGTAAGCCTTATTAGTTTTAGTAATGTTATATTAGTATTGTCGCTATACAAATTGTTGCTCTCATTATTCTAACTATAATCATTAATATTCTTATTAGTATACTTAATATTATCAGTACATGAATAATTATTTTAATCATTATTATTAAGAAAACTACTAAGTTTTCTGGAATCCTTACGGTATTTTTAAAACTGTAAAAATTCTTGATTACTGGTATTATTAAAATTATAAAAATTATTATAGTAATTACTTAAATATTGTTAATAAAATTATTCTCGGTGTTATTATTATAGTAAGCCTTATTAGTTTTAGTAATGTTATATTAGTATTGTCGCTATACAAATTGCTACTCTCATTATTCTAACTATAATCATTAATATTCTTATTAGTATACTTAATATTATCAGTAGGTGAATAATTATTTTAATCATTATTATTAAGAAAATTACTAAGTTTTCTGGAATCATTATTGTGTTTTTAGAAATGTAAAAATTCTTGATTACTGGTATTATTAAAATTATGAAAATTACTCTAGTAATTACTTAAATATTGTTAATAAAATTATCCTCGGTGTTATTATTATAGTAAGCCTTATTAGTTTTAGTAATGGTATATTAGTATTGTCGCTATACAAATTGCTGCTCTCATTATTCTAACTATAATCATTAATATTCTTATTAGTATACTTAATATTATCAGTACATGAATAATTATTTTAATCATTATTATTAAGAAAACTACTAAGTTTTCTGGAATCCTTATGGTATTTTTAGAACTGTAAAAATTCTTGATTACTGGTATTATTAAAATCATAAAAATTACTATAATAATTACTTAAATATTGTTAATAAAATTATTCTCGGTGTTATTATTATAGTAAGCCTTATTAGTTTTAGTAATGTTATATTAGTATTGTCGCTATACAAATTGCTGCTCTCATTGTTCTAACTATAATCATTAATATTCTTATTAGTATACTTAATATTATCAGTAGGTGAATAATTATTTTAATCATTATTATTAAGAAAACTACTAAGTTTTCTGGAATCCTTATGGTATTTTTAAAACTGTAAAAATTCTTGATTACTGGTATTATTAAAATTATTATGGTAATTACTTAAATATTTTTAATAAAATTATTCTCGGTGTTATTATTATAGTAAGCCTTATTATTTTTAGTAACCTTATATTATTATTGTCGCTATACAAATTGCTGCTCTCATTATCTAACTATAATAATTAATATTCTTATTAGTATACTTAATATTATCAGTAGGTGAATAATTATTTTAATCATTATTATTAAGAAAACTACTAAGTTTTCTGGAATCATTATTGTGTTTTTAGAAATGTAAAAATTCTTGATTACTGGTATTATTAAAATTATAAAAATTACTCTAGTAATTACTTAAATATTGTTAATAAAATTATCCTCGGTGTTATTATTATAGTAAGCCTTATTAGTTTTAGTAATGGTATATTAGTATTGTCGCTATACAAATTGCTGCTCTCATTATTCTAACTATAATCATTAATATTCTTATTAGTATACTTAATATTATCAGTACATGAATAATTATTTTAATCATTATTATTAAGAAAACTACTAAGTTTTCTGGAATCCTTATGGTATTTTTAGAACTGTAAAAATTCTTGATTACTGGTATTATTAAAATCATAAAAATTACTATAATAATTACTTAAATATTGTTAATAAAATTATTCTCGGTGTTATTATTATAGTAAGCCTTATTAGTTTTAGTAATGTTATATTAGTATTGTCGCTATACAAATTGCTGCTCTCATTGTTCTAACTATAATCATTAATATTCTTATTAGTATACTTAATATTATCAGTAGGTGAATAATTATTTTAATCATTATTATTAAGAAAACTACTAAGTTTTCTGGAATCCTTATGGTATTTTTAAAACTGTAAAAATTCTTGATTACTGGTATTATTAAAATTATTATGGTAATTACTTAAATATTTTTAATAAAATTATTCTCGGTGTTATTATTATAGTAAGCCTTATTATTTTTAGTAACCTTATATTATTATTGTCGCTATACAAATTGCTGCTCTCATTATCTAACTATAATAATTAATATTCTTATTAGTATACTTAATATTATCAGTAGGTGAATAATTATTTTAATCATTATTATTAAGAAAACTACTAAGTTTTCTGGAATCATTATTGTGTTTTTAGAAATGTAAAAATTCTTGATTACTGGTATTATTAAAATTATAAAAATTACTCTAGTAATTACTTAAATATTGTTAATAAAATTATCCTCGGTGTTATTATTATAGTAAGCCTTATTAGTTTTAGTAATGGTATATTAGTATTGTCGCTATACAAATTGCTGCTCTCATTATTCTAACTATAATCATTAATATTCTTATTAGTATACTTAATATTATCAGTACATGAATGATTATTTTAATCATTATTATTAAGAAAACTACTAAGTTTTCTGGAATCCTTATGGTATTTTTAGAACTGTAAAAATTCTTGATTACTGGTATTATTAAAATCATAAAAATTACTATAATAATTACTTAAATATTGTTAATAAAATTATTCTCGGTGTTATTATTATAGTAAGCCTTATTTGTTTTAGTAATGTTATATTAGTATTGTCGCTATACAAATTGCTGCTCTCATTGTTCTAACTATAATCATTAATATTCTTATTAGTATACTTAATATTATCAGTAGGTGAATAATTATTTTAATCATTATTATTAAGAAAACTACTAAGTTTTCTGGAATCCTTATGGTATTTTTAGAACTGTAAAAATTCTTGATTACTGGTATTATTAAAATCATAAAAATTACTATAATAATTACTTAAATATTGTTAATAAAATTATTCTCGGTGTTATTATTATAGTAAGCCTTATTAGTTTTAGTAATCTTATATTATTATTGTCGCTATACAAATTGCTGCTCTCATTATCTAACTATAATCATTAATATTCTTATTAGTATACTTAATATTATCAGTAGGTGAATAATTATTTTAATCATTATTATTAAGAAAACTACTAAGTTTTGTGGAATCCTTATGGTATTTTTAGAACTATAAAAATTCTTGATTACTGGTATTATTAAAATTATAATAATTACTCTAGTAATTACTTAAATATTGTTAATAAAATTATTCTAGGTGTTATTATTAATGTAAGCCTTATTAGTTTTAGTAAGGTTACATTAGTATTGTCGCTATACAAATTGCTGCTCTCATTGTTCTAACTATAATCATTAATATTCTTATTAGTATACTTAATATTATCAGTAGGTGAATAATTATTTTAATCATTATTATTAAGAAAACTACTAAGTTTTCTGGAATCCTTATGGTATTTTTAAAACTGTAAAAATTCTTGATTACTGGTATTATTAAAATTATAAAAATTATTATGGTAATTACTTAAATATTGTTAATAAAATTATTCTCGGTGTTATTATTATAGTAAGCCTTATTAGTTTTAGTAATCTTATATTATTATTGTCGCTATACAAATTGCTGCTCTCATTATCTAACTATAATAATTAATATTCTTATTAGTATACTTAATATTATCAGTAGGTGAATAATTATTTTAACCATTATTATTAAGAAAACAACTAAGTTTTCTGGAATCATTATTGTGTTTTTAGAAATGTAAAAATTCTTGATTACTGGTATTATTAAAATTATAAAAATTACTCTAGTAATTACTTAAATATTGTTAATAAAATTATTCTCGGTGTCATTATTATAGTAAGCCATATTAATTTTAGTAATCTTATATTATTATTTTCGCTATACAAATTGTTGGTCTCATTATTCTAACTAAAATCATTAATATTCTTAATAGTATACTTAATATTATCTGTACGTGAATAATTATTTTAATCATTATTATTAAGAAAACTACTAAGTTTTCTGGAATCCTTATGGTATTTTTAGAACTGTAAAAATTCTTGATTACTGGTATTATTAAAATTATAAAAATTACTCTAGTAATTACTTAAATATTGTTAGTAAAATTATTCTGGGTGATATTATTATAGTAAGCCTTATTAGGTTTAGTAATGTTATATCAGTATTGTCGCTATACAAATTGCTGCTCTCATTATTCTAACTATAATCCTTAATATTCTTATTAGTATAATTAATATTATCAGTACGTGAATAATTATTTTAATGATTATTATTAAGAAAACTACTACGTTTTCTGGAATCCTTATGGTATTTTTAGAACTGTAAAAATTCTTGATAACTGGAATTATTAAAATTATAAAAATTACTCTAGTAATTACTTAAATATTGTTAATAAAATTATTCTCGGTGTTATTATTATAGTAAGCCTTATTAGTTATAGTAATCTTATATTATTATTTTCGCTATACAAATCGCAGCTCTCATTATTCTAACTATAATCATTAATATTCCTATTAGTATACTTAATATTATCAGTACGTGAATAATTATTTTAATCATTATTATTATGAAAAGTGTTAAATTTTCTGGAATCCTTATATTATTTTTAGAACTGTAAAAATTCTTGATTACTGGTATTATTAAAATTATAAAAATTACTATAGTAATTACTTAAATCATTAATATTGTTAATAGTATACTTAATATTATCAGTACGTGAATAATTATTTTAATCATTATTATTAAGAAAACTACTAAGTTTTCTGGAATCCTTATGGCATTTTTAGAACTGTAAAATTTCTTGATTACTGGTATTATTAAAATTATAAAAATTACTCTAGTAATTACTTAAATATTGTTAATAAAATTATTCTCGGTGTTATTATTACAGTAAGCCTTATTAGTTTTAGTAATGTTATATTAATATTGTCGCTATAAAAATTGCTGCTCTCATTATTCTAACTATAATCATTAATATTCTTATTAGTATACTTAATATTAACAGCACATGAATAATTATTTTAATCATTATTATTAAGAAAACTACTAAGTTTTCTGGAATCCTTATGGTATTTTTAGAACTGTAAAATTTCTTGATTACTGGTATTATTAAAATTATAAAAATTACTCTAGTAATTACTTAAATATTGTTAATAAAATTATTCTCGGTGTTATTATTATAGTAAGCCTTATTAGTTTTAGTAATGTTATATTAGTATTGTCGCTATGAAAATTGCTGCTCTCATTATTCTAACTATAATCATTAATATTCTTATTAGTATGCTTAATATTATCAGTACGTCAATAATTATTTTAATCATTATTATTAAGAAAACTACTAAGTTTTGTGGAATCCTTATGGTATTTTTAGAAATGTAAAAATTCTTGATTACTGGTATTATTAAAATTATAAAAATTACTCTAGTAATTACTTAAATATTGTTAATAAAATTATTCTCGGTGTTATTATTATAGTAAGCCTTATTAGTTTTAGTAATGTTATATTAATATTGTCGCTATACAAATTGTTGCTCTCATTATTCTAACTATAATCATTAATATTCTTATTAGTATACTTAATATTAACAGTACGTGAATAATTATTTTAATCATTATTATTATGAAAAGTGTTAAATTTTCTGGAATCCTTATATTATTTTTTGAACTGTAAAAATTCTTGATTACTGGTATTATTAAAATTATAAAAATTACTCTAGTAATTACTTAAATATTGTTAATAAAATTATTCTCGGTGTTATTATTATAGTAAGCCTTATTAGTTTTAGTAATGTTATATTAATATTGTCGCTATACAAATTGTTGCTCTCATTATTCTAACTATAATCATTAATATTCTTATTAGTATACTTAATATTATCAGTACTTGAATAATTATTTTCATCATTATTATTCTGAAAAGCATTAAATTTTGTGGAATCCTTATGTTATTATTAGAACTGTAAAAATCCTTAGTAGCTGGTATTATTAATATTATAAATATTACTATTATTATTACTTATAATATTGTTAGTAAAATTGTTCTCGGTGTTATTATTATAGTAAGCCTTATTAGTTTTAGTAATGTTATATTAGTATTGTCGCTATAGAAATTGCTGCTCTCATTATTGTTACTATAATCGTTAATATTCTTATTAGTATACTTAATATTATCAGTACTTGAATAATTATTTTCATCACTATTATTCTGAAAATTATTAAATTTTCTGGAAACCTTATGTTATTATTAGAACTGCAAAAATCCTTAGTAACTGGTATTATTAATATTATAACAATTACTATTATTATTACTTATAATATTGTTAGTAAAATCATTCTCGGTGTTATTATTATAGTAAGCCTTATTAGTTTTAGTAATGTTATATTAGTATTGTCGCTATAGAAATTGCTGCTCATTATTCTTACTATAATCGTTAATAATCTTATTAGTATACTTAATATTATCAGTACTTGAATAATTATTTTCATCATTATTATTCTGAAAAGTGTTAAATTTTGTGGAAACCTTATGTTATTATTAGAACTGTAAAAATCCTTAGTAGCTGGTATTATTAATATTATAAAAAATACTATTATTATTACTTATACTATTGTTAGTAAAATTATTCTCGGTGATATTATTATAGTAAGCCTGAATAGTTTTAGTAATGTTATATTAGTATTGTCGCTGTACAAATTGCTGCTCTCATTATTCTAACTATAATCATTAATATTCTTATTAGTATACTTAATATTATCAGTACTTGAATAATTATTTTCATCATTATTATTCTGAAAAGTACTAAATTTTGTGGAATCCTTATGTTATTATTAGAACTGTAAAAATCCTTAGTAGCTGGCTTTATTAATATTATAAAAATTACTATTATTATTACCTGTAATATTGTTAGTAAAATTATTCTCGGTGTTATTATTATAGTAAGCCTTACTAGATTTAGTTATGTTATATTAGTATTGTCGCTATAAAAATTGCTGCTCTCATTATTCTAACAATAATCATAATTATTCTTATTAGTATACTCAATATAATCAGTACTTGAATAATTATTTTCATCATTATTATTCTGAAAACTATTAAAATTTCTGAAATACTTATGCTATTATTAGAACTGTAAAAATCCTTATTAGCTGTTATTATTAATATTATAACAACTACTATTGTTACAACTTATAATATTGTTAGTAAAATTATTCTCGGTGTTATTATTATGGTAAGCGTTATTAGTTTTAGTTATGTTATATTAGTACTTTCGCTATTCAAATTGCTGCTTTCATTATTCTAACTATAATCATTAATATTCTTATTACTATACTTAATATTATCAGTACTTGAATAATTATTTTCATCATTATTATTCTGAAAATTATTAAATTTTCTGAAATCCTTGTTATTATTAGAACTGTAAAAATCCTTAGTAGCTGGTATTATTAATTTAGAATATTGTTAGTAAAATTATTCTCCGTGTTATTATTATAGTAAGCCTTATTAGTTTTAGTTATGTTATATTAGTATTGTCGCTATAGAAATTTCTGCTCTCATTATTCTAACTATAATCATTAATATTCTTATTAGTATACTTAATATTATCAGTACTTGAATAATTATTTTCATCATTACTATTCTAAAAATTATTAAATTTTATGGAATACTTATGTTAATATTATAACTGTAAAAATGCTTAGTAGCGTGTATTATTAAAATTATAAAAATTACTATTATTATTACCTATAATATTGTTAGTATAATTATTCTCGGTGTTGTTATTATTATAGTAATCTTTATTAGATTTAGTTATGTTATATTAGTATTGTCGCTATAAAAATTGCTGCTCTCATTATTCTAACTATAATCATAATTATTCTTATTAGTATACTTAATATTATCAGTACTTGAATAATTATTTTCATCATTATTATTCTGAAAATTAATAAATTTTCTGGAATCCTTATGTTATTATTAAAACTGTAACAATCCTTAGTAGCTGGTATTATAAATATTATATCCGTTACTATTATTATTACTTATAATATTGTTAGTAAAATTATTCTCGGTGTTATTATTATAGTAAGCCTTATTAGTTTTAGTTATGTTATATTAGTATTGTCGCTATAGAAATTTCTGCTCTCATTATTCTAACTATAATCATTAATATTCTTATTACTATACTTAATATTATCAGTACTTGAATAATTATTTTCATCATTATTATTCTCAAAAGTATTAAATTTTCAGCAATCCTTAAGTTATTATTAGAACTGTAAAAATCCTTAGTAGCTGGTATTATTAATATTATAACAATTACTATTGTTACAACTTATAATATTGTTAGTAAAATTATTCTCGGTGTTATTATTATGGTAAGCGTTATTAGTTTTAGTTATGTTATATTATTATCGTCGCTATACAAATTGCTGCTTTCATAATTCTAACTATAATCATTAATATTCTTATTACAATACTTAATATTATTAGTACTTGAATAATTATTTTCATCATTATTAATCTAAAAATTATTAAATTTTTTGGAATCCTTATGTTATTATTAGAAATGTAAAAATCCGTAGTAGCTGGTATTATTTTTATAATAACAATTATTGTTGTTATTACTTATAATATTGTTAATAAAATTATTCTCAGTGTTATTATTATAGTAAGCCTTATTGTTTTAGTAATCTTATATTATTATTGTCGCTATACAAATCGCCGCTCTCATTATTCTAACTAAAATCATTAATATTCTTATTAGTATACTTAATATTATCAGTAGGTGAATAATTATTTTAATCATTAGTATTAAGAAAACTACTAAGTTTTGTGGAATCCTTATGGTATTTTTAGAAATGTAAAAATTCTTGATTACTGGTATTATTAAAATTATAAAAATAACTCTAGTAATTACTTAAATATTGTTAATAAAATTATTCTCGGTGTTATTATTATAGTAAGCCTTATTAGTTTTAGTAATGTTATATTAATATTGTCGCTATACAAATTGCTGCTCTCATTATTCTAACTATAATCACTAATATTCTTATTAGTATACTTAATATTAACAGTACGTGAATAATTATTTTAACCATTATTATTAAGAAAACTGCTAAGTTTTCTGGAATCCTTATGGTATTTTTAGAATTGTAAAAACTCTTGATTACTGGTATTATTTAAACTATAAAAATTACTCTAGTAATTACTTAAATATTGTTAATAAAATTATTCTCGGTGTTATTATTATAGTAAGCCTTATTAGTTTTAGTAATCTTATATTATTATTGTCGCTATACAAATAGCTGCTCTCATTATTCTAACTATAATCATTAATATTCTTATTAGTATACTTAATTTTCTCAGTTGGTGAATAATTATTTTTAATCATTATTATTAAGAAAACTACTAAGTTTTGTGGAATCCTTATGGTATTTTTAGAACTGTAAAAATTCTTGATTACTGGTATTATTAAAATTATAAAAATTAGTCTAGTAATTACTTAAATATTGTTAATAAAATTATTCTCCGTGTCATTATTATAGTAAGCCTTATTGTTTTAGTAATCTTATATTATTATTGTCGCTATACAAATCGCCGCTCTCATTATTCTAACTAAAATCATTAATATTCTTATTAGTATACTTAATATTAACAGTACGTGAATAATTATTTTAATCATTATTATTAAGAAAACTGCTAAGTTTTCTGGAATTTTTATGGTATTTTTAGAACTGTAAAAACTCTTGATTACTGGTATTATTAAAATTATAAAAATTACTCTAGTAATTACTTAAATATTGTTAATAAAATTATTCTCGGTGTTATTATTATAGTAAGCCTTATTAGTTTTAGTAATCTTATATTATTATTGTCGCTATACAAATTGCTGCTCTCATTATTCTAACTATAATCAATAATATTCTTATTAGTATACTTAATTTTCTCAGTAGGTGAATAATTATTTTTAATCATTATTATTAAGAAAACTACTAAGTTTTGTGGAATCCTTATGGTATTTTTAGAACTGTAAAAATTCTTGATTACTGGTATTATTAAAATTATAAAAATTAGTCTAGTAATTACTTAAATATTGTTAATAAAATTATTCTCCGTGTCATTATTATAGTAAGCCTTATTGTTTTAGTAATCTTATATTATTATTGTCGCTATACAAATCGCCGCTCTCATTATTCTAACTAAAATCATTAATATTGTTAATAGTATACTTAATATTATCAGTACGTGAATAATTATTTTAATCATTATTATTAAGAAAACTGCTAAGTTTTCTGGAATCCTTATGGTATTTCTAGAACTGTAAAAATTCTTGATTACTGGTATTATTAAAATTATAAAAATTACTCTAGTAATTACTTAAATATTGTTAATAAAATTATTCTCGGTGTTATTATTATAGTAAGCCTTATTAGTTTTAGTAATCTTATATTATTATTGTCGCTAAACAAATTGCTGCTCTCATTAGTCTAACTATAATCATTAATATTCTTATTAGTATACTTAATGTTCTCAGTAGGTGAATAATTATTTTAATCATTATTATTAAGAAAACTACTAAGTTTTCTGGAATCCCTATGGTAGTTTTAGAACTGTAAAAATTCTTGATTACTGGTATTATTAAAATTATAAATATTACTCTAGTAATTACTTAAATATTGTTAATAAAATTATTCTCGGTGTCATTATTATAGTAAGCCTTATTAGTTTTAGTAATCTTATATTATTATTGTCGCTATACAAATCGCCGCTCTCATTATTCTAACTAAAATCATTAATATTCTTAATAGTATACTTAATATTAACAGTACGTGAATAATTATTTTAATCATTATTATTAAGAAAACTGCTAAGTTTTCTGGAATCCTTATGGTATTTTTAGAACTGTAAAAATTCCTGATTACTGGTATTATTAAAATTATAAAAATTACTCTAGTAATTACTTAAATATTGTAAATAAAATTATTCTCGGTGTCATTATTATTAGTTTTAGTAATCTTATATTATTATTGTCGCTATACAAATCGCCGCTCTCATTATTCTAACTAAAATCATTAATATTGTTAATAGTATACTTAATATTATCAGTACGTGAATAATTATTTTAATCATTATTATTAAGAAAACTACTAAGTTTTCTGGAATCCTTATGGTATTTTTAGAACTGTAAAAATTCTTGATTACTGGTATTATTAAAATTATAAAAATTACTCTAGTAATTACTTAAATATTGTTAATAAAATTATTCTGGGTGTTATTATTATAGTAAGGCTTATTAGGTCTAGTAATGTTATATCAGTATTGTCGCTATACAAATTGCTGCTCTCATTATTCTAACTATAATCCTTAATATTCTTATTAGTATACTTAATATTATCAGTACGTGAATAATTATCTTAATCATTATTATTAAGAAAACTACTAAGTTTTCTGGAATCCTTATGGTATTTTTAGAACTGTAAAAATTCTTGATTACTAGTATTATTAAAATTATAAAAATTACTACAGTAATTACTTAAATATTGTTAATAAAATTATTCTCGGTGTTATTATTATAGTAAGCTTTATTAGTTTTAGTAATGTTATATTAGTATTGTCGCTATAAAAATTGCTGCGCTCATTATTCTAACTATAATCATTAATATCCTTATTAGTATACTTAATATTATCAGTACGTGAATAATTATTGTAATCATTATTATTAAGAAAACTACTAAGTTTTCTGGAATCCTTATGGTATTTTTAGATCTGTAAAAATTCTTGATTACTGGTATTATTAAAATTATAAAAATTACTCTAGTAATTACTTAAATATTGTTAATAAAATTATTCTCGGTGTTATTATTATAGTAAGCCTTATTAGTTTTAGTAATCTTATATTATTATTGTCGCTATACAAATTGCTGCTCTCATTATTCTAACTATAATCATTAATATTCTTATTAGTATACTTAATTTTCTCAGTAGGTGAATAATTATTTTAATCATTATTATTAAGAAAACTACTAAGTTTTCTGGAATCCATATGGTATTTTTAGAACTGTAAAAATTCTTGATTACTGGTATTATTAAAATTATAAAAATTACTCTAGTAATTACTTAAATATTGTTAATAAAATTATTCTCGGTGTCATTATTATAGTAAGCCTTAATAGTTTTAGTAATCTTATATTATTATTGTCGCTATACAAATCGCCGCTCTCATTATTCTAACTAAAATCATTAATATTGTTAATAGTATACTTAATATTATCAGTACGTGAATAATTATTTTAATCATTATTATTAAGAAAACTGCTAAGTTTTCTGGAATTTTTATGGTATTTTTAGAACTGTAAAAACTCTTGATTACTGGTATTATTAAAATTATAAAAATTACTCTAGTAATTACTTAAATATTGTTAATAAAATTATTCTCGGTGTTATTATTATAGTAAGCCTTATTAGTTTTAGTAATCTTATATTATTATTGTCGCTATACAAATTGCTGCTCTCATTATTCTAACTATAATCAATAATATTCTTATTAGTATACTTAATTTTCTCAGTAGGTGAATAATTATTTTTAATCATTATTATTAAGAAAACTACTAAGTTTTGTGGAATCCTTATGGTATTTTTAGAACTGTAAAAATTCTTGATTACTGGTATTATTAAAATTATAAAAATTAGTCTAGTAATTACTTAAATATTGTTAATAAAATTATTCTCCGTGTCATTATTATAGTAAGCCTTATTGTTTTAGTAATCTTATATTATTATTGTCGCTATACAAATCGCCGCTCTCATTATTCTAACTAAAATCATTAATATTGTTAATAGTATACTTAATATTATCAGTACGTGAATAATTATTTTAATCATTATTATTAAGAAAACTGCTAAGTTTTCTGGAATCCTTATGGTATTTCTAGAACTGTAAAAATTCTTGATTACTGGTATTATTAAAATTATAAAAATTACTCTAGTAATTACTTAAATATTGTTAATAAAATTATTCTCGGTGTTATTATTATAGTAAGCCTTATTAGTTTTAGTAATCTTATATTATTATTGTCGCTAAACAAATTGCTGCTCTCATTAGTCTAACTATAATCATTAATATTCTTATTAGTATACTTAATGTTCTCAGTAGGTGAATAATTATTTTAATCATTATTATTAAGAAAACTACTAAGTTTTCTGGAATCCCTATGGTAGTTTTAGAACTGTAAAAATTCTTGATTACTGGTATTATTAAAATTATAAATATTACTCTAGTAATTACTTAAATATTGTTAATAAAATTATTCTCGGTGTCATTATTATAGTAAGCCTTATTAGTTTTAGTAATCTTATATTATTATTGTCGCTATACAAATCGCCGCTCTCATTATTCTAACTAAAATCATTAATATTCTTAATAGTATACTTAATATTAACAGTACATGAATAATTATTTTAATCATTATTAATAAGAAAACTACTAAGTTTTCTGGAATCCTTATGGTATTTTTAGAACTGTAAAAATTCTTGATTACTGGTATTATTAAAATCATAAAAATTACTATAATAATTACTTAAATATTGTTAATAAAATTATTCTCGGTGTTATTATTATAGTAAGCCTTATTAGTTTTAGTAATGTTATATTAGTATTGTCGCTATACAAATTGCTGCTCTCATTGTTCTAACTATAATCATTAATATTCTTATTAGTATACTTAATATTATCAGTAGGTGAATAATTATTTTAATCATTATTATTAAGAAAACTACTAAGTTTTCTGGAATCCTTATGGTATTTTTAGAACTGTAAAAATTCTTGATTACTGGTATTATTAAAATTATAAAAATTACTATAGTAATTACTTAAACATTGTTAATAAAATTATTCTCGGTGTTATTATTATAGTAAGCCTTATTAGTTTTAGTAATGTTGTATTAGTATTGTCGCTATACAAATTGCTGCTCTCATTAATCTAACCGTAATCATTAATATTCTTATTAGTATACTTAATATTAGCAGTACGTGAATAATTATTTTAATCATTATTATTAAGAAAACTACTAAGTTTTCTGGAATCCTTATGGTGTTTTTTGAACTGTAAAAATTCTTGATTCCTGGTATCATTAAAATTATAAAAATTACTATAGTAATTACTTAAATATTGTTAATAAAATTATTCTCGGTGTTATTATTATAGTAAGCCTTATTAGTTTTAGTAATGTTATATTAGTATTGTCGCTATACAAATTGTTGCTCTCATTATTCTAACTATAATCATTAATATTCTTATTAGTATACTTAATATTATCAGTACATGAATAATTATTTTAATCATTATTATTAAGAAAACTACTAAGTTTTCTGGAATCCTTACGGTATTTTTAAAACTGTAAAAATTCTTGATTACTGGTATTATTAAAATTATAAAAATTATTATAGTAATTACTTAAATATTGTTAATAAAATTATTCTCGGTGTTATTATTATAGTAAGCCTTATTAGTTTTAGTAATGTTATATTAGTATTGTCGCTATACAAATTGCTACTCTCATTATTCTAACTATAATCATTAATATTCTTATTAGTATACTTAATATTATCAGTAGGTGAATAATTATTTTAATCATTATTATTAAGAAAATTACTAAGTTTTCTGGAATCATTATTGTGTTTTTAGAAATGTAAAAATTCTTGATTACTGGTATTATTAAAATTATAAAAATTACTCTAGTAATTACTTAAATATTGTTAATAAAATTATCCTCGGTGTTATTATTATAGTAAGCCTTATTAGTTTTAGTAATGGTATATTAGTATTGTCGCTATACAAATTGCTGCTCTCATTATTCTAACTATAATCATTAATATTCTTATTAGTATACTTAATATTATCAGTACATGAATAATTATTTTAATCATTATTATTAAGAAAACTACTAAGTTTTCTGGAATCCTTATGGTATTTTTAGAACTGTAAAAATTCTTGATTACTGGTATTATTAAAATCATAAAAATTACTATAATAATTACTTAAATATTGTTAATAAAATTATTCTCGGTGTTATTATTATAGTAAGCCTTATTAGTTTTAGTAATGTTATATTAGTATTGTCGCTATACAAATTGCTGCTCTCATTGTTCTAACTATAATCATTAATATTCTTATTAGTATACTTAATATTATCAGTAGGTGAATAATTATTTTAATCATTATTATTAAGAAAACTACTAAGTTTTCTGGAATCCTTATGGTATTTTTAAAACTGTAAAAATTCTTGATTACTGGTATTATTAAAATTATTATGGTAATTACTTAAATATTTTTAATAAAATTATTCTCGGTGTTATTATTATAGTAAGCCTTATTATTTTTAGTAACCTTATATTATTATTGTCGCTATACAAATTGCTGCTCTCATTATCTAACTATAATAATTAATATTCTTATTAGTATACTTAATATTATCAGTAGGTGAATAATTATTTTAATCATTATTATTAAGAAAACTACTAAGTTTTCTGGAATCATTATTGTGTTTTTAGAAATGTAAAAATTCTTGATTACTGGTATTATTAAAATTATAAAAATTACTCTAGTAATTACTTAAATATTGTTAATAAAATTATCCTCGGTGTTATTATTATAGTAAGCCTTATTAGTTTTAGTAATGGTATATTAGTATTGTCGCTATACAAATTGCTGCTCTCATTATTCTAACTATAATCATTAATATTCTTATTAGTATACTTAATATTATCAGTACATGAATAATTATTTTAATCATTATTATTAAGAAAACTACTAAGTTTTCTGGAATCCTTATGGTATTTTTAGAACTGTAAAAATTCTTGATTACTGGTATTATTAAAATCATAAAAATTACTATAATAATTACTTAAATATTGTTAATAAAATTATTCTCGGTGTTATTATTATAGTAAGCCTTATTAGTTTTAGTAATGTTATATTAGTATTGTCGCTATACAAATTGCTGCTCTCATTGTTCTAACTATAATCATTAATATTCTTATTAGTATACTTAATATTATCAGTAGGTGAATAATTATTTTAATCATTATTATTAAGAAAACTACTAAGTTTTCTGGAATCCTTATGGTATTTTTAAAACTGTAAAAATTCTTGATTACTGGTATTATTAAAATTATAATAATTACTCTAGTAATTACTTAAATATTGTTAATAAAATTATTCTAGGTGTTATTATTAATGTAAGCCTTATTAGTTTTAGTAAGGTTACATTAGTATTGTCGCTATACAAATTGCTGCTCTCATTGTTCTAACTATAATCATTAATATTCTTATTAGTATACTTAATATTATCAGTAGGTGAATAATTATTTTAATCATTATTATTAAGAAAACTACTAAGTTTTCTGGAATCCTTATGGTATTTTTAAAACTGTAAAAATTCTTGATTACTGGTATTATTAAAATTATAAAAATTATTATGGTAATTACTTAAATATTGTTAATAAAATTATTCTCGGTGTTATTATTATAGTAAGCCTTATTAGTTTTAGTAATCTTATATTATTATTGTCGCTATACAAATTGCTGCTCTCATTATCTAACTATAATAATTAATATTCTTATTAGTATACTTAATATTATCAGTAGGTGAATAATTATTTTAACCATTATTATTAAGAAAACAACTAAGTTTTCTGGAATCATTATTGTGTTTTTAGAAATGTAAAAATTCTTGATTACTGGTATTATTAAAATTATAAAAATTACTCTAGTAATTACTTAAATATTGTTAATAAAATTATTCTCGGTGTCATTATTATAGTAAGCCATATTAATTTTAGTAATCTTATATTATTATTTTCGCTATACAAATTGTTGGTCTCATTATTCTAACTAAAATCATTAATATTCTTAATAGTATACTTAATATTATCTGTACGTGAATAATTATTTTAATCATTATTATTAAGAAAACTACTAAGTTTTCTGGAATCCTTATGGTATTTTTAGAACTGTAAAAATTCTTGATTACTGGTATTATTAAAATTATAAAAATTACTCTAGTAATTACTTAAATATTGTTAGTAAAATTATTCTGGGTGATATTATTATAGTAAGCCTTATTAGGTTTAGTAATGTTATATCAGTATTGTCGCTATACAAATTGCTGCTCTCATTATTCTAACTATAATCCTTAATATTCTTATTAGTATAATTAATATTATCAGTACGTGAATAATTATTTTAATGATTATTATTAAGAAAACTACTACGTTTTCTGGAATCCTTATGGTATTTTTAGAACTGTAAAAATTCTTGATAACTGGAATTATTAAAATTATAAAAATTACTCTAGTAATTACTTAAATATTGTTAATAAAATTATTCTCGGTGTTATTATTATAGTAAGCCTTATTAGTTATAGTAATCTTATATTATTATTTTCGCTATACAAATCGCAGCTCTCATTATTCTAACTATAATCATTAATATTCCTATTAGTATACTTAATATTATCAGTACGTGAATAATTATTTTAATCATTATTATTATGAAAAGTGTTAAATTTTCTGGAATCCTTATATTATTTTTAGAACTGTAAAAATTCTTGATTACTGGTATTATTAAAATTATAAAAATTACTATAGTAATTACTTAAATCATTAATATTGTTAATAGTATACTTAATATTATCAGTACGTGAATAATTATTTTAATCATTATTATTAAGAAAACTACTAAGTTTTCTGGAATCCTTATGGCATTTTTAGAACTGTAAAATTTCTTGATTACTGGTATTATTAAAATTATAAAAATTACTCTAGTAATTACTTAAATATTGTTAATAAAATTATTCTCGGTGTTATTATTACAGTAAGCCTTATTAGTTTTAGTAATGTTATATTAATATTGTCGCTATAAAAATTGCTGCTCTCATTATTCTAACTATAATCATTAATATTCTTATTAGTATACTTAATATTAACAGCACATGAATAATTATTTTAATCATTATTATTAAGAAAACTACTAAGTTTTCTGGAATCCTTATGGTATTTTTAGAACTGTAAAATTTCTTGATTACTGGTATTATTAAAATTATAAAAATTACTCTAGTAATTACTTAAATATTGTTAATAAAATTATTCTCGGTGTTATTATTATAGTAAGCCTTATTAGTTTTAGTAATGTTATATTAGTATTGTCGCTATGAAAATTGCTGCTCTCATTATTCTAACTATAATCATTAATATTCTTATTAGTATGCTTAATATTATCAGTACATCAATAATTATTTTAATCATTATTATTAAGAAAACTACTAAGTTTTGTGGAATCCTTATGGTATTTTTAGAAATGTAAAAATTCTTGATTACTGGTATTATTAAAATTATAAAAATTACTCTAGTAATTACTTAAATATTGTTAATAAAATTATTCTCGGTGTTATTATTATAGTAAGCCTTATTAGTTTTAGTAATGTTATATTAATATTGTCGCTATACAAATTGTTGCTCTCATTATTCTAACTATAATCATTAATATTCTTATTAGTATACTTAATATTAACAGTACGTGAATAATTATTTTAATCATTATTATTATGAAAAGTGTTAAATTTTCTGGAATCCTTATATTATTTTTTGAACTGTAAAAATTCTTGATTACTGGTATTATTAAAATTATAAAAATTACTCTAGTAATTACTTAAATATTGTTAATAAAATTATTCTCGGTGTTATTATTATAGTAAGCCTTATTAGTTTTAGTAATGTTATATTAATATTGTCGCTATACAAATTGTTGCTCTCATTATTCTAACTATAATCATTAATATTCTTATTAGTATACTTAATATTATCAGTACTTGAATAATTATTTTCATCATTATTATTCTGAAAAGCATTAAATTTTGTGGAATCCTTATGTTATTATTAGAACTGTAAAAATCCTTAGTAGCTGGTATTATTAATATTATAAATATTACTATTATTATTACTTATAATATTGTTAGTAAAATTGTTCTCGGTGTTATTATTATAGTAAGCCTTATTAGTTTTAGTAATGTTATATTAGTATTGTCGCTATAGAAATTGCTGCTCTCATTATTGTTACTATAATCGTTAATATTCTTATTAGTATACTTAATATTATCAGTACTTGAATAATTATTTTCATCACTATTATTCTGAAAATTATTAAATTTTCTGGAAACCTTATGTTATTATTAGAACTGCAAAAATCCTTAGTAACTGGTATTATTAATATTATAACAATTACTATTATTATTACTTATAATATTGTTAGTAAAATCATTCTCGGTGTTATTATTATAGTAAGCCTTATTAGTTTTAGTAATGTTATATTAGTATTGTCGCTATAGAAATTGCTGCTCATTATTCTTACTATAATCGTTAATAATCTTATTAGTATACTTAATATTATCAGTACTTGAATAATTATTTTCATCATTATTATTCTGAAAAGTGTTAAATTTTGTGGAAACCTTATGTTATTATTAGAACTGTAAAAATCCTTAGTAGCTGGTATTATTAATATTATAAAAAATACTATTATTATTACTTATACTATTGTTAGTAAAATTATTCTCGGTGATATTATTATAGTAAGCCTGAATAGTTTTAGTAATGTTATATTAGTATTGTCGCTGTACAAATTGCTGCTCTCATTATTCTAACTATAATCATTAATATTCTTATTAGTATACTTAATATTATCAGTACTTGAATAATTATTTTCATCATTATTATTCTGAAAAGTACTAAATTTTGTGGAATCCTTATGTTATTATTAGAACTGTAAAAATCCTTAGTAGCTGGCTTTATTAATATTATAAAAATTACTATTATTATTACCTGTAATATTGTTAGTAAAATTATTCTCGGTGTTATTATTATAGTAAGCCTTACTAGATTTAGTTATGTTATATTAGTATTGTCGCTATAAAAATTGCTGCTCTCATTATTCTAACAATAATCATAATTATTCTTATTAGTATACTCAATATAATCAGTACTTGAATAATTATTTTCATCATTATTATTCTGAAAACTATTAAAATTTCTGAAATACTTATGCTATTATTAGAACTGTAAAAATCCTTATTAGCTGTTATTATTAATATTATAACAACTACTATTGTTACAACTTATAATATTGTTAGTAAAATTATTCTCGGTGTTATTATTATGGTAAGCGTTATTAGTTTTAGTTATGTTATATTAGTACTTTCGCTATTCAAATTGCTGCTTTCATTATTCTAACTATAATCATTAATATTCTTATTACTATACTTAATATTATCAGTACTTGAATAATTATTTTCATCATTATTATTCTGAAAATTATTAAATTTTCTGAAATCCTTGTTATTATTAGAACTGTAAAAATCCTTAGTAGCTGGTATTATTAATTTAGAATATTGTTAGTAAAATTATTCTCCGTGTTATTATTATAGTAAGCCTTATTAGTTTTAGTTATGTTATATTAGTATTGTCGCTATAGAAATTTCTGCTCTCATTATTCTAACTATAATCATTAATATTCTTATTAGTATACTTAATATTATCAGTACTTGAATAATTATTTTCATCATTACTATTCTAAAAATTATTAAATTTTATGGAATACTTATGTTAATATTATAACTGTAAAAATGCTTAGTAGCGTGTATTATTAAAATTATAAAAATTACTATTATTATTACCTATAATATTGTTAGTATAATTATTCTCGGTGTTGTTATTATTATAGTAATCTTTATTAGATTTAGTTATGTTATATTAGTATTGTCGCTATAAAAATTGCTGCTCTCATTATTCTAACTATAATCATAATTATTCTTATTAGTATACTTAATATTATCAGTACTTGAATAATTATTTTCATCATTATTATTCTGAAAATTAATAAATTTTCTGGAATCCTTATGTTATTATTAAAACTGTAACAATCCTTAGTAGCTGGTATTATAAATATTATATCCGTTACTATTATTATTACTTATAATATTGTTAGTAAAATTATTCTCGGTGTTATTATTATAGTAAGCCTTATTAGTTTTAGTTATGTTATATTAGTATTGTCGCTATAGAAATTTCTGCTCTCATTATTCTAACTATAATCATTAATATTCTTATTACTATACTTAATATTATCAGTACTTGAATAATTATTTTCATCATTATTATTCTCAAAAGTATTAAATTTTCAGCAATCCTTAAGTTATTATTAGAACTGTAAAAATCCTTAGTAGCTGGTATTATTAATATTATAACAATTACTATTGTTACAACTTATAATATTGTTAGTAAAATTATTCTCGGTGTTATTATTATGGTAAGCGTTATTAGTTTTAGTTATGTTATATTATTATCGTCGCTATACAAATTGCTGCTTTCATAATTCTAACTATAATCATTAATATTCTTATTACAATACTTAATATTATTAGTACTTGAATAATTATTTTCATCATTATTAATCTAAAAATTATTAAATTTTTTGGAATCCTTATGTTATTATTAGAAATGTAAAAATCCGTAGTAGCTGGTATTATTTTTATAAAAACAATTATTGTTGTTATTACTTATAATATTGTTAATAAAATTATTCTCAGTGTTATTATTATAGTAAGCCTTATTGTTTTAGTAATCTTATATTATTATTGTCGCTATACAAATCGCCGCTCTCATTATTCTAACTAAAATCATTAATATTCTTATTAGTATACTTAATATTATCAGTAGGTGAATAATTATTTTAATCATTAGTATTAAGAAAACTACTAAGTTTTGTGGAATCCTTATGGTATTTTTAGAAATGTAAAAATTCTTGATTACTGGTATTATTAAAATTATAAAAATAACTCTAGTAATTACTTAAATATTGTTAATAAAATTATTCTCGGTGTTATTATTATAGTAAGCCTTATTAGTTTTAGTAATGTTATATTAATATTGTCGCTATACAAATTGCTGCTCTCATTATTCTAACTATAATCACTAATATTCTTATTAGTATACTTAATATTAACAGTACGTGAATAATTATTTTAACCATTATTATTAAGAAAACTGCTAAGTTTTCTGGAATCCTTATGGTATTTTTAGAATTGTAAAAACTCTTGATTACTGGTATTATTTAAACTATAAAAATTACTCTAGTAATTACTTAAATATTGTTAATAAAATTATTCTCGGTGTTATTATTATAGTAAGCCTTATTAGTTTTAGTAATCTTATATTATTATTGTCGCTATACAAATAGCTGCTCTCATTATTCTAACTATAATCATTAATATTCTTATTAGTATACTTAATTTTCTCAGTTGGTGAATAATTATTTTTAATCATTATTATTAAGAAAACTACTAAGTTTTGTGGAATCCTTATGGTATTTTTAGAACTGTAAAAATTCTTGATTACTGGTATTATTAAAATTATAAAAATTAGTCTAGTAATTACTTAAATATTGTTAATAAAATTATTCTCCGTGTCATTATTATAGTAAGCCTTATTGTTTTAGTAATCTTATATTATTATTGTCGCTATACAAATCGCCGCTCTCATTATTCTAACTAAAATCATTAATATTCTTATTAGTATACTTAATATTAACAGTACGTGAATAATTATTTTAATCATTATTATTAAGAAAACTGCTAAGTTTTCTGGAATTTTTATGGTATTTTTAGAACTGTAAAAACTCTTGATTACTGGTATTATTAAAATTATAAAAATTACTCTAGTAATTACTTAAATATTGTTAATAAAATTATTCTCGGTGTTATTATTATAGTAAGCCTTATTAGTTTTAGTAATCTTATATTATTATTGTCGCTATACAAATTGCTGCTCTCATTATTCTAACTATAATCAATAATATTCTTATTAGTATACTTAATTTTCTCAGTAGGTGAATAATTATTTTTAATCATTATTATTAAGAAAACTACTAAGTTTTGTGGAATCCTTATGGTATTTTTAGAACTGTAAAAATTCTTGATTACTGGTATTATTAAAATTATAAAAATTAGTCTAGTAATTACTTAAATATTGTTAATAAAATTATTCTCCGTGTCATTATTATAGTAAGCCTTATTGTTTTAGTAATCTTATATTATTATTGTCGCTATACAAATCGCCGCTCTCATTATTCTAACTAAAATCATTAATATTGTTAATAGTATACTTAATATTATCAGTACGTGAATAATTATTTTAATCATTATTATTAAGAAAACTGCTAAGTTTTCTGGAATCCTTATGGTATTTCTAGAACTGTAAAAATTCTTGATTACTGGTATTATTAAAATTATAAAAATTACTCTAGTAATTACTTAAATATTGTTAATAAAATTATTCTCGGTGTTATTATTATAGTAAGCCTTATTAGTTTTAGTAATCTTATATTATTATTGTCGCTAAACAAATTGCTGCTCTCATTAGTCTAACTATAATCATTAATATTCTTATTAGTATACTTAATGTTCTCAGTAGGTGAATAATTATTTTAATCATTATTATTAAGAAAACTACTAAGTTTTCTGGAATCCCTATGGTAGTTTTAGAACTGTAAAAATTCTTGATTACTGGTATTATTAAAATTATAAATATTACTCTAGTAATTACTTAAATATTGTTAATAAAATTATTCTCGGTGTCATTATTATAGTAAGCCTTATTAGTTTTAGTAATCTTATATTATTATTGTCGCTATACAAATCGCCGCTCTCATTATTCTAACTAAAATCATTAATATTCTTAATAGTATACTTAATATTAACAGTACGTGAATAATTATTTTAATCATTATTATTAAGAAAACTGCTAAGTTTTCTGGAATCCTTATGGTATTTTTAGAACTGTAAAAATTCCTGATTACTGGTATTATTAAAATTATAAAAATTACTCTAGTAATTACTTAAATATTGTAAATAAAATTATTCTCGGTGTCATTATTATTAGTTTTAGTAATCTTATATTATTATTGTCGCTATACAAATCGCCGCTCTCATTATTCTAACTAAAATCATTAATATTGTTAATAGTATACTTAATATTATCAGTACGTGAATAATTATTTTAATCATTATTATTAAGAAAACTACTAAGTTTTCTGGAATCCTTATGGTATTTTTAGAACTGTAAAAATTCTTGATTACTGGTATTATTAAAATTATAAAAATTACTCTAGTAATTACTTAAATATTGTTAATAAAATTATTCTGGGTGTTATTATTATAGTAAGGCTTATTAGGTCTAGTAATGTTATATCAGTATTGTCGCTATACAAATTGCTGCTCTCATTATTCTAACTATAATCCTTAATATTCTTATTAGTATACTTAATATTATCAGTACGTGAATAATTATCTTAATCATTATTATTAAGAAAACTACTAAGTTTTCTGGAATCCTTATGGTATTTTTAGAACTGTAAAAATTCTTGATTACTAGTATTATTAAAATTATAAAAATTACTACAGTAATTACTTAAATATTGTTAATAAAATTATTCTCGGTGTTATTATTATAGTAAGCTTTATTAGTTTTAGTAATGTTATATTAGTATTGTCGCTATAAAAATTGCTGCGCTCATTATTCTAACTATAATCATTAATATCCTTATTAGTATACTTAATATTATCAGTACGTGAATAATTATTGTAATCATTATTATTAAGAAAACTACTAAGTTTTCTGGAATCCTTATGGTATTTTTAGATCTGTAAAAATTCTTGATTACTGGTATTATTAAAATTATAAAAATTACTCTAGTAATTACTTAAATATTGTTAATAAAATTATTCTCGGTGTTATTATTATAGTAAGCCTTATTAGTTTTAGTAATCTTATATTATTATTGTCGCTATACAAATTGCTGCTCTCATTATTCTAACTATAATCATTAATATTCTTATTAGTATACTTAATTTTCTCAGTAGGTGAATAATTATTTTAATCATTATTATTAAGAAAACTACTAAGTTTTCTGGAATCCATATGGTATTTTTAGAACTGTAAAAATTCTTGATTACTGGTATTATTAAAATTATAAAAATTACTCTAGTAATTACTTAAATATTGTTAATAAAATTATTCTCGGTGTCATTATTATAGTAAGCCTTAATAGTTTTAGTAATCTTATATTATTATTGTCGCTATACAAATCGCCGCTCTCATTATTCTAACTAAAATCATTAATATTGTTAATAGTATACTTAATATTATCAGTACGTGAATAATTATTTTAATCATTATTATTAAGAAAACTGCTAAGTTTTCTGGAATTTTTATGGTATTTTTAGAACTGTAAAAACTCTTGATTACTGGTATTATTAAAATTATAAAAATTACTCTAGTAATTACTTAAATATTGTTAATAAAATTATTCTCGGTGTTATTATTATAGTAAGCCTTATTAGTTTTAGTAATCTTATATTATTATTGTCGCTATACAAATTGCTGCTCTCATTATTCTAACTATAATCAATAATATTCTTATTAGTATACTTAATTTTCTCAGTAGGTGAATAATTATTTTTAATCATTATTATTAAGAAAACTACTAAGTTTTGTGGAATCCTTATGGTATTTTTAGAACTGTAAAAATTCTTGATTACTGGTATTATTAAAATTATAAAAATTATTCTAGTAATTACTTAAATATTGTTAATAAAATTATTCTCCGTGTCATTATTATAGTAAGCCTTATTGTTTTAGTAATCTTATATTATTATTGTCGCTATACAAATCGCCGCTCTCATTATTCTAACTAAAATCATTAATATTGTTAATAGTATACTTAATATTATCAGTACGTGAATAATTATTTTAATCATTATTATTAAGAAAACTGCTAAGTTTTCTGGAATCCTTATGGTATTTCTAGAACTGTAAAAATTCTTGATTACTGGTATTATTAAAATTATAAAAATTACTCTAGTAATTACTTAAATATTGTTAATAAAATTATTCTCGGTGTTATTATTATAGTAAGCCTTATTAGTTTTAGTAATCTTATATTATTATTGTCGCTAAACAAATTGCTGCTCTCATTAGTCTAACTATAATCATTAATATTCTTATTAGTATACTTAATGTTCTCAGTAGGTGAATAATTATTTTAATCATTATTATTAAGAAAACTACTAAGTTTTCTGGAATCCCTATGGTAGTTTTAGAACTGTAAAAATTCTTGATTACTGGTATTATTAAAATTATAAATATTACTCTAGTAATTACTTAAATATTGTTAATAAAATTATTCTCGGTGTCATTATTATAGTAAGCCTTATTAGTTTTAGTAATCTTATATTATTATTGTCGCTATACAAATCGCCGCTCTCATTATTCTAACTAAAATCATTAATATTCTTAATAGTATACTTAATATTAACAGTACGTGAATAATTATTTTAATCATTATTATTAAGAAAACTGCTAAGTTTTCTGGAATCCTTATGGTATTTTTAGAACTGTAAAAATTCCTGATTACTGGTATTATTAAAATTATAAAAATTACTCTAGTAATTACTTAAATATTGTAAATAAAATTATTCTCGGTGTCATTATTATTAGTTTTAGTAATCTTATATTATTATTGTCGCTATACAAATCGCCGCTCTCATTATTCTAACTAAAATCATTAATATTGTTAATAGTATACTTAATATTATCAGTACGTGAATAATTATTTTAATCATTATTATTAAGAAAACTACTAAGTTTTCTGGAATCCTTATGGTATTTTTAGAACTGTAAAAATTCTTGATTACTGGTATTATTAAAATTATAAAAATTACTCTAGTAATTACTTAAATATTGTTAATAAAATTATTCTGGGTGTTATTATTATAGTAAGGCTTATTAGGTCTAGTAATGTTATATCAGTATTGTCGCTATACAAATTGCTGCTCTCATTATTCTAACTATAATCCTTAATATTCTTATTAGTATACTTAATATTATCAGTACGTGAATAATTATCTTAATCATTATTATTAAGAAAACTACTAAGTTTTCTGGAATCCTTATGGTATTTTTAGAACTGTAAAAATTCTTGATTACTAGTATTATTAAAATTATAAAAATTACTACAGTAATTACTTAAATATTGTTAATAAAATTATTCTCGGTGTTATTATTATAGTAAGCTTTATTAGTTTTAGTAATGTTATATTAGTATTGTCGCTATAAAAATTGCTGCGCTCATTATTCTAACTATAATCATTAATATCCTTATTAGTATACTTAATATTATCAGTACGTGAATAATTATTGTAATCATTATTATTAAGAAAACTACTAAGTTTTCTGGAATCCTTATGGTATTTTTAGATCTGTAAAAATTCTTGATTACTGGTATTATTAAAATTATAAAAATTACTCTAGTAATTACTTAAATATTGTTAATAAAATTATTCTCGGTGTTATTATTATAGTAAGCCTTATTAGTTTTAGTAATCTTATATTATTATTGTCGCTATACAAATTGCTGCTCTCATTATTCTAACTATAATCATTAATATTCTTATTAGTATACTTAATTTTCTCAGTAGGTGAATAATTATTTTAATCATTATTATTAAGAAAACTACTAAGTTTTCTGGAATCCATATGGTATTTTTAGAACTGTAAAAATTCTTGATTACTGGTATTATTAAAATTATAAAAATTACTCTAGTAATTACTTAAATATTGTTAATAAAATTATTCTCGGTGTCATTATTATAGTAAGCCTTAATAGTTTTAGTAATCTTATATTATTATTGTCGCTATACAAATCGCCGCTCTCATTATTCTAACTAAAATCATTAATATTGTTAATAGTATACTTAATATTATCAGTACGTGAATAATTATTTTAATCATTATTATTAAGAAAACTACTAAGTTTTCTGGAATCCTTATGGCATTTTTAGAACTGTAAAATTTCTTGATTACTGGTATTATTAAAATTATAAAAATTACTCTAGTAATTACTTAAATATTGTTAATAAAATTATTCTCGGTGTTATTATTACAGTAAGCCTTATTAGTTTTAGTAATGTTATATTAATATTGTCGCTATAAAAATTGCTGCTCTCATTATTCTAACTATAATCATTAATATTCTTATTAGTATACTTAATATTAACAGTACATGAATAATTATTTTAATCATTATTATTAAGAAAACTACTAAGTTTTCTGGAATCCTTATGGTATTTTTAGAACTGTAAAATTTCTTGATTACTGGTATTATTAAAATTATAAAAATTACTCTAGTAATTACTTAAACATTGTTAATAAAATTATTCTTGGTGTTATTATTATAGTAAGCCTTATTAGTTTTAGTATTGTTATATTAGTATTGTCGCTATACAAATTGTTGCTCTCATTATTCTAACTAAAATCATTAATATTCTTCATAGTATACTTAATATTATCAGTACGTGAATAATTATCTTAATCATTATTATTAAGAAAACTACTAAGTTTTGTGGAATCCTTATGGTATTTTTAGAAATGTAAAAATTCTTGATTACTGGTATTATTAAAATTATAAAAATTACTCTAGTAATTACTTAAATATTGTTAATAAAATTATTCTCGGTGTTATTATTATAGTAAGCCTTATTAGTTTTAGTAATGTTATATTAATATTGTCGCTATACAAATTGTTGCTCTCATTATTCTAACTATAATCATTAATATTCTTATTAGTATACTTAATATTATCAGTACTTGAATAATTATTTTCATCATTATTATTCTGAAAAGTGTTAAATTTTGTGGAATCCATATGTTATTATTAGAACTGTAAAAATCCTTAGTAGCTGGTATTATTAATATTATAAATATTACTATTATTATTACTTATAATATTGTTAGTAAAATTGTTCTCGGTGTTATTATTATAGTAAGCCTTATTAGTTTTAGTAATGTTATATTAGTATTGTCGCTATAGAAATTGCTGCTCTCATTATTGTTACTATAATCGTTAATATTCTTATTAGTATACTTAATATTATCAGTACTTGAATAATTATTTTCATCACTATTATTCTGAAAATTATTAAATTTTCTGGAAACCTTATGTTATTATTAGAACTGCAAAAATCCTTAGTAACTGGTATTATTAATATTATAACAATTACTATTATTATTACTTATAATATTGTTAGTAAAATCATTCTCGGTGTTATTATTATAGTAAGCCTTATTAGTTTTAGTAATGTTATATTAGTATTGTCGCTATAGAAATTGCTGCTCATTATTCTTACTATAATCGTTAATAATCTTATTAGTATACTTAATATTATCAGTACTTGAATAATTATTTTCATCATTATTATTCTGAAAAGTGTTAAATTTTGTGGAAACCTTATGTTATTATTAGAACTGTAAAAATCCTTAGTAGCTGGTATTATTAATATTATAAAAAATACTATTATTATTACTTATACTATTGTTAGTAAAATTGTTCTCGGTGATATTATTATAGTAAGCCTGAATAGTTTTAGTAATGTTATATTAGTATTGTCGCTGTACCAATTGCTGCTCTCATTATTCTAACTATAATCATTAATATTCTTATTAGTATACTTAATATTATCAGTACTTGAATAATTATTTTCATCATTATTATTCTGAAAAGTACTAAATTTTGTGGAATCCTTATGTTATTATTAGAACTGTAAAAATGCTTAGTAGCTGGCTTTATTAATACTATAAAAATTACTATTATTATTACCTGTAATATTGTTAGTAAAATTATTCTCGGTGTTATTATTATAGTAAGCCTTACTAGATTTAGTTATGTTATATTAGTATTGTCGCTATAAAAATTGCTCTCTCATTATTCTAACAATAATCATAATTATTCTTATTAGTATACTTAATATAATCAGTACTTGAATAATTATTTTCATCATTATTATTCTGAAAACTATTAAAATTTCTGGAATACTTATGCTATTATTAGAACTGTAAAAATCCTTATTAGTTGTTATTATTAATATTATAACAATTACTATTGTTACAACTTATAATATTGTTAGTAAAATTATTCTCGGTGTTATTATTATGGTAAGCGTTATTAGTTTTAGTTATGTTATATTAGTACTTTCGCTATTCAAATTGCTGCTTTCATTATTCTAACTATAATCATTAATATTCTTATTACTATACTTAATATTATCAGTACTTGAATAATTATTTTCATCATTATTATTCTGAAAATTATTAAATTTTCTGAAATCCTTGTTATTATTAGAACTGTAAAAATCCTTAGTAGCTGGTATTATTAATATAATAACAATTACTATTATTATTTCTTAGAATATTGTTAGTAAAATTATTCTCCGTGTTATTATTTTAGTAAGCCTTATTAGTTTTAGTTATGTTATATTAGTATTGTCGCTATAGAAATTTCTGCTCTCATTATTCAACTATAATCATTAATATTCTTATTAGTATACTTAATATTATCAGTACTTGAATAATTATTTTCATCATTACTATTCTAAAAATTATTAAATTTTATGGAATACTTATGTTAATATTATAACTGTAAAAATGCTTAGTAGCGTGTATTATTAAAATTATAAAAATTACTATTATTATTACCTATAATATTGTTAGTATAATTATTCTCGGTGTTGTTATTATTATAGTAATCTTTATTAGATTTAGTTATGTTATATTAGAATTGTCGCTATAAAAATTGCTGCTCTCATTATTCTAACTATAATCATAATTATTCTTATTAGTATACTTAATATTATCAGTACTTGAATAATTATTTTCATCATTATTATTCTGAAAATTAATAAATTTTCTGGAATCCTTATGTTATTATTAAAACTGTAACAATCCTTAGTAGCTGGTATTATAAATATTATATCCGTTACTATTATTATTACTTATAATATTGTTAGTAAAATTATTCTCGGTGTTATTATTATAGTAAGCCTTATTAGTTTTAGTTATGTTATATTAGTATTGTCGCAATAGAAATTTCTGCTCTCATTATTCTAACTATAATCATTAATATTCTTATTACTATACTTAATATTATCAGTACTTGAATAATTATTTTCATCATTATTATTCTCAAAAGTATTAAATTTTCTGCAATCCTTAAGTTATTATTAGAACTGTAAAAATCCTTAGTAGCTGGTATTATTAATATTATAACAATTACTATTGTTACAACTTATAATATTGTTAGTAAAATTATTCTCGGTGTTATTATTATGGTAAGCGTTATTAGTTTTAGTTATGTTATATTATTATCGTCGCTGTACAAATTGCTGCTTTCATAATTCTAACTATAATCATTAATATTCTTATTACTATACTTAATATTATTAGTACTTGAATAATTATTTTCATCATTATTAATCTAAAAATTATTAAATTTTTTGGAATCCTTATGTTATTATTAGAAATATAAAAATCCGTAGTAGCTGGTATTATTTTTATAATAACAATTATTGTTGTTATTACTTATAATATTGTTAATAAAATTATTCTCAGTGTTATTATTATAGTAAGCCTTATTAGTTTTAGTAATGTTATATTAATATTGTCGCTATACAAATTGTTGCTCTCATTATTCTAACTAAAATCATTAATATTCTTATTAGTATACTTAATATTAACAGTACGTGAATAATTATTTTAATCATTATTATTAAGAAAACTGCTAAGTTTTCTGGAATTTTTATGGTATTTTTAGAACTGTAAAAACTCTTGATTACTGGTATTATTAAAATTATAAAAATTATTCTAGTAATTACTTAAATATTGTTAATAAAATTATTCTCGGTGTTATTATTATAGTAAGCCTTATTAGTTTTAGTAATCTTATATTATTATTGTCGCTATACAAATTGCTGCTCTCATTATTCTAACTATAATCAATAATATTCTTATTAGTATACTTAATTTTCTCAGTAGGTGAATAATTATTTTTAATCATTATTATTAAGAAAACTACTAAGTTTTGTGGAATCCTTATGGCATTTTAGAACTGTGAAAATTCTTGATTACTGGTATTATTAAAATTATAAAAATTAGTCTAGTAATTACTTAAATATTGTTAATAAAATTATTCTCCGTGTCATTATTATAGTAAGCCTTATTGTTTTAGTAATCTTATATTATTATTGTCGCTATACAAATCGCCGCTCTCATTATTCTAACTAAAATCATTAATATTGTTAATAGTATACTTAATATTATCAGTACGTGAATAATTATTTTAATCATTATTATTAAGAAAACTACTAAGTTTTCTAGAATTCTTATGGTATTTTTAGAACTGTAAAATTTCTTGATTACTGGTATTATTAAAATTATAAAAATTACTCTAGTAATTACTTAAATATTGTTAATAAAATTATTCTCGGTGTTATTATTATAGTAAGCCTTATTAGTTTTAGTAATGATATATTAATATTGTCGCTATACAAATAGCTGCTCTCATTATTCTAACTATAATCATTAATATTCTTATTAGTATACTTAATATTATCAGTACGTGAATAATTATCTTAATCATTATTATTAAGAAAACTACTAAGTTTTCTGGAATCCTTATGGTATTTTTAGAACTGTAAAAATTCTTGATTACTAGTATTATTAAAATTATAAAAATTACTACAGTAATTACTTAAATATTGTTAATAAAATTATTCTCGGTGTTATTATTATAGTAAGCTTTATTAGTTTTAGTAATGTTATATTAGTATTGTCGCTATAAAAATTGCTGCGCTCATTATTCTAACTATAATCATTAATATCCTTATTAGTATACTTAATATTATCAGTACGTGAATAATTATTGTAATCATTATTATTAAGAAAACTACTAAGTTTTCTGGAATCCTTATGGTATTTTTAGAACTGTGAAAATTCTTGATTACTGGTATTATTAAAATTATAAAAATTACTCTAGTAATTACTTAAATATTGTTAATAAAATTATTCTCGGTGTTATTATTATAGTAAGCCTTATTAGTTTTAGTAATCTTATATTATTATTGTCGCTATACAAATTGCTGCTCTCATTATTCTAACTATAATCATTAATATTCTTATTAGTATACTTAATTTTCTCAGTAGGTGAATAATTATTTTAATCATTATTATTAAGAAAACTACTAAGTTTTCTGGAATCCATATGGTATTTTTAGAACTGTAAAAATTCTTGATTACTGGTATTATTAAAATTATAAAAATTACTATAGTAATTACTTAAATATTGTTAATAAAATTATTCTCGGTGTCATTATTATAGTAAGCCTTAATAGTTTTAGTAATCTTATATTATTATTGTCGCTATACAAATCGCCGCTCTCATTATTCTAACTAAAATCATTAATATTGTTAATAGTATACTTAATATTATCAGTACGTGAATAATTATTTTAATCATTATTATTAAGAAAACTACTAAGTTTTCTGGAATCCTTATGGTATTTTTAGAACTGTAAAATTTCTTGATTACTGGTATTATTAAAATTATAAAAATTACTCTAGTAATTACTTAAATATTGTTAATAAAATTATTCTCGGTGTTATTATTATAGTAAGCCTTACTAGATTTAGTTATGTTATATTAGTATTGTCGCTATAAAAATTGCTCTCTCATTATTCTAACAATAATCATAATTATTCTTATTAGTATACTTAATATAATCAGTACTTGAATAATTATTTTCATCATTATTATTCTGAAAACTATTAAAATTTCTGGAATACTTATGCTATTATTAGAACTGTAAAAATCCTTATTAGTTGTTATTATTAATATTATAACAATTACTATTGTTACAACTTATAATATTGTTAGTAAAATTATTCTCGGTGTTATTATTATGGTAAGCGTTATTAGTTTTAGTTATGTTATATTAGTACTTTCGCTATTCAAATTGCTGCTTTCATTATTCTAACTATAATCATTAATATTCTTATTACTATACTTAATATTATCAGTACTTGAATAATTATTTTCATCATTATTATTCTGAAAATTATTAAATTTTCTGAAATCCTTGTTATTATTAGAACTGTAAAAATCCTTAGTAGCTGGTATTATTAATATAATAACAATTACTATTATTATTTCTTAGAATATTGTTAGTAAAATTATTCTCCGTGTTATTATTATAGTAAGCCTTATTAGTTTTAGTTATGTTATATTAGTATTGTCGCTATAGAAATTTCTGCTCTCATTATTCAACTATAATCATTAATATTCTTATTAGTATACTTAATATTATCAGTACTTGAATAATTATTTTCATCATTACTATTCTAAAAATTATTAAATTTTATGGAATACTTATGTTAATATTATAACTGTAAAAATGCTTAGTAGCGTGTATTATTAAAATTATAAAAATTACTATTATTATTACCTATAATATTGTTAGTATAATTATTCTCGGTGTTGTTATTATTATAGTAATCTTTATTAGATTTAGTTATGTTATATTAGAATTGTCGCTATAAAAATTGCTGCTCTCATTATTCTAACTATAATCATAATTATTCTTATTAGTATACTTAATATTATCAGTACTTGAATAATTATTTTCATCATTATTATTCTGAAAATTAATAAATTTTCTGGAATCCTTATGTTATTATTAAAACTGTAACAATCCTTAGTAGCTGGTATTATAAATATTATATCCGTTACTATTATTATTACTTATAATATTGTTAGTAAAATTATTCTCGGTGTTATTATTATAGTAAGCCTTATTAGTTTTAGTTATGTTATATTAGTATTGTCGCAATAGAAATTTCTGCTCTCATTATTCTAACTATAATCATTAATATTCTTATTACTATACTTAATATTATCAGTACTTGAATAATTATTTTCATCATTATTATTCTCAAAAGTATTAAATTTTCTGCAATCCTTAAGTTATTATTAGAACTGTAAAAATCCTTAGTAGCTGGTATTATTAATATTATAACAATTACTATTGTTACAACTTATAATATTGTTAGTAAAATTATTCTCGGTGTTATTATTATGGTAAGCGTTATTAGTTTTAGTTATGTTATATTATTATCGTCGCTATACAAATTGCTGCTTTCATAATTCTAACTATAATCATTAATATTCTTATTACTATACTTAATATTATTAGTACTTGAATAATTATTTTCATCATTATTAATCTAAAAATTATTAAATTTTTTGGAATCCTTATGTTATTATTAGAAATATAAAAATCCGTAGTAGCTGGTATTATTTTTATAATAACAATTATTGTTGTTATTACTTATAATATTGTTAATAAAATTATTCTCAGTGTTATTATTATAGTAAGCCTTATTAGTTTTAGTAATGTTATATTAATATTGTCGCTATACAAATTGTTGCTCTCATTATTCTAACTAAAATCATTAATATTCTTATTAGTATACTTAATATTAACAGTACGTGAATAATTATTTTAATCATTATTATTAAGAAAACTGCTAAGTTTTCTGGAATTTTTATGGTATTTTTAGAACTGTAAAAACTCTTGATTACTGGTATTATTAAAATTATAAAAATTACTCTAGTAATTACTTAAATATTGTTAATAAAATTATTCTCGGTGTTATTATTATAGTAAGCCTTATTAGTTTTAGTAATCTTATATTATTATTGTCGCTATACAAATTGCTGCTCTCATTATTCTAACTATAATCAATAATATTCTTATTAGTATACTTAATTTTCTCAGTAGGTGAATAATTATTTTTAATCATTATTATTAAGAAAACTACTAAGTTTTGAGGAATCCTTATGGCATTTTAGAACTGTAAAAATTCTTGATTACTGGTATTATTAAAATTATAAAAATTAGTCTAGTAATTACTTAAATATTGTTAATAAAATTATTCTCCGTGTCATTATTATAGTAAGCCTTATTGTTTTAGTAATCTTATATTATTATTGTCGCTATACAAATCGCCGCTCTCATTATTCTAACTAAAATCATTAATATTGTTAATAGTATACTTAATATTATCAGTACGTGAATAATTATTTTAATCATTATTATTAAGAAAACTACTAAGTTTTCTAGAATTCTTATGGTATTTTTAGAACTGTAAAATTTCTTGATTACTGGTATTATTAAAATTATAAAAATTACTCTAGTAATTACTTAAATATTGTTAATAAAATTATTCTCGGTGTTATTATTATAGTAAGCCTTATTAGTTTTAGTAATGATATATTAATATTGTCGCTATACAAATAGCTGCTCTCATTATTCTAACTATAATCATTAATATTCTTATTAGTATACTTAATATTATCAGTACGTGAATAATTATCTTAATCATTATTATTAAGAAAACTACTAAGTTTTCTGGAATCCTTATGGTATTTTTAGAACTGTAAAAATTCTTGATTACTAGTATTATTAAAATTATAAAAATTACTACAGTAATTACTTAAATATTGTTAATAAAATTATTCTCGGTGTTATTATTATAGTAAGCTTTATTAGTTTTAGTAATGTTATATTAGTATTGTCGCTATAAAAATTGCTGCGCTCATTATTCTAACTATAATCATTAATATCCTTATTAGTATACTTAATATTATCAGTACGTGAATAATTATTGTAATCATTATTATTAAGAAAACTACTAAGTTTTCTGGAATCCTTATGGTATTTTTAGAACTGTAAAAATTCTTGATTACTGGTATTATTAAAATTATAAAAATTACTCTAGTAATTACTTAAATATTGTTAATAAAATTATTCTCGGTGTTATTATTATAGTAAGCCTTATTAGTTTTAGTAATCTTATATTATTATTGTCGCTATACAAATTGCTGCTCTCATTATTCTAACTATAATCATTAATATTCTTATTAGTATACTTAATTTTCTCAGTAGGTGAATAATTATTTTAATCATTATTATTAAGAAAACTACTAAGTTTTCTGGAATCCATATGGTATTTTTAGAACTGTAAAAATTCTTGATTACTGGTATTATTAAAATTATAAAAATTACTCTAGTAATTACTTAAATATTGTTAATAAAATTATTCTCGGTGTCATTATTATAGTAAGCCTTAATAGTTTTAGTAATCTTATATTATTATTGTCGCTATACAAATCGCCGCTCTCATTATTCTAACTAAAATCATTAATATTGTTAATAGTATACTTAATATTATCAGTACGTGAATAATTATTTTAATCATTATTATTAAGAAAACTACTAAGTTTTCTGGAATCCTTATGGTATTTTTAGAACTGTAAAATTTCTTGATTACTGGTATTATTAAAATTATAAAAATTACTCTAGTAATTACTTAAATATTGTTAATAAAATTATTCTCGGTGTTATTATTATAGTAAGCCTTATTAGTTTTAGTAATCTTATATTATTATTGTCGCTATACAAATTGTTGCTCTCATTATTCTAACTAAAATCATTAATATTCTTCATAGTATACTTAATATTATCAGTACGTGAATAATTATTTTAATCATTATTATTAAGAAAACTACTAAGTTTTGTGGAATCCTTATGGTATTTTTAGAAATGTAAAAATTCTTGATTACTGGTATTATTAAAATTATAAAAATTACTCTAGTAATTACTTAAATATTGTTAATAAAATTATTCTCGGTGTTATTATTATAGTAAGCCTTATTAGTTTTAGTAATGTTATATTAATATTGTCGCTATACAAATTGTTGCTCTCATTATTCTAACTATAATCATTAATATTCTTATTAGTATACTTAATATTAACAGTACGTGAATAATTATTTTAATCATTATTATTATGAAAAGTGTTAAATTTTCTGGAATCCTTATATTATTTTTAGAACTGTAAAAATTCTTGATTTCTGGTATTATTAAAATTATAAAAATTACTATAGTAATTACTTAAATATTGTTAATAAAATTATTCTCGTTGTTATTATTATAGTAAGCCTTATTAGTTTTAGTAATCTTATATTATTATTGTCGCTATACAAATTGCTGGGCTCATTATTCTAACTATAATCATTAATATCCTTATTAGTATACTTAATATTATCAGTACGTGAATAATTATTGTAATCATTATTATTAAGAAAACTACTAAGTTTTCTAGAATTCTTATGGTATTTTTAGAACTGTAAAATTTCTTGATTACTGGTATTATTAAAATTATAAAAATTACTCTAGTAATTACTTAAATATTGTTAATAAAATTATTCTCGGTGTTATTATTATAGTAAGCCTTATTAGTTTTAGTAATGATATATTAATATTGTCGCTATACAAATAGCTGCTCTCATTATTCTAACTATAATCATTAATATTCTTATTAGTATACTTAATATTATCAGTACGTGAATAATTATCTTAATCATTATTATTAAGAAAACTACTAAGTTTTCTGGAATCCTTATGGTATTTTTAGAACTGTAAAAATTCTTGATTACTAGTATTATTAAAATTATAAAAATTACTACAGTAATTACTTAAATATTGTTAATAAAATTATTCTCGGTGTTATTATTATAGTAAGCTTTATTAGTTTTAGTAATGTTATATTAGTATTGTCGCTATAAAAATTGCTGCGCTCATTATTCTAACCATAATCATTAATATCCTTATTAGTATACTTAATATTATCAGTACGTGAATAATTATTGTAATCATTATTATTAAGAAAACTACTAAGTTTTCTGGAATCCTTATGGTATTTTTAGAACTGTAAAAATTCTTGATTACTGGTATTATTAAAATTATAAAAAGTACTCTAGTAATTACTTAAATATTGTTAATAAAATTATTCTCGGTGTTATTATTATAGTAAGCCTTATTAGTTTTAGTAATCTTATATTATTATTGTCGCTATACAAATTGCTGCTCTCATTATTCTAACTATAATCATTAATATTCTTATTAGTATACTTAATTTTCTCAGTAGGTGAATAATTATTTTAATCATTATTATTAAGAAAACTACTAAGTTTTCTGGAATCCATATGGTATTTTTAGAACTGTAAAAATTCTTGATTACTGGTATTATTAAAATTATAAAAATTACTCTAGTAATTACTTAAATATTGTTAATTAAATTATTCTCGGTGTCATTATTATAGTAAGCCTTAATAGTTTTAGTAATCTTATATTATTATTGTCGCTATACAAATCGCCGCTCTCATTATTCTAACTAAAATCATTAATATTGTTAATAGTATACTTAATATTATCAGTACGTGAATAATTATTTTAATCATTATTATTAAGAAAACTACTAAGTTTTCTGGAATCCTTATGGTATTTTTAGAACTGTAAAATTTCTTGATTACTGGTATTATTAAAATTATAAAAATTACTCTAGTAATTACTTAAATATTGTTAATAAAATTATTCTCGGTGTTATTATTATAGTAAGCCTTATTAGTTTTAGTAATCTTATATTATTATTGTCGCTATACAAATTGCTGCGCTCATTATTCTAACTATAATCATTAATATCCTTATTAGTATACTTAATATTATCAGTACGTGAATAATTATTGTAATCATTATTATTAAGAAAACTACTAAGTTTTCTAGAATTCTTATGGTATTTTTAGAACTGTAAAATTTCTTGATTACTGGTATTATTAAAATTATAAAAATTACTCTAGTAATTACTTAAATATTGTTAATAAAATTATTCTCGGTGTTATTATTATAGTAAGCCTTATTAGTTTTAGTAATGATATATTAATATTGTCGCTATACAAATAGCTGCTCTCATTATTCTAACTATAATCATTAATATTCTTATTAGTATACTTAATATTATCAGTACGTGAATAATTATCTTAATCATTATTATTAAGAAAACTACTAAGTTTTCTGGAATCCTTATGGTATTTTTAGAACTGTAAAAATTCTTGATTACTAGTATTATTAAAATTATAAAAATTACTACAGTAATTACTTAAATATTGTTAATAAAATTATTCTCGGTGTTATTATTATAGTAAGCCTTATTAGTTTTAGTAATCTTATATTATTATTGTCGCTATACAAATTGTTGCTCTCATTATTCTAACTATAATCATTAATATTCTTATTAGTATACTTAATATTAACAGTACGTGAATAATTATTTTAATCATTATTATTATGAAAAGTGTTAAATTTTCTGGAATCCTTATATTATTTTTAGAACTGTAAAAATTCTTGATTTCTGGTATTATTAAAATTATAAAAATTACTATAGTAATTACTTAAATATTGTTAATAAAATTATTCTCGTTGTTATTATTATAGTAAGCCTTATTAGTTTTAGTAATCTTATATTATTATTGTCGCTATACAAATTGCTGCTCTCATTATTCTAACTTTAATCATTAATATTCTTATTAGTATACTTAATATTATCAGTACTTGAATAATTATTTTCATCATTATTATTCTGAAAAGTATTAAATTTTGTGGAATCCATATGTTATTATTAGAACTGTAAAAATCCTTAGTAGCTGGTATTATTAATATTATAAATATTACTATTATTATTACTTATAATATTGTTAGTAAAATTGTTCTCGGTGTTATTATTATAGTAAGCCTTATTAGTTTTAGTAATGTTATATTAGTATTGTCGCTATAGAAATTGCTGCTCTCATTATTGTTACTATAATCGTTAATATTCTTATTAGTATACTTAATATTATCAGTACTTGAATAATTATTTTCATCACTATTATTCTGAAAATTATTAAATTTTCTGGAAACCTTATGTTATTATTAGAACTGCAAAAATCCTTAGTAACTGGTATTATTAATATTATAACAATTACTATTATTATTACTTATAATATTGTTAGTAAAATCATTCTCGGTGTTATTATTATAGTAAGCCTTATTAGTTTTAGTAATGTTATATTAGCATTGTCGCTATAGAAATTGCTGCTCATTATTCTTACTATAATCGTTAATAATCCTATTAGTATACTTAATATTATCAGTACTTGAATAATTATTTTCATCATTATTATTCTGAAAAGTGTTAAATTTTGTGGAAACCTTATGTTATTATTAGAACTGTAAAAATCCTTAGTAGCTGGTATTATTAATATTATAAAAAATACTATTATTATTACTTATACTATTGTTAGTAAAATTGTTCTCGGTGATATTATTATAGTAAGCCTGAATAGTTTTAGTAATGTTATATTAGTATTGTCGCTGTACAAATTGCTGCTCTCATTATTCTAACTATAATCATTAATATTCTTATTAGTATACTTAATATTATCAGTACTTGAATAATTATTATCATCATTATTATTCTGAAAAGTACTAAATTTTGTGGAATCCTTATGTTATTATTAGAACTGTAAAAATGCTTAGTAGCTGGCTTTATTAATATTATAAAAATTACTATTATTATTACCTGTAATATTGTTAGTAAAATTATTCTCGGTGTTATTATTATAGTAAGCCTTACTAGATTTAGTTATGTTATATTAGTATTGTCGCTATAAAAATTGCTGCTCTCATTATTCTAACAATAATCATAATTATTCTTATTAGTATACTTAATATAATCAGTACTTGAATAATTACTTTCATCATTATTATTCTGAAAACTATTAAAATTTCTGGAATACTTATGCTATTATTAGAACTGTAAAAATCCTTATTAGTTGTTATTATTAATATTATAACAATTACTATTGTTACAACTTATAATATTGTTAGTAAAATTATTCTCGGTGTTATTATTATGGTAAGCGTTATTAGTTTTAGTTATGTTATATTAGTACTTTCGCTATTCAAATTGCTGCTTTCATTATTCTAACTATAATCATTAATATTCTTATTACTATACTTAATATTATCAGTACTTGAATAATTATTTTCATCATTATTATTCTGAAAATTATTAAATTTTCTGAAATCCTTGTTATTATTAGAACTGTAAAAATCCTTAGTAGCTGGTATTATTAATATAATAACAATTACTATTATTATTACTTAGAATATTGTTAGTAAAATTATTCTCCGTGTTATTATTATAGTAAGCCTTATTAGTTTTAGTTATGTTATATTAGTATTGTCGCTATAGAAATTTCTGCTCTCATTATTCAACTATAATCATTAATATTCTTATTAGTATACTTAATATTATCAGTACTTGAATAATTATTTTCATCATTACTATTCTAAAAATTATTAAATTTTATGGAATACTTATGTTAATATTATAACTGTAAAAATGCTTAGTAGCTGGTATTATTAATATTATAACAATTACTATTGTTACAACTTATAATATTGTTAGTAAAATTATTCTCGGTGTTATTATTATGGTAAGCGTTATTAGTTTTAGTTATGTTATATTATTATCGTCGCTATACAAATTGCTGCTTTCATAATTCTAACTATAATCATTAATATTCTTATTACTATACTTAATATTATTAGTACTTGAATAATTATTTTCATCATTATTAATCTAAAAATTATTAAATTTTTTGGAATCCTTATGTTATTATTAGAAATATAAAAATCCGTAGTAGCTGGTATTATTTTTATAATAACAATTATTGTTGTTATTACTTATAATATTGTTAATAAAATTATTCTCAGTGTTATTATTATAGTAAGCCTTATTAGTTTTAGTAATGTTATATTAATATTGTCGCTATACAAATTGTTGCTCTCATTATTCTAACTAAAATCATTAATATTCTTATTAGTATACTTAATATTAACAGTACGTGAATAATTATTTTAATCATTATTATTAAGAAAACTGCTAAGTTTTCTGGAATTTTTATGGTATTTTTAGAACTGTAAAAACTCTTGATTACTGGTATTATTAAAATTATAAAAATTACTCTAGTAATTACTTAAATATTGTTAATAAAATTATTCTCGGTGTTATTATTATAGTAAGCCTTATTAGTTTTAGTAATCTTATATTATTATTGTCGCTATACAAATTGCTGCTCTCATTATTCTAACTATAATCAATAATATTCTTATTAGTATACTTAATTTTCTCAGTAGGTGAATAATTATTTTTAATCATTATTATTAAGAAAACTACTAAGTTTTGTGGAATCCTTATGGTATTTTTAGAACTGTAAAAATTCTTGATTACTGGTATTATTAAAATTATAAAAATTAGTCTAGTAATTACTTAAATATTGTTAATAAAATTATTCTCCGTGTCATTATTATAGTAAGCCTTATTGTTTTAGTAATCTTATATTATTATTGTCGCTATACAAATCGCCGCTCTCATTATTCTAACTAAAATCATTAATATTGTTAATAGTATACTTAATATTATCAGTACGTGAATAATTATTTTAATCATTATTATTAAGAAAACTACTAAGTTTTCTAGAATTCTTATGGTATTTTTAGAACTGTAAAATTTCTTGATTACTGGTATTATTAAAATTATAAAAATTACTCTAGTAATTACTTACATATTGTTAATAAAATTATTCTCGGTGTTATTATTATAGTAAGCCTTATTAGTTTTAGTAATGATATATTAATATTGTCGCTATACAAATAGCTGCTCTCATTATTCTAACTATAATCATTAATATTCTTATTAGTATACTTAATATTATCAGTACGTGAATAATTATCTTAATCATTATTATTAAGAAAACTACTAAGTTTTCTGGAATCCTTATGGTATTTTTAGAACTGTAAAAATTCTTGATTACTAGTATTATTAAAATTATAAAAATTACTACAGTAATTACTTAAATATTGTTAATAAAATTATTCTCGGTGTTATTATTATAGTAAGCTTTATTAGTTTTAGTAATGTTATATTAGTATTGTCGCTATAAAAATTGCTGCGCTCATTATTCTAACTATAATCATTAATATCCTTATTAGTATACTTAATATTATCAGTACGTGAATAATTATTGTAATCATTATTATTAAGAAAACTACTAAGTTTTCTGGAATCCTTATGGTATTTTTAGAACTGTAAAAATTCTTGATTACTGGTATTATTAAAATTATAAAAATTACTCTAGTAATTACTTAAATATTGTTAATAAAATTATTCTCGGTGTTATTATTATAGTAAGCCTTATTAGTTTTAGTAATCTTATATTATTATTGTCGCTATACAAATTGCTGCTCTCATTATTCTAACTATAATCATTAATATTCTTATTAGTATACTTAATTTTCTCAGTAGGTGAATAATTATTTTAATCATTATTATTAAGAAAACTACTAAGTTTTCTGGAATCCATATGGTATTTTTAGAACTGTAAAAATTCTTGATTACTGGTATTATTAAAATCATAAAAATTACTATTATTATTACCTATAATATTGTTAGTATAATTATTCTCGGTGTTGTTATTATTATAGTAATCTTTATTAGATTTAGTTATGTTATATTAGAATAGTCGCTATAAAAATTGCTGCTCTCATTATTCTAACTATAATCATAATTATTCTTATTAGTATACTTAATATTATCAGTACTTGAATAATTATTTTCATCATTATTATTCTGAAAATTAATAAATTTTCTGGAATCCTTATGTTATTATTAAAACTGTAACAATCCTTAGTAGCTGGTATTATAAATATTATATCCGTTACTATTATTATTACTTATAATATTGTTAGTAAAATTATTCTCGGTGTTATTATTATAGTAAGCCTTATTAGTTTTAGTTATGTTATATTAGTATTGTCGCAATAGAAATTTCTGCTCTCATTATTCTAACTATAATCATTAATATTCTTATTACTATACTTAATATTATCAGTACTTGAATAATTATTTTCATCATTATTATTCTCAAAAGTATTAAATTTTCTGCAATCCTTAAGTTATTATTAGAACTGTAAAAATCCTTAGTAGCTGGTATTATTAATATTATAACAATTACTATTGTTACAACTTATAATATTGTTAGTAAAATTATTCTCGGTGTTATTATTATGGTAAGCGTTATTAGTTTTAGTTATGTTATATTATTATCGTCGCTATACAAATTGCTGCTTTCATAATTCTAACTATAATCATTAATATTCTTATTACTATACTTAATATTATTAGTACTTGAATAATTATTTTCATCATTATTAATCTAAAAATTATTAAATTTTTTGGAATCCTTATGTTATTATTAGAAATATAAAAATCCGTAGTAGCTGGTATTATTTTTATAATAACAATTATTGTTGTTATTACTTATAATATTGTTAATAAAATTATTCTCAGTGTTATTATTATAGTAAGCCTTATTAGTTTTAGTAATGTTATATTAATATTGTCGCTATACAAATTGTTGCTCTCATTATTCTAACTAAAATCATTAATATTCTTATTAGTATACTTAATATTAACAGTACGTGAATAATTATTTTAATCATTATTATTAAGAAAACTGCTAAGTTTTCTGGAATTTTTATGGTATTTTTAGAACTGTAAAAACTCTTGATTACTGGTATTATTAAAATTATAAAAATTACTCTAGTAATTACTTAAATATTGTTAATAAAATTATTCTCGGTGTTATTATTATAGTAAGCCTTATTAGTTTTAGTAATCTTATATTATTATTGTCGCTATACAAATTGCTGCTCTCATTATTCTAACTATAATCAATAATATTCTTATTAGTATACTTAATTTTCTCAGTAGGTGAACAATTATTTTTAATCATTATTATTAAGAAAACTACTAAGTTTTGTGGAATCCTTATGGTATTTTTAGAACTGTAAAAATTCTTGATTACTGGTATTATTAAAATTATAAAAATTAGTCTAGTAATTACTTAAATATTGTTAATAAAATTATTCTCCGTGTCATTATTATAGTAAGCCTTATTGTTTTAGTAATCTTATATTATTATTGTCGCTATACAAATCGCCGCTCTCATTATTCTAACTAAAATCATTAATATTGTTAATAGTATACTTAATATTATCAGTACGTGAATAATTATTTTAATCATTATTATTAAGAAAACTACTTAGTTTTCTGGAATTCTTATGGTATTTTTAGAACTGTAAAATTTCTTGATTACTGGTATTATTAAAATTATAAAAATTACTCTAGTAATTACTTAAATATTGTTAATAAAATTATTCTCGGTGTTATTATTATAGTAAGCCTTATTAGTTTTAGTAATGATATATTAATATTGTCGCTATACAAATTGCTGCTCTCATTATTCTAACTATAATCATTAATATTCTTATTAGTATACTTAATATTAACAGTACATGAATAATTATTTTAATCATTATTATTAAGAAAACTGCTAAGTTTTCTGGAATCCTTATGGTATTTCTAGAACTGTAAAAATTCTTGATTACTGGTATTATTAAAATTATAAAAATTACTCTAGTAATTACTTAAATATTGTTAATAAAATTATTCTCGGTGTTATTATTATAGTAAGCCTTATTAGTTTTAGTAATCTTATATTATTATTGTCGCTAAACAAATTGCTGCTCTCATTAGTCTAACTACAATCATTAATATTCTTATTAGTATACTTAATGTTCTCAGTAGGTGAATAATTATTTTAATCATTATTATTAAGAAAACTACTAAGTTTTCTGGAATCCCTATGGTAGTTTTAGAACTGTAAAAATTCTTGATTACTGGTATTATTAAAATTATAAATATTACTCTAGTAATTACTTAAATATTGTTAATAAAATTATTCTCGGTGCCATTATTATAGTAAGCCTTATTAGTTTTAGTAATCTTATATTATTATTGTCGCTATACAAATCGCCGCTCTCATTATTCTAACTAAAATCATTAATATTCTTAATAGTATACTTAATATTAACAGTACGTGAATAATTATTTTAATCATTATTATTAAGAAAACTGCTAAGTTTTCTGGAATCCTTATGGTATTTTTAGAACTGTAAAAATTCCTGATTACTGGCATTATTAAAATTATAAAAATTACTCTAGTAATTACTTAAATATTGTAAATAAAATTATTCTCGGTGTCATTATTATTAGTTTTAGTAATCTTATATTATTATTGTCGCTATACAAATCGCCGCTCTCATTATTCTAACTAAAATCATTAATATTGTTAATAGTATACTTAATATTATCAGTACGTGAATAATTATTTTAATCATTATTATTAAGAAAACTACTAAGTTTTCTGGAATCCTTATGGCATTTTTAGAACTGTAAAATTTCTTGATTACTGGTATTATTAAAATTATAAAAATTACTCTAGTAATTACTTAAATATTGTTAATAAAATTATTCTCGGTGTTATTATTACAGTAAGCCTTATTAGTTTTAGTAATGTTATATTAATATTGTCGCTATACAAATCGCCGCTCTCATTATTCTAACTAAACTCATTAATATTGTTAATAGTATACTTAATATTATCAGTACGTGAATAATTATTTTAATCACTATTATTAAGAAAACTACTAAGTTTTCTGGAATCTTTATGGTATTTTTAGAACTGTAAAAATTCTTGATTACTGGTATTATTAAAATTATAAAAATTACTCTAGTAATTACTTAAATATTGATAATAAAATTATTCTCGGTGTTATTATTATAGTAAGCCTTATTAGTTTTAGTAATGTTATATTAATATTGTCGCTATACAAATAGCTGCTCTCATTATTCTAACTATAATCATTAATATTCTTATTAGTATACTTAATATTATCAGTACGTGAATAATTATCTTAATCATTATTATTAAGAAAACTACTAAGTTTTCTGGAATCCTTATGGTATTTTTAGAACTGTAAAAATTCTTGATTACTAGTATTATTAAAATTATAAAAATTACTACAGTAATTACTTAAATATTGTTAATAAAATTATTCTCGGTGTTATTATTATAGTAAGCTTTATTAGTTTTAGTAATGTTATATTAGTATTGTCGCTATAAAAATTGCTGCGCTCATTATTCTAACTATAATCATTAATATCCTTATTAGTATACTTAATATTATCAGTACGTGAATAATTATTGTAATCATTATTATTAAGAAAACTACTAAGTTTTCTGGAATCCTTATGGTATTTTTAGAACTGTAAAAATTCTTGATTACTGGTATTATTAAAATTATAAAAATTACTCTAGTAATTACTTAAATATTGTTAATAAAATTATTCTCGGTGTTATTATTATAGTAAGCCTTATTAGTTTTAGTAATCTTATATTATTATTGTCGCTATACAAATTGCTGCTCTCATTATTCTAACTATAATCATTAATATTCTTATTAGTATACTTAATTTTCTCAGTAGGTGAATAATTATTTTAATCATTATTATTAAGAAAACTACTAAGTTTTCTGGAATCCATATGGTATTTTTAGAACTGTAAAAATTCTTGATTACTGGTATTATTAAAATCATAAAAATTACTATTATTATTACCTATAATATTGTTAGTATAATTATTCTCGGTGTTGTTATTATTATAGTAATCTTTATTAGATTTAGTTATGTTATATTAGAATAGTCGCTATAAAAATTGCTGCTCTCATTATTCTAACTATAATCATAATTATTCTTATTAGTATACTTAATATTATCAGTACTTGAATAATTATTTTCATCATTATTATTCTGAAAATTAATAAATTTTCTGGAATCCTTATGTTATTATTAAAACTGTAACAATCCTTAGTAGCTGGTATTATAAATATTATATCCGTTACTATTATTATTACTTATAATATTGTTAGTAAAATTATTCTCGGTGTTATTATTATAGTAAGCCTTATTAGTTTTAGTTATGTTATATTAGTATTGTCGCAATAGAAATTTCTGCTCTCATTATTCTAACTATAATCATTAATATTCTTATTACTATACTTAATATTATCAGTACTTGAATAATTATTTTCATCATTATTATTCTCAAAAGTATTAAATTTTCTGCAATCCTTAAGTTATTATTAGAACTGTAAAAATCCTTAGTAGCTGGTATTATTAATATTATAACAATTACTATTGTTACAACTTATAATATTGTTAGTAAAATTATTCTCGGTGTTATTATTATGGTAAGCGTTATTAGTTTTAGTTATGTTATATTATTATCGTCGCTATACAAATTGCTGCTTTCATAATTCTAACTATAATCATTAATATTCTTATTACTATACTTAATATTATTAGTACTTGAATAATTATTTTCATCATTATTAATCTAAAAATTATTAAATTTTTTGGAATCCTTATGTTATTATTAGAAATATAAAAATCCGTAGTAGCTGGTATTATTTTTATAATAACAATTATTGTTGTTATTACTTATAATATTGTTAATAAAATTATTCTCAGTGTTATTATTATAGTAAGCCTTATTAGTTTTAGTAATGTTATATTAATATTGTCGCTATACAAATTGTTGCTCTCATTATTCTAACTAAAATCATTAATATTCTTATTAGTATACTTAATATTAACAGTACGTGAATAATTATTTTAATCATTATTATTAAGAAAACTGCTAAGTTTTCTGGAATTTTTATGGTATTTTTAGAACTGTAAAAACTCTTGATTACTGGTATTATTAAAATTATAAAAATTACTCTAGTAATTACTTAAATATTGTTAATAAAATTATTCTCGGTGTTATTATTATAGTAAGCCTTATTAGTTTTAGTAATCTTATATTATTATTGTCGCTATACAAATTGCTGCTCTCATTATTCTAACTATAATCAATAATATTCTTATTAGTATACTTAATTTTCTCAGTAGGTGAACAATTATTTTTAATCATTATTATTAAGAAAACTACTAAGTTTTGTGGAATCCTTATGGTATTTTTAGAACTGTAAAAATTCTTGATTACTGGTATTATTAAAATTATAAAAATTAGTCTAGTAATTACTTAAATATTGTTAATAAAATTATTCTCCGTGTCATTATTATAGTAAGCCTTATTGTTTTAGTAATCTTATATTATTATTGTCGCTATACAAATCGCCGCTCTCATTATTCTAACTAAAATCATTAATATTGTTAATAGTATACTTAATATTATCAGTACGTGAATAATTATTTTAATCATTATTATTAAGAAAACTACTTAGTTTTCTGGAATTCTTATGGTATTTTTAGAACTGTAAAATTTCTTGATTACTGGTATTATTAAAATTATAAAAATTACTCTAGTAATTACTTAAATATTGTTAATAAAATTATTCTCGGTGTTATTATTATAGTAAGCCTTATTAGTTTTAGTAATGATATATTAATATTGTCGCTATACAAATTGCTGCTCTCATTATTCTAACTATAATCATTAATATTCTTATTAGTATACTTAATATTAACAGTACATGAATAATTATTTTAATCATTATTATTAAGAAAACTGCTAAGTTTTCTGGAATCCTTATGGTATTTCTAGAACTGTAAAAATTCTTGATTACTGGTATTATTAAAATTATAAAAATTACTCTAGTAATTACTTAAATATTGTTAATAAAATTATTCTCGGTGTTATTATTATAGTAAGCCTTATTAGTTTTAGTAATCTTATATTATTATTGTCGCTAAACAAATTGCTGCTCTCATTAGTCTAACTACAATCATTAATATTCTTATTAGTATACTTAATGTTCTCAGTAGGTGAATAATTATTTTAATCATTATTATTAAGAAAACTACTAAGTTTTCTGGAATCCCTATGGTAGTTTTAGAACTGTAAAAATTCTTGATTACTGGTATTATTAAAATTATAAATATTACTCTAGTAATTACTTAAATATTGTTAATAAAATTATTCTCGGTGCCATTATTATAGTAAGCCTTATTAGTTTTAGTAATCTTATATTATTATTGTCGCTATACAAATCGCCGCTCTCATTATTCTAACTAAAATCATTAATATTCTTAATAGTATACTTAATATTAACAGTACGTGAATAATTATTTTAATCATTATTATTAAGAAAACTGCTAAGTTTTCTGGAATCCTTATGGTATTTTTAGAACTGTAAAAATTCCTGATTACTGGCATTATTAAAATTATAAAAATTACTCTAGTAATTACTTAAATATTGTAAATAAAATTATTCTCGGTGTCATTATTATTAGTTTTAGTAATCTTATATTATTATTGTCGCTATACAAATCGCCGCTCTCATTATTCTAACTAAAATCATTAATATTGTTAATAGTATACTTAATATTATCAGTACGTGAATAATTATTTTAATCATTATTATTAAGAAAACTACTAAGTTTTCTGGAATCCTTATGGCATTTTTAGAACTGTAAAATTTCTTGATTACTGGTATTATTAAAATTATAAAAATTACTCTAGTAATTACTTAAATATTGTTAATAAAATTATTCTCGGTGTTATTATTACAGTAAGCCTTATTAGTTTTAGTAATGTTATATTAATATTGTCGCTATACAAATCGCCGCTCTCATTATTCTAACTAAACTCATTAATATTGTTAATAGTATACTTAATATTATCAGTACGTGAATAATTATTTTAATCACTATTATTAAGAAAACTACTAAGTTTTCTGGAATCTTTATGGTATTTTTAGAACTGTAAAAATTCTTGATTACTGGTATTATTAAAATTATAAAAATTACTCTAGTAATTACTTAAATATTGATAATAAAATTATTCTCGGTGTTATTATTATAGTAAGCCTTATTAGTTTTAGTAATGTTATATTAGTATTGTCGCTACACAAATTGCTGCTCTCATTATTCTAACTATAATCATTAATATTCTTATTAGTATACTTAATATTATCAGTACGTGAATAATTATTAAAATCATTATTATTAAGAAAACTATTAAGTTTTGTGGAATCCTTATGGTATTTTTAGAACTATAAAAATTCTTGATTACTGGTATTATTAAAATTATAAAAATTTCTCTAGTAATTACTTAAATATTGTTAATAAAATTATTCTCGTTATTATTATTATAGTAAGCCTTATTAGTTTTAGTAATCTTATATTATTATTGTCGCTATACAAATTGCTGCTCTCATTATTCTAACTATAATCATTAATATTCTTATTAGTATACTTAATTTTCTCAGTAGGTGAATAATTATTTTAATCATTATTATTAAGAAAACTACTAAGTTTTCTGGAATCCTTATGGTATTTTTAGAACTGTAAAAATTCTTGATTACTGGTATTATTAAAATTATAAAAATTACTCTAGTAATTACTTAAATATTGTTAATAAAATTATTCTCGGTGTCATTATTATAGTAAGCCTTAATAGTTTTAGTAATCTTATATTATTATTGTCGCTATACAAATCGCCGCTCTGATTATTCTAACTAAAATCATTAATATTGTTAATAGTATACTTAATATTATCAGTACGTGAATAATTATTTTAATCATTATTATTAAGAAAACTACTAAGTTTTCTGGAATCCTTATGGCATTTTTAGAACTGTAAAATTTCTTGATTACTGGTATTATTAAAATTATAAAAATTACTCTAGTAATTACTTAAATATTGTTAATAAAATTATTCTCGGTGTTATTATTACAGTAAGCCTTATTAGTTTTAGTAATGTTATATTAATATTGTCGCTATAAAAATTACTTAATACTTAATATTATCAGTACTTGAATAATTATTTTCATCATTATTATTCTGAAAAGTACTAAATTTTGTGGAATCCTTATGTTATTATTAGAACTGTAAAAATCCTTAGTAGCTGGCTTTATTAATATTATAAAAATTACTGTTATTATTACCTGTAATATTGTTAGTAAAATTATTCTCGGTGTTATTATTATAGTAAGCCTTACTAGATTTAGTTATGTTATATTAGTATTGTCGCTATAAAAATGGCTGCTCTCATTATTCTAACAATAATCATAATTATTCTTATTAGTATACTTAATATAATCAGTACTTGAATAATTATTTTCATCATTATTATTCTGAAAACTATTAAAATTTCTGGAATACTTATGCTATTATTAGAACTGTAAAAATCCTTATTAGCTGTTATTATTAATATTATAACAATTACTATTGTTACAACTTATAATATTGTTAGTAAAATTATTCTCGGTGTTATTATTATGGTAAGCGTTATTAGTTTTAGTTATGTTATATTAGTACTTTCGCTATTCAAATTGCTGCTTTCATTATTCTAACTATAATCATTAATATTCTTATTACTATACTTAATATTATCAGTACTTGAATAATTATTTTCATCATTATTATTCTGAAAATTATTAAATTTTCTGAAATCCTAGTTATTATTAGAACTGTAAAAATCCTTAGTAGCTGGTATTATTAATTTAGAATATTGTTAGTAAAATTATTCTCCGTGTTATTATTATAGTAAGCCTTATTAGTTTTAGTTGTGTTATATTAGTATTGTCGCTATAGAAATTGCTGCTCATTATTCTTACTATAATCGTTAATAATCTTATTAGTATACTTAATATTATCAGTACTTGAATAATTATTTTCATCATTATTATTCTGAAAAGTGTTAAATTTTGTGGAAACCTTATGTTAATATTATAACTGTAAAAATGCTTAGTAGCGTGTATTATTAAAATTATAAAAATTACTATTATTATTACCTATAATATTGTTAGTATAATTATTCTCGGTGTTGTTATTATTATAGTAATCTTTATTAGATTTAGTTATGTTATATTAGTATTGTCGCTATAAAAATGGCTGCTCTCATTATTCTAACAATAATCATAATTATTCTTATTAGTATACTTAATATTATCAGTACTTGAATAATTATTTTCATCATTATTATTTTGAAAATTAATAAATTTTCTGGAATCCTTATGTTATTATTAAAACTGTAACAATCCTTAGTAGCTGGTATTATAAATATTATATCCGTTACTATTATTATTACTTATAATATTGTTAGTAAAATTATTCTCGGTGTTATTATTATAGTAAGCCTTATTAGTTTTAGTTATGTTATATTAGTATTGTCGCTACAGAAATTTCTGCTCTCATTATTCTAACTATAATCATTAATATTCTTATTACTATACTTAATATTATCAGTACTTGAATAATTATTTTCATCATTATTATTCTCAAAAGTATTAAATTTTCAGCAATCCTTAAGTTATTATTAGAACTGTAAAAATCCTTAGTAGCTGGTATTATTAATATTATAACAATTACTATTGTTACAACTTATAATATTGTTAGTAAAATTATTCTCGGTGTTATTATTATGGTAAGCGTTATTAGTTTTAGTTATGTTATATTATTATCGTCGCTATACAAATTGCTGCTTTCATAATTCTAACTATAATCATTAATATTCTTATTACAATACTTAATATTATTAGTACTTGAATAATTATTTTCATCATTATTAATCTAAAAATTATTAAATTTTTTGGAATCCTTATGTTATTATTAGAAATGTAAAAATCCGTAGTAGCTGGTATTATTTTTATAATAACAATTATTGTTGTTATTACTTATAATATTGTTAATAAAATTATTCTCAGTGTTATTATTATAGTAAGCCTTATTGCTTTAGTAATCTTATATTATTATTGTCGCTATACAAATCGCCGCTCTCATTATTCTAACTAAAATCATTAATATTCTTATTAGTATACTTAATATTATCAGTACGTGAATAATTATTTTAATCATTATTATTAAGAAAACCACTAAGTTTTCTGGAATCCTTATGGTATTTTTAAAACTGTAAAAATTCTTGATTACTGGTATTATTAAAATTATAAAGATTACTCTAGTAATTACTTAAATATTGTTAATAAAATTATTCTTGGTGATATTATTATAGTAAGCCTTATTAGTTTTAGTATTGTTATATTAGTATTGTCGCTATACAAATTGCTGCTCTCATTATTCTAATTATAATGATTAATATTCTTATTAGTATACTTAATATTATCAGTAGGTGAATAATTATTTTAATCATTAGTATTAAGAAAACTACTAAGTTTTGTGGAATCCTTATGGTATTTTTAGAACTGTAAAAATTCTTGATTTCTGGTATTATTAAAATTATAAAAATTACTATAGTAATTACTTAAATATTGTTAATAAAATTATTCTCGTTGTTATTATTATAGTAAGCCTTATTAGTTTTAGTAATCTTATATTATTATTGTCGCTATACAAATTGCTGCTCTCATTATTCTAACTATAATCATTAATATTCTTATTAGTATTCTTAATATTATCAGTACTTGAATAATTATTTTCATCATTATTATTCTGAAAAGTATTAAATTTTGTGGAATCCTTATGTTATTATTAGAACTGTAAAAATCCTTAGTAGCTGGTATTATTAATATTATAAATATTACTATTATTATTACTTATAATATTGTTAGTAAAATTGTTCTCGGTGTTATTATTATAGTAAGCCTTATTAGTTTTAGTAATGTTATATTAGTATTGTCGCTATAGAAATTGCTGCTCTCATTATTGTTACTATAATCGTTAATATTCTTATTAGTATACTTAATATTATCAGTACTTGAATAATTATTTTCATCATTATTATTCTGAAAAGTGCTAAATTTTGTGGAAACCTTATGTTATTATTAGAACTGTAAAAATCCTTAGTAGCTGGTATTATTAATATTATAAAAAATACTATTATTATTACTTATACTATTGTTAGTAAAATTGTTCTCGGTGATATTATTATAGTAAGCCTGAATAGTTTTAGTAATGTTATATTAGTATTGTCGCTGTACAAATTGCTGCTCTCATTATTCTAACTATAATCATTAATATTCTTATTAGTATACTTAATATTATCAGTACTTGAATAATTATTTTCATCATTATTATTCTGAAAAGTACTAAATTTTGTGGAATCCTTATGTTATTATTAGAACTGTAAAAATGCTTAGTAGCTGGCTTTATTAATATTATAAAAATTACTATTATTATTACCTGTAATATTGTTAGTAAAATTATTCTCGGTGTTATTATAGTAAGCCTTACTAGATTTAGTTATGTTATATTAGTATTGTCGCTATAAAAATTGCTGCTCTCATTATTCTATCAATAATCATAATTGTTCTTATTAGTATACTTAATATAATCAGTACTTGAATAATTATTTTCATCATTATTATTCTGAAAACTATTAAAATTTCTGGAATACATATGCTATTATTAGAACTGTAAAAATCCTTATTAGTTGTTATTATTAATATTATAACAATTACTATTGTTACAACTTATAATATTGTTAGTAAAATTATTCTCGGTGTTATTATTATGGTAAGCGTTATTAGTTTTAGTTATGTTATATTAGTACTTTCGCTATTCAAATTGCTGCTTTCATTAATCTAACTATAATCATTAATATTCTTATTACTATACTTAATATTATCATTACTTGAATAATTATTTTCATCATTATTATTCTGAAAATTATTAAATTTTCTGAAATCCTTGTTATTATTAGAACTGTAAAAATCCTTAGTAGCTGGTATTATTAATATAATAACAATTACTATTATTATTACTTAGAATATTGTTAGTAAAATTATTCTCCGTGTTATTATTATAGTAAGCCTTATTAGTTTTAGTTATGTTATATTAGTATTGTCGCTATAGAAATTTCTGCTCTCATTATTCAACTATAATCATTAATATTCTTATTAGTATACTTAATATTATCAGTACTTGAATAATTATTTTCATCATTACTATTCTAAAAATTATTAAATTTTATGGAATACTTATGTTAATATTATAACTGTAAAAATGCTTAGTAGCGTGTATTATTAAAATTATAAAAATTACTATTATTATTACCTATAATATTGTTAGTATAATTATTCTCGGTGTTGTTATTATTATAGTAATCTTTATTAGATTTAGTTATGTTATATTAGAATTGTCGCTATAAAAATTGCTGCTCTCATTATTCTAACTATAATCATAATTATTCTTATTAGTATACTTAATATTATCAGTACTTGAATAATTATTTTCATCATTATTATTCTGAAAATTAATAAATTTTCTGGAATCCTTATGTTATTATTAAAACTGTAACAATCCTTAGTAGCTGGTATTATAAATATTATATCCGTTACTATTATTATTACTTATAATGTTATTATTATGGTAAGCGTTATTAGTTTTAGTTATGATATATTATTATCGTCGCTATACAAATTGCTGCTTTCATAATTCTAACTATAATCATTAATATTCTTATTACTATACTTAATATTATTAGTACTTGAATAATTATTTTCATCATTATTAATCTAAAAATTATTAAATTTTTTGGAATCCTTATGTTATTATTAGAAATGTAAAAATCCGTAGTAGCTGGTATTATTTTTATAATAACAATTATTGTTGTTATTACTTATAATATTGTTAATAAAATTATTCTCAGTGTTATTATTATAGTAAGCCTTATTGTTTTAGTAATCTTATATTATTATTGTCGCTATACAAATCGCCGCTCTCATTATTCTAACTAAAATCATTCTAATCATTAATATTCTTATTAGTATACTTAATTTTCTCAGTAGGTGAATAATTATTTTAATCATTATTATTAAGAAAACTACCAAGTTTTCTGGAATCCTTATGGTATTTTTAGAACTGTAAAAATTCTTGATTACTGGTATTATTAAAATTATAAAAATTACTCTAGTAATTACTTAAATATTGTTAATAAAATTATTCTGGGTGTTATTATTATAGTAAGGCTTATTAGGTCTAGTAATGTTATATCAGTATTGTCGCTATACAAATTGCTGCTCTCATTATTCTAACTATAATCCTTAATATTCTTATTAGTATACTTAATATTATCAGTACGTGAATAATTATCTTAATCATTATTATTAAGAAAACTACTAAGTTTTCTGGAATCCTTATGGTATTTTTAGAACTGTTAAAATTCTTGATTACTAGTATTATTAAAATTATAAAAATTACTACAGTAATTACTTAAATATTGTTAATAAAATTATTCTCGGTGTTATTATTATAGTAAGCTTTATTAGTTTTAGTAATGTTATATTAGTATTGTCGCTATAAAAATTGCTGCGCTCATTATTCTAACTATAATCATTAATATCCTTATTAGTATACTTAATATTATCAGTACGTGAATAATTATTGTAATCATTATTATTAAGAAAACTACTAAGTTTTCTGGAAACCTTATGGTATTTTTAGAACTGTAAAAATTCTTGATTACTGGTATTATTAAAATTATAAAAATTACTCTAGTAATTACTTAAATATTGTTAATAAAATTATTCTCGGTGTTATTATTATAGTAAGCCTTATTAGTTTTAGTAATCTTATATTATTATTGTCGCTATACAAATTGCTGCTCTCATTATTCTAACTATAATCATTAATATTCTTATTAGTATACTTAATTTTCTCAGTAGGTGAATAATTATTTTAATCATTATTATTAAGAAAACTACTAAGTTTTCTGGAATCCTTATGGTATTTTTAGAACTGTAAAAATTCTTGATTACTGGTATTATTAAAATTATAAAAATTACTCTAGTAATTACTTAAATATTGTTAATAAAATTATTCTCGGTGTCATTATTATAGTAAGCCTTATTAGTTTTAGTAAGCTTATATTATTATTGTCGCTATACAAATCGCCGCTCTCATTATTCTAACTAAAATCATTAATATTTTTAATAGTATACTTAATATTATCAGTACGTGAATAATTATTTTAATCATTAGTATTAAGAAAACTACTAAGTTTTGTGGAATCCTTATGGTATTTTTAGAAATGTAAAAATTCTTGATTACTGGTATTATTAAAATTATAAAAATAACTCTAGTAATTACTTAAATATTGTTAATAAAATTATTCTCGGTGTTATTATTATAGTAAGCCTTATTAGTTTTAGTAATGTTATATTAATATTGTCGCTATACAAATTGCTGCTCTCATTATTCTAACTATAATCACTAATATTCTTATTAGTATACTTAATATTAACAGTACGTGAATAATTATTTTAACCATTATTATTAAGAAAACTGCTAAGTTTTGTGGAATCCTTATGGTATTTTTAGAACTGTAAAAATTCTTGATTACTGGTATTATTAAAATTATAAAAATTAGTCTAGTAATTACTTAAATATTGTTAATAAAATTATTCTCCGTGTCATTATTATAGTAAGCCTTATTGTTTTAGTAATCTTATATTATTATTGTCGCTATACAAATCGCCGCTCTCATTATTCTAACTAAAATCATTAATATTCTTATTAGTATACTTAATATTAACAGTACGTGAATAATTATTTTAATCATTATTATTAAGAAAACTGCTAAGTTTTCTGGAATTTTTATGGTATTTTTAGAACTGTAAAAACTCTTGATTACTGGTATTATTAAAATTATAAAAATTACTCTAGTAATTACTTAAATATTGTTAATAAAATTATTCTCGGTGTTATTATTATAGTAAGCCTTATTAGTTTTAGTAATCTTATATTATTATTGTCGCTATACAAATTGCTGCTCTCATTATTCTAACTATAATCAATAATATTCTTATTAGTATACTTAATTTTCTCAGTAGGTGAATAATTATTTTTAATCATTATTATTAAGAAAACTACTAAGTTTTGTGGAATCCTTATGGTATTTTTAGAACTGTAAAAATTCTTGATTACTGGTATTATTAAAATTATAAAAATTAGTCTAGTAATTACTTAAATATTGTTAATAAAATTATTCTCCGTGTCATTATTATAGTAAGCCTTATTGTTTTAGTAATCTTATATTATTATTGTCGCTATACAAATCGCCGCTCTCATTATTCTAACTATAATCCTTAATATTCTTATTAGTATACTTAATATTATCAGTACGTGAATAATTATCTTAATCATTATTATTAAGAAAACTACTAAGTTTTCTGGAATCCTTATGGTATTTTTAGAACTGTAAAAATTCTTGATTACTGGTATTATTAAAATTATAAAAATTACTACAGTAATTACTTAAATATTGTTAATAAAATTATTCTCGGTGTTATTATTATAGTAAGCTTTATTAGTTTTAGTAATGTTATATTAGTATTGTCGCTATACAAATCGCCGCTCTCATTATTCTAACTAAAATCATTAATATTTTTAATAGTATACTTAATATTATCAGTACGTGAATAATTATTTTAATCATTAGTATTAAGAAAACTACTAAGTTTTCTGGAAACCTTATGGTATTTTTAGAAATGTAAAAATTCTTGATTACTGGTATTATTAAAATTATAAAAATAACTCTAGTAATTACTTAAATATTGTTAATAAAATTATTCTCGGTGTTATTATTATAGTAAGCCTTATTAGTTTTAGTAATGTTATATTAATATTGTCGCTATACAAATTGCTGCTCTCATTATTCTAACTATAATCACTAATATTCTTATTAGTATACTTAATATTAACGGTACGTGAATAATTATTTTAACCATTATTATTAAGAAAACTGCTAAGTTTTGTGGAATCCTTATGGTATTTTTAGAACTGTAAAAATTCTTGATTACTGGTATTATTAAAATTATAAAAATTAGTCTAGTAATTACTTAAATATTGTTAATAAAATTATTCTCCGTGTCATTATTATAGTAAGCCTTATTGTTTTAGTAATCTTATATTATTATTGTCGCTATACAAATCGCCGCTCTCATTATTCTAACTAAAATCATTAATATTCTTATTAGTATACTTAATATTAACAGTACGTGAATAATTATTTTAATCATTATTATTAAGAAAACTGCTAAGTTTTCTGGAATTTTTATGGTATTTTTAGAACTGTAAAAACTCTTGATTACTGGTATTATTAAAATTATAAAAATTACTCTAGTAATTACTTAAATATTGTTAATAAAATTATTCTCGGTGTTATTATTATAGTAAGCCTTATTAGTTTTAGTAATCTTATATTATTATTGTCGCTATACAAATTGCTGCTCTCATTATTCTAACTATAATCAATAATATTCTTATTAGTATACTTAATTTTCTCAGTAGGTGAATAATTATTTTTAATCATTATTATTAAGAAAACTACTAAGTTTTGTGGAATCCTTATGGTATTTTTAGAACTGTAAAAATTCTTGATTACTGGTATTATTAAAATTATAAAAATTAGTCTAGTAATTACTTAAATATTGTTAATAAAATTATTCTCCGTGTCATTATTATAGTAAGCCTTATTGTTTTAGTAATCTTATATTATTATTGTCGCTATACAAATCGCCGCTCTCATTATTCTAACTAAAATCATTAATATTGTTAATAGTATACTTAATATTATCAGTACGTGAATAATTATTTTAATCATTATTATTAAGAAAACTGCTAAGTTTTCTGGAATCCTTATGGTATTTCTAGAACTGTAAAAATTCTTGATTACTGGTATTATTAAAATTATAAAAATTACTCTAGTAATTACTTAAATATTGTTAATAAAATTATTCTCGGTGTTATTATTATAGTAAGCCTTATTAGTTTTAGTAATCTTATATTATTATTGTCGCTAAACAAATTGCTGCTCTCATTAGTCTAACTATAATCATTAATATTCTTATTAGTATACTTAATGTTCTCAGTAGGTGAATAATTATTTTAATCATTATTATTAAGAAAACTACTAAGTTTTCTGGAATCCCTATGGTAGTTTTAGAACTGTAAAAATTCTTGATTACTGGTATTATTAAAATTATAAATATTACTCTAGTAATTACTTAAATATTGTTAATAAAATTATTCTCGGTGTCATTATTATAGTAAGCCTTATTAGTTTTAGTAATCTTATATTATTATTGTCGCTATACAAATCGCCGCTCTCATTATTCTAACTAAAATCATTAATATTCTTAATAGTATACTTAATATTAACAGTACGTGAATAATTATTTTAATCATTATTATTAAGAAAACTGCTAAGTTTTCTGGAATCCTTATGGTATTTTTAGAACTGTAAAAATTCCTGATTACTGGTATTATTAAAATTATAAAAATTACTCTAGTAATTACTTAAATATTGTAAATAAAATTATTCTCGGTGTCATTATTATTAGTTTTAGTAATCTTATATTATTATTGTCGCTATACAAATCGCCGCTCTCATTATTCTAACTAAAATCATTAATATTGTTAATAGTATACTTAATATTATCAGTACGTGAATAATTATTTTAATCATTATTATTAAGAAAACTACTAAGTTTTCTGGAATCCTTATGGTATTTTTAGAACTGTAAAAATTCTTGATTACTGGTATTATTAAAATTATAAAAATTACTCTAGTAATTACTTAAATATTGTTAATAAAATTATTCTGGGTGTTATTATTATAGTAAGGCTTATTAGGTCTAGTAATGTTATATCAGTATTGTCGCTATACAAATTGCTGCTCTCATTATTCTAACTATAATCCTTAATATTCTTATTAGTATACTTAATATTATCAGTACGTGAATAATTATCTTAATCATTATTATTAAGAAAACTACTAAGTTTTCTGGAATCCTTATGGTATTTTTAGAACTGTAAAAATTCTTGATTACTAGTATTATTAAAATTATAAAAATTACTACAGTAATTACTTAAATATTGTTAATAAAATTATTCTCGGTGTTATTATTATAGTAAGCTTTATTAGTTTTAGTAATGTTATATTAGTATTGTCGCTATAAAAATTGCTGCGCTCATTATTCTAACTATAATCATTAATATCCTTATTAGTATACTTAATATTATCAGTACGTGAATAATTATTGTAATCATTATTATTAAGAAAACTACTAAGTTTTCTGGAATCCTTATGGTATTTTTAGATCTGTAAAAATTCTTGATTACTGGTATTATTAAAATTATAAAAATTACTCTAGTAATTACTTAAATATTGTTAATAAAATTATTCTCGGTGTCATTATTATAGTAAGCCTTAATAGTTTTAGTAATCTTATATTATTATTGTCGCTATACAAATCGCCGCTCTCATTATTCTAACTAAAATCATTAATATTGTTAATAGTATACTTAATATTATCAGTACGTGAATAATTATTTTAATCATTATTATTAAGAAAACTACTAAGTTTTCTGGAATCCTTATGGCATTTTTAGAACTGTAAAATTCCTTGATTACTGGTATTATTAAAATTATAAAAATTACTCTAGTAATTACTTAAATATTGTTAATAAAATTATTCTCGGTGTTATTATTATAGTAAGCTTTATTAGTTTTAGTAATGTTATATTAGTATTGTCGCTATAAAAATTGCTGCGCTCATTATTCTAACTATAATCATTAATATTCTTATTAGTATACTTAATTTTCTCAGTAGGTGAATAATTATTTTAATCATTATTATTAAGAAAACTACTAAGTTTTCTGGAATCCATATGGTATTTTTAGAACTGTAAAAATTCTTGATTACTGGTATTATTAAAATTATAAAAATTACTCTAGTAATTACTTAAATATTGTTAATAAAATTATTCTCGGTGTCATTATTATAGTAAGCCTTAATAGTTTTAGTAATCTTATATTATTATTGTCGCTATACAAATCGCCGCTCTCATTATTCTAACTAAAATCATTAATATTGTTAATAGTATACTTAATATTATCAGTACGTGAATAATTATTTTAATCATTATTATTAAGAAAACTACTAAGTTTTCTGGAATCCTTATGGCATTTTTAGAACTGTAAAATTTCTTGATTACTGGTATTATTAAAATTATAAAAATTACTCTAGTAATTACTTAAATATTGTTAATAAAATTATTCTCGGTGTTATTATTACAGTAAGCCTTATTAGTTTTAGTAATGTTATATTAATATTGTCGCTATAAAAATTGCTGCTCTCATTATTCTAACTATAATCATTAATATTCTTATTAGTATACTTAATATTAACAGTACATGAATAATTATTTTAATCATTATTATTAAGAAAACTACTAAGTTTTCTGGAATCCTTATGGTATTTTTAGAACTGTAAAATTTCTTGATTACTGGTATTATTAAAATTATAAAAATTACTCTAGTAATTACTTAAACATTGTTAATAAAATTATTCTTGGTGTTATTATTATAGTAAGCCTTATTAGTTTTAGTATTGTTATATTAGTATTGTCGCTATACAAATTGTTGCTCTCATTATTCTAACTAAAATCATTAATATTCTTCATAGTATACTTAATATTATCAGTACGTGAATAATTATCTTAATCATTATTATTAAGAAAACTACTAAGTTTTGTGGAATCCTTATGGTATTTTTAGAAATGTAAAAATTCTTGATTACTGGTATTATTAAAATTATAAAAATTACTCTAGTAATTACTTAAATATTGTTAATAAAATTATTCTCGGTGTTATTATTATAGTAAGCCTTATTAGTTTTAGTAATGTTATATTAATATTGTCGCTATACAAATTGTTGCTCTCATTATTCTAACTATAATCATTAATATTCTTATTAGTATACTTAATATTATCAGTACTTGAATAATTATTTTCATCATTATTATTCTGAAAAGTGTTAAATTTTGTGGAATCCATATGTTATTATTAGAACTGTAAAAATCCTTAGTAGCTGGTATTATTAATATTATAAATATTACTATTATTATTACTTATAATATTGTTAGTAAAATTGTTCTCGGTGTTATTATTATAGTAAGCCTTATTAGTTTTAGTAATGTTATATTAGTATTGTCGCTATAGAAATTGCTGCTCTCATTATTGTTACTATAATCGTTAATATTCTTATTAGTATACTTAATATTATCAGTACTTGAATAATTATTTTCATCACTATTATTCTGAAAATTATTAAATTTTCTGGAAACCTTATGTTATTATTAGAACTGCAAAAATCCTTAGTAACTAGTATTATTAATATTATAACAATTACTATTATTATTACTTATAATATTGTTAGTAAAATCATTCTCGGTGTTATTATTATAGTAAGCCTTATTAGTTTTAGTAATGTTATATTAGTATTGTCGCTATAGAAATTGCTGCTCATTATTCTTACTATAATCGTTAATAATCTTATTAGTATACTTAATATTATCAGTACTTGAATAATTATTTTCATCATTATTATTCTGAAAAGTGTTAAATTTTGTGGAAACCTTATGTTATTATTAGAACTGTAAAAATCCTTAGTAGCTGGTATTATTAATATTATAAAAAATACTATTATTATTACTTATACTATTGTTAGTAAAATTGTTCTCGGTGATATTATTATAGTAAGCCTGAATAGTTTTAGTAATGTTATATTAGTATTGTCGCTGTACCAATTGCTGCTCTCATTATTCTAACTATAATCATTAATATTCTTATTAGTATACTTAATATTATCAGTACTTGAATAATTATTTTCATCATTATTATTCTGAAAAGTACTAAATTTTGTGGAATCCTTATGTTATTATTAGAACTGTAAAAATGCTTAGTAGCTGGCTTTATTAATACTATAAAAATTACTATTATTGTTACCTGTAATATTGTTAGTAAAATTATTCTCGGTGTTATTATTATAGTAAGCCTTACTAGATTTAGTTATGTTATATTAGTATTGTCGCTATAAAAATTGCTCTCTCATTATTCTAACAATAATCATAATTATTCTTATTAGTATACTTAATATAATCAGTACTTGAATAATTATTTTCATCATTATTATTCTGAAAACTATTAAAATTTCTGGAATACTTATGCTATTATTAGAACTGTAAAAATCCTTATTAGTTGTTATTATTAATATTATAACAATTACTATTGTTACAACTTATAATATTGTTAGTAAAATTATTCTCGGTGTTATTATTATGGTAAGCGTTATTAGTTTTAGTTATGTTATATTAGTACTTTCGCTATTCAAATTGCTGCTTTCATTATTCTAACTATAATCATTAATATTCTTATTACTATACTTAATATTATCAGTACTTGAATAATTATTTTCATCATTATTATTCTGAAAATTATTAAATTTTCTGAAATCCTTGTTATTATTAGAACTGTAAAAATCCTTAGTAGCTGGTATTATTAATATAATAACAATTACTATTATTATTTCTTAGAATATTGTTAGTAAAATTATTCTCCGTGTTATTATTATAGTAAGCCTTATTAGTTTTAGTTATGTTATATTAGTATTGTCGCTATAGAAATTTCTGCTCTCATTATTCAACTATAATCATTAATATTCTTATTAGTATACTTAATATTATCAGTACTTGAATAATTATTTTCATCATTACTATTCTAAAAATTATTAAATTTTATGGAATACTTATGTTAATATTATAACTGTAAAAATGCTTAGTAGCGTGTATTATTAAAATTATAAAAATTACTATTATTATTACCTATAATATTGTTAGTATAATTATTCTCGGTGTTGTTATTATTATAGTAATCTTTATTAGATTTAGTTATGTTATATTAGAATTGTCGCTATAAAAATTGCTGCTCTCATTATTCTAACTATAATCATAATTATTCTTATTAGTATACTTAATATTATCAGTACTTGAATAATTATTTTCATCATTATTATTCTGAAAATTAATAAATTTTCTGGAATCCTTATGTTATTATTAAAACTGTAACAATCCTTAGTAGCTGGTATTATAAATATTATATCCGTTACTATTATTATTACTTATAATATTGTTAGTAAAATTATTCTCGGTGTTATTATTATAGTAAGCCTTATTAGTTTTAGTTATGTTATATTAGTATTGTCGCAATAGAAATTTCTGCTCTCATTATTCTAACTATAATCATTAATATTCTTATTACTATACTTAATATTATCAGTACTTGAATAATTATTTTCATCATTATTATTCTCAAAAGTATTAAATTTTCTGCAATCCTTAAGTTATTATTAGAACTGTAAAAATCCTTAGTAGCTGGTATTATTAATATTATAACAATTACTATTGTTACAACTTATAATATTGTTAGTAAAATTATTCTCGGTGTTATTATTATGGTAAGCGTTATTAGTTTTAGTTATGTTATATTATTATCGTCGCTATACAAATTGCTGCTTTCATAATTCTAACTATAATCATTAATATTCTTATTACTATACTTAATATTATTAGTACTTGAATAATTATTTTCATCATTATTAATCTAAAAATTATTAAATTTTTTGGAATCCTTATGTTATTATTAGAAATATAAAAATCCGTAGTAGCTGGTATTATTTTTATAATAACAATTATTGTTGTTATTACTTATAATATTGTTAATAAAATTATTCTCAGTGTTATTATTATAGTAAGCCTTATTAGTTTTAGTAATGTTATATTAATATTGTCGCTATACAAATTGTTGCTCTCATTATTCTAACTAAAATCATTAATATTCTTATTAGTATACTTAATATTAACAGTACGTGAATAATTATTTTAATCATTATTATTAAGAAAACTGCTAAGTTTTCTGGAATTTTTATGGTATTTTTAGAACTGTAAAAACTCTTGATTACTGGTATTATTAAAATTATAAAAATTACTCTAGTAATTACTTAAATATTGTTAATAAAATTATTCTCGGTGTTATTATTATAGTAAGCCTTATTAGTTTTAGTAATCTTATATTATTATTGTCGCTATACAAATTGCTGCTCTCATTATTCTAACTATAATCAATAATATTCTTATTAGTATACTTAATTTTCTCAGTAGGTGAACAATTATTTTTAATCATTATTATTAAGAAAACTACTAAGTTTTGTGGAATCCTTATGGTATTTTTAGAACTGTAAAAATTCTTGATTACTGGTATTATTAAAATTATAAAAATTAGTCTAGTAATTACTTAAATATTGTTAATAAAATTATTCTCCGTGTCATTATTATAGTAAGCCTTATTGTTTTAGTAATCTTATATTATTATTGTCGCTATACAAATCGCCGCTCTCATTATTCTAACTAAAATCATTAATATTGTTAATAGTATGCTTAATATTATCAGTACGTGAATAATTATTTTAATCATTATTATTAAGAAAACTACTTAGTTTTCTGGAATTCTTATGGTATTTTTAGAACTGTAAAATTTCTTGATTACTGGTATTATTAAAATTATAAAAATTACTCTAGTAATTACTTAAATATTGTTAATAAAATTATTCTCGGTGTTATTATTATAGTAAGCCTTATTAGTTTTAGTAATGATATATTAATATTGTCGCTATACAAATTGCTGCTCTCATTATTCTAACTATAATCATTAATATTCTTATTAGTATACTTAATATTAACAGTACATGAATAATTATTTTAATCATTATTATTAAGAAAACTGCTAAGTTTTCTGGAATCCTTATGGTATTTCTAGAACTGTAAAAATTCTTGATTACTGGTATTATTAAAATTATAAAAATTACTCTAGTAATTACTTAAATATTGTTAATAAAATTATTCTCGGTGTTATTATTATAGTAAGCCTTATTAGTTTTAGTAATCTTATATTATTATTGTCGCTAAACAAATTGCTGCTCTCATTAGTCTAACTACAATCATTAATATTCTTATTAGTATACTTAATGTTCTCAGTAGGTGAATAATTATTTTAATCATTATTATTAAGAAAACTACTAAGTTTTCTGGAATCCCTATGGTAGTTTTAGAACTGTAAAAATTCTTGATTACTGGTATTATTAAAATTATAAATATTACTCTAGTAATTACTTAAATATTGTTAATAAAATTATTCTCGGTGCCATTATTATAGTAAGCCTTATTAGTTTTAGTAATCTTATATTATTATTGTCGCTATACAAATCGCCGCTCTCATTATTCTAACTAAAATCATTAATATTCTTAATAGTATACTTAATATTAACAGTACGTGAATAATTATTTTAATCATTATTATTAAGAAAACTGCTAAGTTTTCTGGAATCCTTATGGTATTTTTAGAACTGTAAAAATTCCTGATTACTGGCATTATTAAAATTATAAAAATTACTCTAGTAATTACTTAAATATTGTAAATAAAATTATTCTCGGTGTCATTATTATTAGTTTTAGTAATCTTATATTATTATTGTCGCTATACAAATCGCCGCTCTCATTATTCTAACTAAAATCATTAATATTGTTAATAGTATACTTAATATTATCAGTACGTGAATAATTATTTTAATCATTATTATTAAGAAAACTACTAAGTTTTCTGGAATCCTTATGGCATTTTTAGAACTGTAAAATTTCTTGATTACTGGTATTATTAAAATTATAAAAATTACTCTAGTAATTACTTAAATATTGTTAATAAAATTATTCTCGGTGTTATTATTACAGTAAGCCTTATTAGTTTTAGTAATGTTATATTAATATTGTCGCTATACAAATCGCCGCTCTCATTATTCTAACTAAACTCATTAATATTGTTAATAGTATACTTAATATTATCAGTACGTGAATAATTATTTTAATCACTATTATTAAGAAAACTACTAAGTTTTCTGGAATCTTTATGGTATTTTTAGAACTGTAAAAATTCTTGATTACTGGTATTATTAAAATTATAAAAATTACTCTAGTAATTACTTAAATATTGATAATAAAATTATTCTCGGTGTTATTATTATAGTAAGCCTTATTAGTTTTAGTAATGTTATATTAGTATTGTCGCTACACAAATTGCTGCTCTCATTATTCTAACTATAATCATTAATATTCTTATTAGTATACTTAATATTATCAGTACGTGAATAATTATTAAAATCATTATTATTAAGAAAACTATTAAGTTTTGTGGAATCCTTATGGTATTTTTAGAACTATAAAAATTCTTGATTACTGGTATTATTAAAATTATAAAAATTTCTCTAGTAATTACTTAAATATTGTTAATAAAATTATTCTCGTTATTATTATTATAGTAAGCCTTATTAGTTTTAGTAATCTTATATTATTATTGTCGCTATACAAATTGCTGCTCTCATTATTCTAACTATAATCATTAATATTCTTATTAGTATACTTAATTTTCTCAGTAGGTGAATAATTATTTTAATCATTATTATTAAGAAAACTACTAAGTTTTCTGGAATCCTTATGGTATTTTTAGAACTGTAAAAATTCTTGATTACTGGTATTATTAAAATTATAAAAATTACTCTAGTAATTACTTAAATATTGTTAATAAAATTATTCTCGGTGTCATTATTATAGTAAGCCTTAATAGTTTTAGTAATCTTATATTATTATTGTCGCTATACAAATCGCCGCTCTGATTATTCTAACTAAAATCATTAATATTGTTAATAGTATACTTAATATTATCAGTACGTGAATAATTATTTTAATCATTATTATTAAGAAAACTACTAAGTTTTCTGGAATCCTTATGGCATTTTTAGAACTGTAAAATTTCTTGATTACTGGTATTATTAAAATTATAAAAATTACTCTAGTAATTACTTAAATATTGTTAATAAAATTATTCTCGGTGTTATTATTACAGTAAGCCTTATTAGTTTTAGTAATGTTATATTAATATTGTCGCTATAAAAATTACTTAATACTTAATATTATCAGTACTTGAATAATTATTTTCATCATTATTATTCTGAAAAGTACTAAATTTTGTGGAATCCTTATGTTATTATTAGAACTGTAAAAATCCTTAGTAGCTGGCTTTATTAATATTATAAAAATTACTGTTATTATTACCTGTAATATTGTTAGTAAAATTATTCTCGGTGTTATTATTATAGTAAGCCTTACTAGATTTAGTTATGTTATATTAGTATTGTCGCTATAAAAATGGCTGCTCTCATTATTCTAACAATAATCATAATTATTCTTATTAGTATACTTAATATAATCAGTACTTGAATAATTATTTTCATCATTATTATTCTGAAAACTATTAAAATTTCTGGAATACTTATGCTATTATTAGAACTGTAAAAATCCTTATTAGCTGTTATTATTAATATTATAACAATTACTATTGTTACAACTTATAATATTGTTAGTAAAATTATTCTCGGTGTTATTATTATGGTAAGCGTTATTAGTTTTAGTTATGTTATATTAGTACTTTCGCTATTCAAATTGCTGCTTTCATTATTCTAACTATAATCATTAATATTCTTATTACTATACTTAATATTATCAGTACTTGAATAATTATTTTCATCATTATTATTCTGAAAATTATTAAATTTTCTGAAATCCTAGTTATTATTAGAACTGTAAAAATCCTTAGTAGCTGGTATTATTAATTTAGAATATTGTTAGTAAAATTATTCTCCGTGTTATTATTATAGTAAGCCTTATTAGTTTTAGTTGTGTTATATTAGTATTGTCGCTATAGAAATTGCTGCTCATTATTCTTACTATAATCGTTAATAATCTTATTAGTATACTTAATATTATCAGTACTTGAATAATTATTTTCATCATTATTATTCTGAAAAGTGTTAAATTTTGTGGAAACCTTATGTTAATATTATAACTGTAAAAATGCTTAGTAGCGTGTATTATTAAAATTATAAAAATTACTATTATTATTACCTATAATATTGTTAGTATAATTATTCTCGGTGTTGTTATTATTATAGTAATCTTTATTAGATTTAGTTATGTTATATTAGTATTGTCGCTATAAAAATTGCTGCTCTCATTATTCTAACTATAATCATAATTATTCTTATTAGTATACTTAATATTATCAGTACTTGAATAATTATTTTCATCATTATTATTTTGAAAATTAATAAATTTTCTGGAATCCTTATGTTATTATTAAAACTGTAACAATCCTTAGTAGCTGGTATTATAAATATTATATCCGTTACTATTATTATTACTTATAATATTGTTAGTAAAATTATTCTCGGTGTTATTATTATAGTAAGCCTTATTAGTTTTAGTTATGTTATATTAGTATTGTCGCTACAGAAATTTCTGCTCTCATTATTCTAACTATAATCATTAATATTCTTATTACTATACTTAATATTATCAGTACTTGAATAATTATTTTCATCATTATTATTCTCAAAAGTATTAAATTTTCAGCAATCCTTAAGTTATTATTAGAACTGTAAAAATCCTTAGTAGCTGGTATTATTAATATTATAACAATTACTATTGTTACAACTTATAATATTGTTAGTAAAATTATTCTCGGTGTTATTATTATGGTAAGCGTTATTAGTTTTAGTTATGTTATATTATTATCGTCGCTATACAAATTGCTGCTTTCATAATTCTAACTATAATCATTAATATTCTTATTACAATACTTAATATTATTAGTACTTGAATAATTATTTTCATCATTATTAATCTAAAAATTATTAAATTTTTTGGAATCCTTATGTTATTATTAGAAATGTAAAAATCCGTAGTAGCTGGTATTATTTTTATAATAACAATTATTGTTGTTATTACTTATAATATTGTTAATAAAATTATTCTCAGTGTTATTATTATAGTAAGCCTTATTGCTTTAGTAATCTTATATTATTATTGTCGCTATACAAATCGCCGCTCTCATTATTCTAACTAAAATCATTAATATTCTTATTAGTATACTTAATATTATCAGTACGTGAATAATTATTTTAATCATTATTATTAAGAAAACCACTAAGTTTTCTGGAATCCTTATGGTATTTTTAAAACTGTAAAAATTCTTGATTACTGGTATTATTAAAATTATAAAGATTACTCTAGTAATTACTTAAATATTGTTAATAAAATTATTCTTGGTGATATTATTATAGTAAGCCTTATTAGTTTTAGTATTGTTATATTAGTATTGTCGCTATACAAATTGCTGCTCTCATTATTCTAATTATAATGATTAATATTCTTATTAGTATACTTAATATTATCAGTAGGTGAATAATTATTTTAATCATTAGTATTAAGAAAACTACTAAGTTTTGTGGAATCCTTATGGTATTTTTAGAACTGTAAAAATTCTTGATTTCTGGTATTATTAAAATTATAAAAATTACTATAGTAATTACTTAAATATTGTTAATAAAATTATTCTCGTTGTTATTATTATAGTAAGCCTTATTAGTTTTAGTAATCTTATATTATTATTGTCGCTATACAAATTGCTGCTCTCATTATTCTAACTATAATCATTAATATTCTTATTAGTATTCTTAATATTATCAGTACTTGAATAATTATTTTCATCATTATTATTCTGAAAAGTATTAAATTTTGTGGAATCCTTATGTTATTATTAGAACTGTAAAAATCCTTAGTAGCTGGTATTATTAATATTATAAATATTACTATTATTATTACTTATAATATTGTTAGTAAAATTGTTCTCGGTGTTATTATTATAGTAAGCCTTATTAGTTTTAGTAATGTTATATTAGTATTGTCGCTATAGAAATTGCTGCTCTCATTATTGTTACTATAATCGTTAATATTCTTATTAGTATACTTAATATTATCAGTACTTGAATAATTATTTTCATCATTATTATTCTGAAAAGTGCTAAATTTTGTGGAAACCTTATGTTATTATTAGAACTGTAAAAATCCTTAGTAGCTGGTATTATTAATATTATAAAAAATACTATTATTATTACTTATACTATTGTTAGTAAAATTGTTCTCGGTGATATTATTATAGTAAGCCTGAATAGTTTTAGTAATGTTATATTAGTATTGTCGCTGTACAAATTGCTGCTCTCATTATTCTAACTATAATCATTAATATTCTTATTAGTATACTTAATATTATCAGTACTTGAATAATTATTTTCATCATTATTATTCTGAAAAGTACTAAATTTTGTGGAATCCTTATGTTATTATTAGAACTGTAAAAATGCTTAGTAGCTGGCTTTATTAATATTATAAAAATTACTATTATTATTACCTGTAATATTGTTAGTAAAATTATTCTCGGTGTTATTATAGTAAGCCTTACTAGATTTAGTTATGTTATATTAGTATTGTCGCTATAAAAATTGCTGCTCTCATTATTCTATCAATAATCATAATTGTTCTTATTAGTATACTTAATATAATCAGTACTTGAATAATTATTTTCATCATTATTATTCTGAAAACTATTAAAATTTCTGGAATACTTATGCTATTATTAGAACTGTAAAAATCCTTATTAGTTGTTATTATTAATATTATAACAATTACTATTGTTACAACTTATAATATTGTTAGTAAAATTATTCTCGGTGTTATTATTATGGTAAGCGTTATTAGTTTTAGTTATGTTATATTAGTACTTTCGCTATTCAAATTGCTGCTTTCATTAATCTAACTATAATCATTAATATTCTTATTACTATACTTAATATTATCATTACTTGAATAATTATTTTCATCATTATTATTCTGAAAATTATTAAATTTTCTGAAATCCTTGTTATTATTAGAACTGTAAAAATCCTTAGTAGCTGGTATTATTAATATAATAACAATTACTATTATTATTACTTAGAATATTGTTAGTAAAATTATTCTCCGTGTTATTATTATAGTAAGCCTTATTAGTTTTAGTTATGTTATATTAGTATTGTCGCTATAGAAATTTCTGCTCTCATTATTCAACTATAATCATTAATATTCTTATTAGTATACTTAATATTATCAGTACTTGAATAATTATTTTCATCATTACTATTCTAAAAATTATTAAATTTTATGGAATACTTATGTTAATATTATAACTGTAAAAATGCTTAGTAGCGTGTATTATTAAAATTATAAAAATTACTATTATTATTACCTATAATATTGTTAGTATAATTATTCTCGGTGTTGTTATTATTATAGTAATCTTTATTAGATTTAGTTATGTTATATTAGAATTGTCGCTATAAAAATTGCTGCTCTCATTATTCTAACTATAATCATAATTATTCTTATTAGTATACTTAATATTATCAGTACTTGAATAATTATTTTCATCATTATTATTCTGAAAATTAATAAATTTTCTGGAATCCTTATGTTATTATTAAAACTGTAACAATCCTTAGTAGCTGGTATTATAAATATTATATCCGTTACTATTATTATTACTTATAATGTTATTATTATGGTAAGCGTTATTAGTTTTAGTTATGATATATTATTATCGTCGCTATACAAATTGCTGCTTTCATAATTCTAACTATAATCATTAATATTCTTATTACTATACTTAATATTATTAGTACTTGAATAATTATTTTCATCATTATTAATCTAAAAATTATTAAATTTTTTGGAATCCTTATGTTATTATTAGAAATGTAAAAATCCGTAGTAGCTGGTATTATTTTTATAATAACAATTATTGTTGTTATTACTTATAATATTGTTAATAAAATTATTCTCAGTGTTATTATTATAGTAAGCCTTATTGTTTTAGTAATCTTATATTATTATTGTCGCTATACAAATCGCCGCTCTCATTATTCTAACTAAAATCATTCTAATCATTAATATTCTTATTAGTATACTTAATTTTCTCAGTAGGTGAATAATTATTTTAATCATTATTATTAAGAAAACTACTAAGTTTTCTGGAATCCTTATGGTATTTTTAGAACTGTAAAAATTCTTGATTACTGGTATTATTAAAATTATAAAAATTACTCTAGTAATTACTTAAATATTGTTAATAAAATTATTCTGGGTGTTATTATTATAGTAAGGCTTATTAGGTCTAGTAATGTTATATCAGTATTGTCGCTATACAAATTGCTGCTCTCATTATTCTAACTATAATCCTTAATATTCTTATTAGTATACTTAATATTATCAGTACGTGAATAATTATCTTAATCATTATTATTAAGAAAACTACTAAGTTTTCTGGAATCCTTATGGTATTTTTAGAACTGTAAAAATTCTTGATTACTAGTATTATTAAAATTATAAAAATTACTACAGTAATTACTTAAATATTGTTAATAAAATTATTCTCGGTGTTATTATTATAGTAAGCTTTATTAGTTTTAGTAGTGTTATATTAGTATTGTCGCTATAAAAATTGCTGCGCTCATTATTCTAACTATAATCATTAATATCCTTATTAGTATACTTAATATTATCAGTACGTGAATAATTATTGTAATCATTATTATTAAGAAAACTACTAAGTTTTCTGGAAACCTTATGGTATTTTTAGAACTGTAAAAATTCTTGATTACTGGTATTATTAAAATTATAAAAATTACTCTAGTAATTACTTAAATATTGTTAATAAAATTATTCTCGGTGTTATTATTATAGTAAGCCTTATTAGTTTTAGTAATCTTATATTATTATTGTCGCTATACAAATTGCTGCTCTCATTATTCTAACTATAATCATTAATATTCTTATTAGTATACTTAATTTTCTCAGTAGGTGAATAATTATTTTAATCATTATTATTAAGAAAACTACTAAGTTTTCTGGAATCCTTATGGTATTTTTAGAACTGTAAAAATTCTTGATTACTGGTATTATTAAAATTATAAAAATTACTCTAGTAATTACTTAAATATTGTTAATAAAATTATTCTCGGTGTCATTATTATAGTAAGCCTTATTAGTTTTAGTAAGCTTATATTATTATTGTCGCTATACAAATCGCCGCTCTCATTATTCTAACTAAAATCATTAATATTTTTAATAGTATACTTAATATTATCAGTACGTGAATAATTATTTTAATCATTAGTATTAAGAAAACTACTAAGTTTTGTGGAATCCTTATGGTATTTTTAGAAATGTAAAAATTCTTGATTACTGGTATTATTAAAATTATAAAAATAACTCTAGTAATTACTTAAATATTGTTAATAAAATTATTCTCGGTGTTATTATTATAGTAAGCCTTATTAGTTTTAGTAATGTTATATTAATATTGTCGCTATACAAATTGCTGCTCTCATTATTCTAACTATAATCACTAATATTCTTATTAGTATACTTAATATTAACAGTACGTGAATAATTATTTTAACCATTATTATTAAGAAAACTGCTAAGTTTTGTGGAATCCTTATGGTATTTTTAGAACTGTAAAAATTCTTGATTACTGGTATTATTAAAATTATAAAAATTAGTCTAGTAATTACTTAAATATTGTTAATAAAATTATTCTCCGTGTCATTATTATAGTAAGCCTTATTGTTTTAGTAATCTTATATTATTATTGTCGCTATACAAATCGCCGCTCTCATTATTCTAACTAAAATCATTAATATTCTTATTAGTATACTTAATATTAACAGTACGTGAATAATTATTTTAATCATTATTATTAAGAAAACTGCTAAGTTTTCTGGAATTTTTATGGTATTTTTAGAACTGTAAAAACTCTTGATTACTGGTATTATTAAAATTATAAAAATTACTCTAGTAATTACTTAAATATTGTTAATAAAATTATTCTCGGTGTTATTATTATAGTAAGCCTTATTAGTTTTAGTAATCTTATATTATTATTGTCGCTATACAAATTGCTGCTCTCATTATTCTAACTATAATCAATAATATTCTTATTAGTATACTTAATTTTCTCAGTAGGTGAATAATTATTTTTAATCATTATTATTAAGAAAACTACTAAGTTTTGTGGAATCCTTATGGTATTTTTAGAACTGTAAAAATTCTTGATTACTGGTATTATTAAAATTATAAAAATTAGTCTAGTAATTACTTAAATATTGTTAATAAAATTATTCTCCGTGTCATTATTATAGTAAGCCTTATTGTTTTAGTAATCTTATATTATTATTGTCGCTATACAAATCGCCGCTCTCATTATTCTAACTATAATCCTTAATATTCTTATTAGTATACTTAATATTATCAGTACGTGAATAATTATCTTAATCATTATTATTAAGAAAACTACTAAGTTTTCTGGAATCCTTATGGTATTTTTAGAACTGTAAAAATTCTTGATTACTGGTATTATTAAAATTATAAAAATTACTACAGTAATTACTTAAATATTGTTAATAAAATTATTCTCGGTGTTATTATTATAGTAAGCTTTATTAGTTTTAGTAATGTTATATTAGTATTGTCGCTATACAAATCGCCGCTCTCATTATTCTAACTAAAATCATTAATATTTTTAATAGTATACTTAATATTATCAGTACGTGAATAATTATTTTAATCATTAGTATTAAGAAAACTACTAAGTTTTCTGGAAACCTTATGGTATTTTTAGAAATGTAAAAATTCTTGATTACTGGTATTATTAAAATTATAAAAATAACTCTAGTAATTACTTAAATATTGTTAATAAAATTATTCTCGGTGTTATTATTATAGTAAGCCTTATTAGTTTTAGTAATGTTATATTAATATTGTCGCTATACAAATTGCTGCTCTCATTATTCTAACTATAATCACTAATATTCTTATTAGTATACTTAATATTAACGGTACGTGAATAATTATTTTAACCATTATTATTAAGAAAACTGCTAAGTTTTGTGGAATCCTTATGGTATTTTTAGAACTGTAAAAATTCTTGATTACTGGTATTATTAAAATTATAAAAATTAGTCTAGTAATTACTTAAATATTGTTAATAAAATTATTCTCCGTGTCATTATTATAGTAAGCCTTATTGTTTTAGTAATCTTATATTATTATTGTCGCTATACAAATCGCCGCTCTCATTATTCTAACTAAAATCATTAATATTCTTATTAGTATACTTAATATTAACAGTACGTGAATAATTATTTTAATCATTATTATTAAGAAAACTGCTAAGTTTTCTGGAATTTTTATGGTATTTTTAGAACTGTAAAAACTCTTGATTACTGGTATTATTAAAATTATAAAAATTACTCTAGTAATTACTTAAATATTGTTAATAAAATTATTCTCGGTGTTATTATTATAGTAAGCCTTATTAGTTTTAGTAATCTTATATTATTATTGTCGCTATACAAATTGTTGCTCTCATTATTCTAACTATAATCAATAATATTCTTATTAGTATACTTAATTTTCTCAGTAGGTGAATAATTATTTTTAATCATTATTATTAAGAAAACTACTAAGTTTTGTGGAATCCTTATGGTATTTTTAGAACTGTAAAAATTCTTGATTACTGGTATTATTAAAATTATAAAAATTAGTCTAGTAATTACTTAAATATTGTTAATAAAATTATTCTCCGTGTCATTATTATAGTAAGCCTTATTGTTTTAGTAATCTTATATTATTATTGTCGCTATACAAATCGCCGCTCTCATTATTCTAACTAAAATCATTAATATTGTTAATAGTATACTTAATATTATCAGTACGTGAATAATTATTTTAATCATTATTATTAAGAAAACTGCTAAGTTTTCTGGAATCCTTATGGTATTTCTAGAACTGTAAAAATTCTTGATTACTGGTATTATTAAAATTATAAAAATTACTCTAGTAATTACTTAAATATTGTTAATAAAATTATTCTCGGTGTTATTATTATAGTAAGCCTTATTAGTTTTAGTAATCTTATATTATTATTGTCGCTAAACAAATTGCTGCTCTCATTAGTCTAACTATAATCATTAATATTCTTATTAGTATACTTAATGTTCTCAGTAGGTGAATAATTATTTTAATCATTATTATTAAGAAAACTACTAAGTTTTCTGGAATCCCTATGGTAGTTTTAGAACTGTAAAAATTCTTGATTACTGGTATTATTAAAATTATAAATATTACTCTAGTAATTACTTAAATATTGTTAATAAAATTATTCTCGGTGTCATTATTATAGTAAGCCTTATTAGTTTTAGTAATCTTATATTATTATTGTCGCTATACAAATCGCCGCTCTCATTATTCTAACTAAAATCATTAATATTCTTAATAGTATACTTAATATTAACAGTACGTGAATAATTATTTTAATCATTATTATTAAGAAAACTGCTAAGTTTTCTGGAATCCTTATGGTATTTTTAGAACTGTAAAAATTCCTGATTACTGGTATTATTAAAATTATAAAAATTACTCTAGTAATTACTTAAATATTGTAAATAAAATTATTCTCGGTGTCATTATTATTAGTTTTAGTAATCTTATATTATTATTGTCGCTATACAAATCGCCGCTCTCATTATTCTAACTAAAATCATTAATATTGTTAATAGTATACTTAATATTATCAGTACGTGAATAATTATTTTAATCATTATTATTAAGAAAACTACTAAGTTTTCTGGAATCCTTATGGCATTTTTAGAACTGTAAAATTCCTTGATTACTGGTATTATTAAAATTATAAAAATTACTCTAGTAATTACTTAAATATTGTTAATAAAATTATTCTCGGTGTTATTATTATAGTAAGCTTTATTAGTTTTAGTAATGTTATATTAGTATTGTCGCTATAAAAATTGCTGCGCTCATTATTCTAACTATAATCATTAATATTCTTATTAGTATACTTAATTTTCTCAGTAGGTGAATAATTATTTTAATCATTATTATTAAGAAAACTACTAAGTTTTCTGGAATCCATATGGTATTTTTAGAACTGTAAAAATTCTTGATTACTGGTATTATTAAAATTATAAAAATTACTCTAGTAATTACTTAAATATTGTTAATAAAATTATTCTCGGTGTCATTATTATAGTAAGCCTTAATAGTTTTAGTAATCTTATATTATTATTGTCGCTATACAAATCGCCGCTCTCATTATTCTAACTAAAATCATTAATATTGTTAATAGTATACTTAATATTATCAGTACGTGAATAATTATTTTAATCATTATTATTAAGAAAACTACTAAGTTTTCTGGAATCCTTATGGCATTTTTAGAACTGTAAAATTTCTTGATTACTGGTATTATTAAAATTATAAAAATTACTCTAGTAATTACTTAAATATTGTTAATAAAATTATTCTCGGTGTTATTATTACAGTAAGCCTTATTAGTTTTAGTAATGTTATATTAATATTGTCGCTATAAAAATTGCTGCTCTCATTATTCTAACTATAATCATTAATATTCTTATTAGTATACTTAATATTAACAGTACATGAATAATTATTTTAATCATTATTATTAAGAAAACTACTAAGTTTTCTGGAATCCTTATGGTATTTTTAGAACTGTAAAATTTCTTGATTACTGGTATTATTAAAATTATAAAAATTACTCTAGTAATTACTTAAACATTGTTAATAAAATTATTCTTGGTGTTATTATTATAGTAAGCCTTATTAGTTTTAGTATTGTTATATTAGTATTGTCGCTATACAAATTGTTGCTCTCATTATTCTAACTAAAATCATTAATATTCTTCATAGTATACTTAATATTATCAGTACGTGAATAATTATCTTAATCATTATTATTAAGAAAACTACTAAGTTTTGTGGAATCCTTATGGTATTTTTAGAAATGTAAAAATTCTTGATTACTGGTATTATTAAAATTATAAAAATTACTCTAGTAATTACTTAAATATTGTTAATAAAATTATTCTCGGTGTTATTATTATAGTAAGCCTTATTAGTTTTAGTAATGTTATATTAATATTGTCGCTATACAAATTGTTGCTCTCATTATTCTAACTATAATCATTAATATTCTTATTAGTATACTTAATATTATCAGTACTTGAATAATTATTTTCATCATTATTATTCTGAAAAGTGTTAAATTTTGTGGAATCCATATGTTATTATTAGAACTGTAAAAATCCTTAGTAGCTGGTATTATTAATATTATAAATATTACTATTATTATTACTTATAATATTGTTAGTAAAATTGTTCTCGGTGTTATTATTATAGTAAGCCTTATTAGTTTTAGTAATGTTATATTAGTATTGTCGCTATAGAAATTGCTGCTCTCATTATTGTTACTATAATCGTTAATATTCTTATTAGTATACTTAATATTATCAGTACTTGAATAATTATTTTCATCACTATTATTCTGAAAATTATTAAATTTTCTGGAAACCTTATGTTATTATTAGAACTGCAAAAATCCTTAGTAACTGGTATTATTAATATTATAACAATTACTATTATTATTACTTATAATATTGTTAGTAAAATCATTCTCGGTGTTATTATTATAGTAAGCCTTATTAGTTTTAGTAATGTTATATTAGTATTGTCGCTATAGAAATTGCTGCTCATTATTCTTACTATAATCGTTAATAATCTTATTAGTATACTTAATATTATCAGTACTTGAATAATTATTTTCATCATTATTATTCTGAAAAGTGTTAAATTTTGTGGAAACCTTATGTTATTATTAGAACTGTAAAAATCCTTAGTAGCTGGTATTATTAATATTATAAAAAATACTATTATTATTACTTATACTATTGTTAGTAAAATTGTTCTCGGTGATATTATTATAGTAAGCCTGAATAGTTTTAGTAATGTTATATTAGTATTGTCGCTGTACCAATTGCTGCTCTCATTATTCTAACTATAATCATTAATATTCTTATTAGTATACTTAATATTATCAGTACTTGAATAATTATTTTCATCATTATTATTCTGAAAAGTACTAAATTTTGTGGAATCCTTATGTTATTATTAGAACTGTAAAAATGCTTAGTAGCTGGCTTTATTAATACTATAAAAATTACTATTATTGTTACCTGTAATATTGTTAGTAAAATTATTCTCGGTGTTATTATTATTGTAAGCCTTACTAGATTTAGTTATGTTATATTAGTATTGTCGCTATAAAAATTGCTCTCTCATTATTCTAACAATAATCATAATTATTCTTATTAGTATACTTAATATAATCAGTACTTGAATAATTATTTTCATCATTATTATTCTGAAAACTATTAAAATTTCTGGAATACTTATGCTATTATTAGAACTGTAAAAATCCTTATTAGTTGTTATTATTAATATTATAACAATTACTATTGTTACAACTTATAATATTGTTAGTAAAATTATTCTCGGTGTTATTATTATGGTAAGCGTTATTAGTTTTAGTTATGTTATATTAGTACTTTCGCTATTCAAATTGCTGCTTTCATTATTCTAACTATAATCATTAATATTCTTATTACTATACTTAATATTATCAGTACTTGAATAATTATTTTCATCATTATTATTCTGAAAATTATTAAATTTTCTGAAATCCTTGTTATTATTAGAACTGTAAAAATCCTTAGTAGCTGGTATTATTAATATAATAACAATTACTATTATTATTTCTTAGAATATTGTTAGTAAAATTATTCTCCGTGTTATTATTATAGTAAGCCTTATTAGTTTTAGTTATGTTATATTAGTATTGTCGCTATAGAAATTTCTGCTCTCATTATTCAACTATAATCATTAATATTCTTATTAGTATACTTAATATTATCAGTACTTGAATAATTATTTTCATCATTACTATTCTAAAAATTATTAAATTTTATGGAATACTTATGTTAATATTATAACTGTAAAAATGCTTAGTAGCGTGTATTATTAAAATTATAAAAATTACTATTATTATTACCTATAATATTGTTAGTATAATTATTCTCGGTGTTGTTATTATTATAGTAATCTTTATTAGATTTAGTTATGTTATATTAGAATTGTCGCTATAAAAATTGCTGCTCTCATTATTCTAACTATAATCATAATTATTCTTATTAGTATACTTAATATTATCAGTACTTGAATAATTATTTTCATCATTATTATTCTGAAAATTAATAAATTTTCTGGAATCCTTATGTTATTATTAAAACTGTAACAATCCTTAGTAGCTGGTATTATAAATATTATATCCGTTACTATTATTATTACTTATAATATTGTTAGTAAAATTATTCTCGGTGTTATTATTATAGTAAGCCTTATTAGTTTTAGTTATGTTATATTAGTATTGTCGCAATAGAAATTTCTGCTCTCATTATTCTAACTATAATCATTAATATTCTTATTACTATACTTAATATTATCAGTACTTGAATAATTATTTTCATCATTATTATTCTCAAAAGTATTAAATTTTCTGCAATCCTTAAGTTATTATTAGAACTGTAAAAATCCTTAGTAGCTGGTATTATTAATATTATAACAATTACTATTGTTACAACTTATAATATTGTTAGTAAAATTATTCTCGGTGTTATTATTATGGTAAGCGTTATTAGTTTTAGTTATGTTATATTATTATCGTCGCTATACAAATTGCTGCTTTCATAATTCTAACTATAATCATTAATATTCTTATTACTATACTTAATATTATTAGTACTTGAATAATTATTTTCATCATTATTAATCTAAAAATTATTAAATTTTTTGGAATCCTTATGTTATTATTAGAAATATAAAAATCCGTAGTAGCTGGTATTATTTTTATAATAACAATTATTGTTGTTATTACTTATAATATTGTTAATAAAATTATTCTCAGTGTTATTATTATAGTAAGCCTTATTAGTTTTAGTAATGTTATATTAATATTGTCGCTATACAAATTGTTGCTCTCATTATTCTAACTAAAATCATTAATATTCTTATTAGTATACTTAATATTAACAGTACGTGAATAATTATTTTAATCATTATTATTAAGAAAACTGCTAAGTTTTCTGGAATTTTTATGGTATTTTTAGAACTGTAAAAACTCTTGATTACTGGTATTATTAAAATTATAAAAATTACTCTAGTAATTACTTAAATATTGTTAATAAAATTATTCTCGGTGTTATTATTATAGTAAGCCTTATTAGTTTTAGTAATCTTATATTATTATTGTCGCTATACAAATTGCTGCTCTCATTATTCTAACTATAATCAATAATATTCTTATTAGTATACTTAATTTTCTCAGTAGGTGAATAATTATTTTTAATCATTATTATTAAGAAAACTACTAAGTTTTGTGGAATCCTTATGGCATTTTAGAACTGTAAAAATTCTTGATTACTGGTATTATTAAAATTATAAAAATTAGTCTAGTAATTACTTAAATATTGTTAATAAAATTATTCTCCGTGTCATTATTATAGTAAGCCTTATTGTTTTAGTAATCTTATATTATTATTGTCGCTATACAAATCGCCGCTCTCATTATTCTAACTAAAATCATTAATATTGTTAATAGTATACTTAATATTATCAGTACGTGAATAATTATTTTAGTCATTATTATTAAGAAAACTACTAAGTTTTCTAGAATTCTTATGGTATTTTTAGAACTGTAAAATTTCTTGATTACTGGTATTATTAAAATTATAAAAATTACTCTAGTAATTACTTAAATATTGTTAATAAAATTATTCTCGGTGTTATTATTATAGTAAGCCTTATTAGTTTTAGTAATGATATCTTAATATTGTCGCTATACAAATAGCTGCTCTCATTATTCTAACTATAATCATTAATATTCTTATTAGTATACTTAATATTATCAGTACGTGAATAATTATCTTAATCATTATTATTAAGAAAACTACTAAGTTTTCTGGAATCCTTATGGTATTTTTAGAACTGTAAAAATTCTTGATTACTAGTATTATTAAAATTATAAAAATTACTACAGTAATTACTTAAATATTGTTAATAAAATTATTCTCGGTGTTATTATTATAGTAAGCTTTATTAGTTTTAGTAATGTTATATTAGTATTGTCGCTATAAAAATTGCTGCGCTCATTATTCTAACTATAATAATTAATATCCTTATTAGTATACTTAATATTATCAGTACGTGAATAATTATTGTAATCATTATTATTAAGAAAACTACTAAGTTTTCTGGAATCCTTATGGTATTTTTAGAACTGTAAAAATTCTTGATTACTGGTATTATTAAAATTATAAAAATTACTCTAGTAATTACTTAAATATTGTTAATAAAATTATTCTCGGTGTTATTATTATAGTAAGCCTTATTAGTTTTAGTAATCTTTTATTATTATTGTCGCTATACAAATTGCTGCTCTCATTATTCTAACTATAATCATTAATATTCTTATTAGTATACTTAATTTTCTCAGTAGGTGAATAATTATTTTAATCATTATTATTAAGAAAACTACTAAGTTTTCTGGAATCCATATGGTATTTTTAGAACTGTAAAAATTCTTGATTACTGGTATTATTAAAATTATAAAAATTACTCTAGTAATTACTTAAATATTGTTAATAAAATTATTCTCGGTGTCATTATTATAGTAAGCCTTAATAGTTTTAGTAATCTTATATTATTATTGTCGCTATACAAATCGCCGCTCTCATTATTCTAACTAAAATCATTAATATTGTTAATAGTATACTTAATATTATCAGTACGTGAATAATTATTTTAATCATTATTATTAAGAAAACTACTAAGTTTTCTGGAATCCTTATGGTATTTTTAGAACTGTAAAATTTCTTGATTACTGGTATTATTAAAATTATAAAAATTACTCTAGTAATTACTTAAATATTGTTAATAAAATTATTCTCGGTGTTATTATTATAGTAAGCCTTATTAGTTTTAGTAATCTTATATTATTATTGTCGCTATACAAATTGTTGCTCTCATTATTCTAACTAAAATCATTAATATTCTTCATAGTATACTTAATATTATCAGTACGTGAATAATTATCTTAATCATTATTATTAAGAAAACTACTAAGTTTTGTGGAATCCTTATGGTATTTTTAGAAATGTAAAAATTCTTGATTACTGGTATTATTAAAATTATAAAAATTACTCTAGTAATTACTTAAATATTGTTAATAAAATTATTCTCGGTGTTATTATTATAGTAAGCCTTATTAGTTTTAGTAATGTTATATTAATATTGTCGCTATACAAATTGTTGCTCTCATTATTCTAACTATAATCATTAATATTCTTATTAGTATACTTAATATTAACAGTACGTGAATAATTATTTTAATCATTATTATTATGAAAAGTGTTAAATTTTCTGGAATCCTTATATTATTTTTAGAACTGTAAAAATTCTTGATTTCTGGTATTATTAAAATTATAAAAATTACTATAGTAATTACTTAAATATTGTTAATAAAATTATTCTCGTTGTTATTATTATAGTAAGCCTTATTAGTTTTAGTAATCTTATATTATTATTGTCGCTATACAAATTGCTGCGCTCATTATTCTAACTATAATCATTAATATCCTTATTAGTATACTTAATATTATCAGTACGTGAATAATTATTGTAATCATTATTATTAAGAAAACTACTAAGTTTTCTAGAATTCTTATGGTATTTTTAGAACTGTAAAATTTCTTGATTACTGGTATTATTAAAATTATAAAAATTACTCTAGTAATTACTTAAATATTGTTAATAAAATTATTCTCGGTGTTATTATTATAGTAAGCCTTATTAGTTTTAGTAATGATATATTAATATTGTCGCTATACAAATAGCTGCTCTCATTATTCTAACTATAATCATTAATATTCTTATTAGTATACTTAATATTATCAGTACGTGAATAATTATCTTAATCATTATTATTAAGAAAACTACTAAGTTTTCTGGAATCCTTATGGTATTTTTAGAACTGTAAAAATTCTTGATTACTAGTATTATTAAAATTATAAAAATTACTACAGTAATTACTTAAATATTGTTAATAAAATTATTCTCGGTGTTATTATTATAGTAAGCTTTATTAGTTTTAGTAATGTTATATTAGTATTGTCGCTATAAAAATTGCTGCGCTCATTATTCTAACTATAATCATTAATATCCTTATTAGTATACTTAATATTATCAGTACGTGAATAATTATTGTAATCATTATTATTAAGAAAACTACTAAGTTTTCTGGAATCCTTATGGTATTTTTAGAACTGTAAAAATTCTTGATTACTGGTATTATTAAAATTATAAAAATTACTCTAGTAATTACTTAAATATTGTTAATAAAATTATTCTCGGTGTTATTATTATAGTAAGCCTTATTAGTTTTAGTAATCTTATATTATTATTGTCGCTATACAAATTGCTGCTCTCATTATTCTAACTATAATCATTAATATTCTTATTAGTATACTTAATTTTCTCAGTAGGTGAATAATTATTTTAATCATTATTATTAAGAAAACTACTAAGTTTTCTGGAATCCATATGGTATTTTTAGAACTGTAAAAATTCTTGATTACTGGTATTATTAAAATTATAAAAATTACTCTAGTAATTACTTAAATATTGTTAATAAAATTATTCTCGGTGTCATTATTATAGTAAGCCTTAATAGTTTTAGTAATCTTATATTATTATTGTCGCTATACAAATCGCCGCTCTCATTATTCTAACTAAAATCATTAATATTGTTAATAGTATACTTAATATTATCAGTACGTGAATAATTATTTTAATCATTATTATTAAGAAAACTACTAAGTTTTCTGGAATCCTTATGGTATTTTTAGAACTGTAAAATTTCTTGATTACTGGTATTATTAAAATTATAAAAATTACTCTAGTAATTACTTAAATATTGTTAATAAAATTATTCTCGGTGTTATTATTATAGTAAGCCTTATTAGTTTTAGTAATCTTATATTATTATTGTCGCTATACAAATTGTTGCTCTCATTATTCTAACTAAAATCATTAATATTCTTCATAGTATACTTAATATTATCAGTACGTGAATAATTATTTTAATCATTATTATTAAGAAAACTACTAAGTTTTGTGGAATCCTTATGGTATTTTTAGAAATGTAAAAATTCTTGATTACTGGTATTATTAAAATTATAAAAATTACTCTAGTAATTACTTAAATATTGTTAATAAAATTATTCTCGGTGTTATTATTATAGTAAGCCTTATTAGTTTTAGTAATGTTATATTAATATTGTCGCTATACAAATTGTTGCTCTCATTATTCTAACTATAATCATTAATATTCTTATTAGTATACTTAATATTAACAGTACGTGAATAATTATTTTAATCATTATTATTATGAAAAGTGTTAAATTTTCTGGAATCCTTATATTATTTTTAGAACTGTAAAAATTCTTGATTTCTGGTATTATTAAAATTATAAAAATTACTATAGTAATTACTTAAATATTGTTAATAAAATTATTCTCGTTGTTATTATTATAGTAAGCCTTATTAGTTTTAGTAATCTTATATTATTATTGTCGCTATACAAATTGCTGCTCTCATTATTCTAACTTTAATCATTAATATTCTTATTAGTATACTTAATATTATCAGTACTTGAATAATTATTTTCATCATTATTATTCTGAAAAGTATTAAATTTTGTGGAATCCATATGTTATTATTAGAACTGTAAAAATCCTTAGTAGCTGGTATTATTAATATTATAAATATTACTATTATTATTACTTATAATATTGTTAGTAAAATTGTTCTCGGTGTTATTATTATAGTAAGCCTTATTAGTTTTAGTAATGTTATATTAGTATTGTCGCTATAGAAATTGCTGCTCTCATTATTGTTACTATAATCGTTAATATTCTTATTAGTATACTTAATATTATCAGTACTTGAATAATTATTTTCATCACTATTATTCTGAAAATTATTAAATTTTCTGGAAACCTTATGTTATTATTAGAACTGCAAAAATCCTTAGTAACTGGTATTATTAATATTATAACAATTACTATTATTATTACTTATAATATTGTTAGTAAAATCATTCTCGGTGTTATTATTATAGTAAGCCTTATTAGTTTTAGTAATGTTATATTAGCATTGTCGCTATAGAAATTGCTGCTCATTATTCTTACTATAATCGTTAATAATCCTATTAGTATACTTAATATTATCAGTACTTGAATAATTATTTTCATCATTATTATTCTGAAAAGTGTTAAATTTTGTGGAAACCTTATGTTATTATTAGAACTGTAAAAATCCTTAGTAGCTGGTATTATTAATATTATAAAAAATACTATTATTATTACTTATACTATTGTTAGTAAAATTGTTCTCGGTGATATTATTATAGTAAGCCTGAATAGTTTTAGTAATGTTATATTAGTATTGTCGCTGTACAAATTGCTGCTCTCATTATTCTAACTATAATCATTAATATTCTTATTAGTATACTTAATATTATCAGTACTTGAATAATTATTATCATCATTATTATTCTGAAAAGTACTAAATTTTGTGGAATCCTTATGTTATTATTAGAACTGTAAAAATGCTTAGTAGCTGGCTTTATTAATATTATAAAAATTACTATTATTATTACCTGTAATATTGTTAGTAAAATTATTCTCGGTGTTATTATTATAGTAAGCCTTACTAGATTTAGTTATGTTATATTAGTATTGTCGCTATAAAAATTGCTGCTCTCATTATTCTAACAATAATCATAATTATTCTTATTAGTATACTTAATATAATCAGTACTTGAATAATTACTTTCATCATTATTATTCTGAAAACTATTAAAATTTCTGGAATACTTATGCTATTATTAGAACTGTAAAAATCCTTATTAGTTGTTATTATTAATATTATAACAATTACTATTGTTACAACTTATAATATTGTTAGTAAAATTATTCTCGGTGTTATTATTATGGTAAGCGTTATTAGTTTTAGTTATGTTATATTAGTACTTTCGCTATTCAAATTGCTGCTTTCATTATTCTAACTATAATCATTAATATTCTTATTACTATACTTAATATTATCAGTACTTGAATAATTATTTTCATCATTATTATTCTGAAAATTATTAAATTTTCTGAAATCCTTGTTATTATTAGAACTGTAAAAATCCTTAGTAGCTGGTATTATTAATATAATAACAATTACTATTATTATTACTTAGAATATTGTTAGTAAAATTATTCTCCGTGTTATTATTATAGTAAGCCTTATTAGTTTTAGTTATGTTATATTAGTATTGTCGCTATAGAAATTTCTGCTCTCATTATTCAACTATAATCATTAATATTCTTATTAGTATACTTAATATTATCAGTACTTGAATAATTATTTTCATCATTACTATTCTAAAAATTATTAAATTTTATGGAATACTTATGTTAATATTATAACTGTAAAAATGCTTAGTAGCTGGTATTATTAATATTATAACAATTACTATTGTTACAACTTATAATATTGTTAGTAAAATTATTCTCGGTGTTATTATTATGGTAAGCGTTATTAGTTTTAGTTATGTTATATTATTATCGTCGCTATACAAATTGCTGCTTTCATAATTCTAACTATAATCATTAATATTCTTATTACTATACTTAATATTATTAGTACTTGAATAATTATTTTCATCATTATTAATCTAAAAATTATTAAATTTTTTGGAATCCTTATGTTATTATTAGAAATATAAAAATCCGTAGTAGCTGGTATTATTTTTATAATAACAATTATTGTTGTTATTACTTATAATATTGTTAATAAAATTATTCTCAGTGTTATTATTATAGTAAGCCTTATTAGTTTTAGTAATGTTATATTAATATTGTCGCTATACAAATTGTTGCTCTCATTATTCTAACTAAAATCATTAATATTCTTATTAGTATACTTAATATTAACAGTACGTGAATAATTATTTTAATCATTATTATTAAGAAAACTGCTAAGTTTTCTGGAATTTTTATGGTATTTTTAGAACTGTAAAAACTCTTGATTACTGGTATTATTAAAATTATAAAAATTACTCTAGTAATTACTTAAATATTGTTAATAAAATTATTCTCAGTGTTATTATTATAGTAAGCCTTATTAGTTTTAGTAATCTTATATTATTATTGTCGCTATACAAATTGCTGCTCTCATTATTCTAACTATAATCAATAATATTCTTATTAGTATACTTAATTTTCTCAGTAGGTGAATAATTATTTTTAATCATTATTATTAAGAAAACTACTAAGTTTTGTGGAATCCTTATGGTATTTTTAGAACTGTAAAAATTCTTGATTACTGGTATTATTAAAATTATAAAAATTAGTCTAGTAATTACTTAAATATTGTTAATAAAATTATTCTCCGTGTCATTATTATAGTAAGCCTTATTGTTTTAGTAATCTTATATTATTATTGTCGCTATACAAATCGCCGCTCTCATTATTCTAACTAAAATCATTAATATTGTTAATAGTATACTTAATATTATCAGTACGTGAATAATTATTTTAATCATTATTATTAAGAAAACTACTAAGTTTTCTAGAATTCTTATGGTATTTTTAGAACTGTAAAATTTCTTGATTACTGGTATTATTAAAATTATAAAAATTACTCTAGTAATTACTTAAATATTGTTAATAAAATTATTCTCGGTGTTATTATTATAGTAAGCCTTATTAGTTTTAGTAATGATATATTAATATTGTCGCTATACAAATAGCTGCTCTCATTATTCTAACTATAATCATTAATATTCTTATTAGTATACTTAATATTATCAGTACGTGAATAATTATCTTAATCATTATTATTAAGAAAACTACTAAGTTTTCTGGAATCCTTATGGTATTTTTAGAACTGTAAAAATTCTTGATTACTAGTATTATTAAAATTATAAAAATTACTACAGTAATTACTTAAATATTGTTAATAAAATTATTCTCGGTGTTATTATTATAGTAAGCTTTATTAGTTTTAGTAATGTTATATTAGTATTGTCGCTATAAAAATTGCTGCGCTCATTATTCTAACTATAATCATTAATATCCTTATTAGTATACTTAATATTATCAGTACGTGAATAATTATTGTAATCATTATTATTAAGAAAACTACTAAGTTTTCTGGAATCCTTATGGTATTTTTAGAACTGTAAAAATTCTTGATTACTGGTATTATTAAAATTATAAAAATTACTCTAGTAATTACTTAAATATTGTTAATAAAATTATTCTCGGTGTTATTATTATAGTAAGCCTTATTAGTTTTAGTAATCTTATATTATTATTGTCGCTATACAAATTGCTGCTCTCATTATTCTAACTATAATCATTAATATTCTTATTAGTATACTTAATTTTCTCAGTAGGTGAATAATTATTTTAATCATTATTATTAAGAAAACTACTAAGTTTTCTGGAATCCATATGGTATTTTTAGAACTGTAAAAATTCTTGATTACTGGTATTATTAAAATCATAAAAATTACTCTAGTAATTACTTAAATATTGTTAATAAAATTATTCTCGGTGTCATTATTATAGTAAGCCTTAATAGTTTTAGTAATCTTATATTATTATTGTCGCTATACAAATCGCCGCTCTCATTATTCTAACTAAAATCATTAATATTGTTAATAGTATACTTAATATTATCAGTACGTGAATAATTATTTTAATCATTATTATTAAGAAAACTACTAAGTTTTCTGGAATCCTTATGGTATTTTTAGAACTGTAAAATTTCTTGATTACTGGTATTATTAAAATTATAAAAATTACTCTAGTAATTACTTAAATATTGTTAATAAAATTATTCTCGGTGTTATTATTATAGTAAGCCTTATTAGTTTTAGTAATCTTATATTATTATTGTCGCTATACAAATTATTGCTCTCATTATTCTAACTAAAATCATTAATATTCTTCATAGTATACTTAATATTATCAGTACGTGAATAATTATTTTAATCATTATTATTAAGAAAACTACTAAGTTTTGTGGAATCCTTATGGTATTTTTAGAAATGTAAAAATTCTTGATTACTGGTATTATTAAAATTATAAAAATTACTCTAGTAATTACTTAAATATTGTTAATAAAATTATTCTCGGTGTTATTATTATAGTAAGCCTTATTAGTTTTAGTAATGCTATATTAATATTGTCGCTATACAAATTGTTGCTCTCATTATTCTAACTATAATCATTAATATTCTTATTAGTATACTTAATATTAACAGTACGTGAATAATTATTTTAATCATTATTATTATGAAAAGTGTTAAATTTTCTGGAATCCTTATATTATTTTTAGAACTGTAAAAATTCTTGATTTCTGGTATTATTAAAATTATAAAAATTACTATAGTAATTACTTAAATATTGTTAATAAAATTATTCTCGTTGTTATTATTATAGTAAGCCTTATTAGTTTTAGTAATCTTATATTATTATTGTCGCTATACAAATTGCTGCTCTCATTATTCTAACTTTAATCATTAATATTCTTATTAGTATACTTAATATTATCAGTACTTGAATAATTATTTTCATCATTATTATTCTGAAAAGTATTAAATTTTGTGGAATCCATATGTTATTATTAGAACTGTAAAAATCCTTAGTAGCTGGTATTATTAATATTATAAATATTACTATTATTATTACTTATAATATTGTTAGTAAAATTGTTCTCGGTGTTATTATTATAGTAAGCCTTATTAGTTTTAGTAATGTTATATTAGTATTGTCGCTATAGAAATTGCTGCTCTCATTATTGTTACTATAATCGTTAATATTCTTATTAGTATACTTAATATTATCAGTACTTGAATAATTATTTTCATCACTATTATTCTGAAAATTATTAAATTTTCTGGAAACCTTATGTTATTATTAGAACTGCAAAAATCCTTAGTAACTGGTATTATTAATATTATAACAATTACTATTATTATTACTTATAATATTGTTAGTAAAATCATTCTCGGTGTTATTATTATAGTAAGCCTTATTAGTTTTAGTAATGTTATATTAGTATTGTCGCTATAGAAATTGCTGCTCATTATTCTTACTATAATCGTTAATAATCTTATTAGTATACTTAATATTATCAGTACTTGAATAATTATTTTCATCATTATTATTCTGAAAAGTGTTAAATTTTGTGGAAACCTTATGTTATTATTAGAACTGTAAAAATCCTTAGTAGCTGGTATTATTAATATTATAAAAAATACTATTATTATTACTTATACTATTGTTAGTAAAATTGTTCTCGGTGATATTATTATAGTAAGCCTGAATAGTTTTAGTAATGTTATATTAGTATTGTCGCTGTACAAATTGCTGCTCTCATTATTCTAACTATAATCATTAATATTCTTATTAGTATACTTAATATTATCAGTACTTGAATAATTATTATCATCATTATTATTCTGAAAAGTACTAAATTTTGTGGAATCCTTATGTTATTATTAGAACTGTAAAAATGCTTAGTAGCTGGCTTTATTAATATTATAAAAATTACTATTATTATTACCTGTAATATTGTTAGTAAAATTATTCTCGGTGTTATTATTATAGTAAGCCTTACTAGATTTAGTTATGTTATATTAGTATTGTCGCTATAAAAATTGCTGCTCTCATTATTCTAACAATAATCATAATTATTCTTATTAGTATACTTAATATAATCAGTACTTGAATAATTATTTTCATCATTATTATTCTGAAAACTATTAAAATTTCTGGAATACTTATGCTATTATTAGAACTGTAAAAATCCTTATTAGTTGTTATTATTAATATTATAACAATTACTATTGTTACAACTTATAATATTGTTAGTAAAATTATTCTCGGTGTTATTATTATGGTAAGCGTTATTAGTTTTAGTTATGTTATATTAGTACTTTCGCTATTCAAATTGCTGCTTTCATTATTCTAACTATAATCATTAATATTCTTATTACTATACTTAATATTATCAGTACTTGAATAATTATTTTCATCATTATTATTCTGAAAATTATTAAATTTTCTGAAATCCTTGTTATTATTAGAACTGTAAAAATCCTTAGTAGCTGGTATTATTAATATAATAACAATTACTATTATTATTACTTAGAATATTGTTAGTAAAATTATTCTCCGTGTTGTTATTATTATAGTAAGCCTTATTAGTTTTAGTTATGTTATATTAGTATTGTCGCTATAGAAATTTCTGCTCTCATTATTCAACTATAATCATTAATATTCTTATTAGTATACTTAATATTATCAGTACTTGAATAATTATTTTCATCATTACTATTCTAAAAATTATTAAATTTTATGGAATACTTATGTTAATATTATAACTGTAAAAATGCTTAGTAGCGTGTATTATTAAAATTGTAAAAATTACTATTATTATTACCTATAATATTGTTAGTATAATTATTCTCGGTGTTGTTATTATTATAGTAATCTTTATTAGATTTAGTTATGTTATATTAGAATAGTCGCTATAAAAATTGCTGCTCTCATTATTCTAACTATAATCATAATTATTCTTATTAGTATACTTAATATTATCAGTACTTGAATAATTATTTTCATCATTATTATTCTGAAAATTAATAAATTTTCTGGAATCCTTATGTTATTATTAAAACTGTAACAATCCTTAGTAGCTGGTATTATAAATATTATATCCGTTACTATTATTATTACTTATAATATTGTTAGTAAAATTATTCTCGGTGTTATTATTATAGTAAGCCTTATTAGTTTTAGTTATGTTATATTAGTATTGTCGCAATAGAAATTTCTGCTCTCATTATTCTAACTATAATCATTAATATTCTTATTACTATACTTAATATTATCAGTACTTGAATAATTATTTTCATCATTATTATTCTCAAAAGTATTAAATTTTCTGCAATCCTTAAGTTATTATTAGAACTGTAAAAATCCTTAGTAGCTGGTATTATTAATATTATAACAATTACTATTGTTACAACTTATAATATTGTTAGTAAAATTATTCTCGGTGTTATTATTATGGTAAGCGTTATTAGTTTTAGTTATGTTATATTATTATCGTCGCTATACAAATTACTGCTTTCATAATTCTAACTATAATCATTAATATTCTTATTACTATACTTAATATTATTAGTACTTGAATAATTATTTTCATCATTATTAATCTAAAAATTATTAAATTTTTTGGAATCCTTATGTTATTATTAGAAATATAAAAATCCGTAGTAGCTGGTATTATTTTTATAATAACAATTATTGTTGTTATTACTTATAATATTGTTAATAAAATTATTCTCAGTGTTATTATTATAGTAAGCCTTATTAGTTTTAGTAATGTTATATTAATATTGTCGCTATACAAATTGTTGCTCTCATTATTCTAACTAAAATCATTAATATTCTTATTAGTATACTTAATATTAACAGTACGTGAATAATTATTTTAATCATTATTATTAAGAAAACTGCTAAGTTTTCTGGAATTTTTATGGTATTTTTAGAACTGTAAAAACTCTTGATTACTGGTATTATTAAAATTATAAAAATTACTCTAGTAATTACTTAAATATTGTTAATAAAATTATTCTCGGTGTTATTATTATAGTAAGCCTTATTAGTTTTAGTAATCTTATATTATTATTGTCGCTATACAAATTGCTGCTCTCATTATTCTAACTATAATCAATAATATTCTTATTAGTATACTTAATTTTCTCAGTAGGTGAACAATTATTTTTAATCATTATTATTAAGAAAACTACTAAGTTTTGTGGAATCCTTATGGTATTTTTAGAACTGTAAAAATTCTTGATTACTGGTATTATTAAAATTATAAAAATTAGTCTAGTAATTACTTAAATATTGTTAATAAAATTATTCTCCGTGTCATTATTATAGTAAGCCTTATTGTTTTAGTAATCTTATATTATTATTGTCGCTATACAAATCGCCGCTCTCATTATTCTAACTAAAATCATTAATATTGTTAATAGTATACTTAATATTATCAGTACGTGAATAATTATTTTAATCATTATTATTAAGAAAACTACTTAGTTTTCTGGAATTCTTATGGTATTTTTAGAACTGTAAAATTTCTTGATTACTGGTATTATTAAAATTATAAAAATTACTCTAGTAATTACTTAAATATTGTTAATAAAATTATTCTCGGTGTTATTATTATAGTAAGCCTTATTAGTTTTAGTAATGATATATTAATATTGTCGCTATACAAATTGCTGCTCTCATTATTCTAACTATAATCATTAATATTCTTATTAGTATACTTAATATTAACAGTACATGAATAATTATTTTAATCATTATTATTAAGAAAACTGCTAAGTTTTCTGGAATCCTTATGGTATTTCTAGAACTGTAAAAATTCTTGATTACTGGTATTATTAAAATTATAAAAATTACTCTAGTAATTACTTAAATATTGTTAATAAAATTATTCTCGGTGTTATTATTATAGTAAGCCTTATTAGTTTTAGTAATCTTATATTATTATTGTCGCTAAACAAATTGCTGCTCTCATTAGTCTAACTATAATCATTAATATTCTTATTAGTATACTTAATGTTCTCAGTAGGTGAATAATTATTTTAATCATTATTATTAAGAAAACTACTAAGTTTTCTGGAATCCCTATGGTAGTTTTAGAACTGTAAAAATTCTTGATTACTGGTATTATTAAAATTATAAATATTACTCTAGTAATTACTTAAATATTGTTAATAAAATTATTCTCGGTGTCATTATTATAGTAAGCCTTATTAGTTTTAGTAATCTTATATTATTATTGTCGCTATACAAATCGCCGCTCTCATTATTCTAACTAAAATCATTAATATTCTTAATAGTATACTTAATATTAACAGTACGTGAATAATTATTTTAATCATTATTATTAAGAAAACTGCTAAGTTTTCTGGAATCCTTATGGTATTTTTAGAACTGTAAAAATTCCTGATTACTGGCATTATTAAAATTATAAAAATTACTCTAGTAATTACTTAAATATTGTAAATAAAATTATTCTCGGTGTCATTATTACTAGTTTTAGTAATCTTATATTATTATTGTCGCTATACAAATCGCCGCTCTCATTATTCTAACTAAAATCAATAATATTGTTAATAGTATACTTAATATTATCAGTACGTGAATAATTATTTTAATCATTATTATTAAGAAAACTACTAAGTTTTCTGGAATCCTTATGGCATTTTTAGAACTGTAAAATTTCTTGATTACTGGTATTATTAAAATTATAAAAATTACTCTAGTAATTACATAAATATTGTTAATAAAATTATTCTCGGTGTTATTATTACAGTAAGCCTTATTAGTTTTAGTAATGTTATATTAATATTGTCGCTATACAAATCGCCGCTCTCATTATTCTAACTAAACTCATTAATATTGTTAATAGTATACTTAATATTATCAGTACGTGAATAATTATTTTAATCATTATTATTAAGAAAACTAATAAGTTTTCTGGAATTCTTATGGTATTTTTAGAACTGTAAAATTTCTTGATTACTGGTATTATTAAAATTATAAAAATTACTCTAGTAATTACTTAAATATTGTTAATAAAATTATTCTCGGTGTCATTATTATAGTAAGCCTTATTAGTTTTAGTAATCTTATATTATTATTGTCGCTATACAAATCGCCGCTCTCATTATTCTAACTAAAATCATTAATATTCTTAATAGTATACTTAATATTATCAGTACGTGAATAATTATTTTAATCACTATTATTAAGAAAACTACTAAGTTTTCTGGAATCTTTATGGTATTTTTAGAACTGTAAAAATTCTTGATTACTGGTATTATTAAAATTATAAAAATTACTCTAGTAATTACTTAAATATTGATAATAAAATTATTCTCGGTGTTATTATTATAGTAAGCCTTATTAGTTTTAGTAATGTTATATTAGTATTGTCGCTACACAAATTGCTGCTCTCATTATTCTAACTATAATCATTAATATTCTTATTAGTATACTTAATATTATCAGTACGTGAATAATTATTAAAATCATTATTATTAAGAAAACTATTAAGTTTTGTGGAATCCTTATGGTATTTTTAGAACTACAAAAATTCTTGATTACTGGTATTATTAAAATTATAAAAATTTCTCTAGTAATTACTTAAATATTGTTAATAAAATTATTCTCGTTATTATTATTATAGTAAGCCTTATTAGTTTTAGTAATCTTATATTATTATTGTCGCTATACAAATTGCTGCTCTCATTATTCTAACTATAATCATTAATATTCTTATTAGTATACTTAATTTTCTCAGTAGGTGAATAATTATTTTAATCATTATTATTAAGAAAACTACTAAGTTTTCTGGAATCCTTATGGTATTTTTAGAACTGTAAAAATTCTTGATTACTGGTATTATTAAAATTATATAAATTACTCTAGTAATTACTTAAATATTGTTAATAAAATTATTCTCGGTGTCATTATTATAGTAAGCCTTAATAGTTTTAGTAATCTTATATTATTATTGTCGCTATACAAATCGCCGCTCTCATTATTCTAACTAAAATCATTAATATTGTTAATAGTATACTTAATATTATCAGTACGTGAATAATTATTTTAATCATTATTATTAAGAAAACTACTAAGTTTTCTGGAATCCTTATGGCATTTTTAGAACTGTAAAATTTCTTGATTACTGGTATTATTAAAATTATAAAAATTACTCTAGTAATTACTTAAATATTGTTAATAAAATTATTCTCGGTGTTATTATTACAGTAAGCCTTATTAGTTTTAGTAATGTTATATTAATATTGTCGCTATAAAAATTACTTAATACTTAATATTATCAGTACTTGAATAATTATTTTCATCATTATTATTCTGAAAAGTACTAAATTTTGTGGAATCCTTATGTTATTATTAGAACTGTAAAAGTCCTTAGTAGCTGGCTTTATTAATATTATAAAAATTACTATTATTATTACCTGTAATATTGTTAGTAAAATTATTCTCGGTGTTATTATTATAGTAAGCCTTACTAGATTTAGTTATGTTATATTAGTATTGTCGCTATAAAAATGGCTGCTCTCATTATTCTAACAATAATCATAATTATTCTTATTAGTATACTTAATATAATCAGTACTTGAATAATTATTTTCATCATTATTATTCTGAAAACTATTAAAATTTCTGGAATACTTATGCTATTATTAGAACTGTAAAAATCCTTATTAGCTGTTATTATTAATATTATAACAATTACTATTGTTACAACTTATAATATTGTTAGTAAAATTATTCTCGGTGTTATTATTATGGTAAGCGTTATTAGTTTTAGTTATGTTATATTAGTACTTTCGCTATTCAAATTGCTGCTTTCATTATTCTAACTATAATCATTAATATTCTTATTACTATACTTAATATTATCAGTACTTGAATAATTATTTTCATCATTATTATTCTGAAAATTATTAAATTTTCTGAAATCCTAGTTATTATTAGAACTGTAAAAATCCTTAGTAGCTGGTATTATTAATTTAGAATATTGTTAGTAAAATTATTCTCCGTGTTATTATTATAGTAAGCCTTATTAGTTTTAGTTATGTTATATTAGTATTGTCGCTATAGAAATTGCTGCTCATTATTCTTACTATAATCGTTAATAATCTTATTAGTATACTTAATATTATCAGTACTTGAATAATTATTTTCATCATTATTATTCTGAAAAGTGTTAAATTTTGTGGAAACCTTATGTTAATATTATAACTGTAAAAATGCTTAGTAGCGTGTATTATTAAAATTATAAAAATTACTATTATTATTACCTATAATATTGTTAGTATAATTATTCTCGGTGTTGTTATTATTATAGTAATCTTTATTAGATTTAGTTATGTTATATTAGTATTGTCGCTATAAAAATTGCTGCTCTCATTATTCTAACTATAATCATAATTATTCTTATTAGTATACTTAATATTATCAGTACTTGAATAATTATTTTCATCATTATTATTTTGAAAATTAATAAATTTTCTGGAATCCTTATGTTATTATTAAAACTGTAACAATCCTTAGTAGCTGGTATTATAAATATTATATCCGTTACTATTATTATTACTTATAATATTGTTAGTAAAATTATTCTCGGTGTTATTATTATAGTAAGCCTTATTAGTTTTAGTTATGTTATATTAGTATTGTCGCTACAGAAATTTCTGCTCTCATTATTCTAACTATAATCATTAATATTCTTATTACTATACTTAATATTATCAGTACTTGAATAATTATTTTCATCATTATTATTCTCAAAAGTATTAAATTTTCAGCAATCCTTAAGTTATTATTAGAACTGTAAAAATCCTTAGTAGCTGGTATTATTAATATTATAACAATTACTATTGTTACAACTTATAATATTGTTAGTAAAATTATTCTCGGTGTTATTATTATGGTAAGCGTTATTAGTTTTAGTTATGTTATATTATTATCGTCGCTATACAAATTGCTGCTTTCATAATTCTAAGTATAATCATTAATATTCTTATTACAATACTTAATATTATTAGTACTTGAATAATTATTTTCATCATTATTAATCTAAAAATTATTAAATTTTTTGGAATCCTTATGTTATTATTAGAAATGTAAAAATCCGTAGTAGCTGGTATTATTTTTATAATAACAATTATTGTTGTTATTACTTATAATATTGTTAATAAAATTATTCTCAGTGTTATTATTATAGTAAGCCTTATTGCTTTAGTAATCTTATATTATTATTGTCGCTATACAAATCGCCGCTCTCATTATTCTAACTAAAATCATTAATATTCTTATTAGTATACTTAATATTATCAGTACGTGAATAATTATTTTAATCATTATTATTAAGAAAACTACTAAGTTTTCTGGAATCCTTATGGTATTTTTAAAACTGTAAAAATTCTTGATTACTGGTATTATTAAAATTATAAAGATTACTCTAGTAATTACTTAAATATTGTTAATAAAATTATTCTTGGTGATATTATTATAGTAAGCCTTATTAGTTTTAGTATTGTTATATTAGTATTGTCGCTATACAAATTGCTGCTCTCATTATTCTAATTATAATGATTAATATTCTTATTAGTATACTTAATATTATCAGTAGGTGAATAATTATTTTAATCATTAGTATTAAGAAAACTACTAAGTTTTGTGGAATCCTTATGGTATTTTTAGAACTGTAAAAATTCTTGATTTCTGGTATTATTAAAATTATAAAAATTACTATAGTAATTACTTAAATATTGTTAATAAAATTATTCTCGTTGTTATTATTATAGTAAGCCTTATTAGTTTTAGTAATCTTATATTATTATTGTCGCTATACAAATTGCTGCTCTCATTATTCTAACTATAATCATTAATATTCTTATTAGTATTCTTAATATTATCAGTACTTGAATAATTATTTTCATCATTATTATTCTGAAAAGTATTAAATTTTGTGGAATCCTTATGTTATTATTAGAACTGTAAAAATCCTTAGTAGCTGGTATTATTAATATTATAAATATTACTATTATTATTACTTATAATATTGTTAGTAAAATTGTTCTCGGTGTTATTATTATAGTAAGCCTTATTAGTTTTAGTAATGTTATATTAGTATTGTCGCTATAGAAATTGCTGCTCTCATTATTGTTACTATAATCGTTAATATTCTTATTAGTATACTTAATATTATCAGTACTTGAATAATTATTTTCATCATTATTATTCTGAAAAGTGTTAAATTTTGTGGAAACCTTATGTTATTATTAGAACTGTAAAAATCCTTAGTAGCTGGTATTATTAATATTATAAAAAATACTATTATTATTACTTATACTATTGTTAGTAAAATTGTTCTCGGTGATATTATTATAGTAAGCCTGAATAGTTTTAGTAATGTTATATTAGTATTGTCGCTGTACAAATTGCTGCTCTCATTATTCTAACTATAATCATTAATATTCTTATTAGTATACTTAATATTATCAGTACTTGAATAATTATTTTCATCATTATTATTCTGAAAAGTACTAAATTTTGTGGAATCCTTATGTTATTATTAGAACTGTAAAAATGCTTAGTAGCTGGCTTTATTAATATTATAAAAATTACTATTATTATTACCTGTAATATTGTTAGTAAAATTATTCTCGGTGTTATTATAGTAAGCCTTACTAGATTTAGTTATGTTATATTAGTATTGTCGCTATAAAAATTGCTGCTCTCATTATTCTAACAATAATCATAATTGTTCTTATTAGTATACTTAATATAATCAGTACTTGAATAATTATTTTCATCATTATTATTCTGAAAACTATTAAAATTTCTGGAATACTTATGCTATTATTAGAACTGTAAAAATCCTTATTAGTTGTTATTATTAATATTATAACAATTACTATTGTTACAACTTATAATATTGTTAGTAAAATTATTCTCGGTGTTATTATTATGGTAAGCGTTATTAGTTTTAGTTATGTTATATTAGTACTTTCGCTATTCAAATTGCTGCTTTCATTAATCTAACTATAATCATTAATATTCTTATTACTATACTTAATATTATCATTACTTGAATAATTATTTTCATCATTATTATTCTGAAAATTATTAAATTTTCTGAAATCCTTGTTATTATTAGAACTGTAAAAATCCTTAGTAGCTGGTATTATTAATATAATAACAATTTCTATTATTATTACTTAGAATATTGTTAGTAAAATTATTCTCCGTGTTATTATTATAGTAAGCCTTATTAGTTTTAGTTATGTTATATTAGTATTGTCGCTATAGAAATTTCTGCTCTCATTATTCAACTATAATCATTAATATTCTTATTAGTATACTTAATATTATCAGTACTTGAATAATTATTTTCATCATTACTATTCTAAAAATTATTAAATTTTATGGAATACTTATGTTAATATTATAACTGTAAAAATGCTTAGTAGCGTGTATTATTAAAATTATAAAAATTACTATTATTATTACCTATAATATTGTTAGTATAATTATTCTCGGTGTTGTTATTATTATAGTAATCTTTATTAGATTTAGTTATGTTATATTAGAATTGTCGCTATAAAAATTGCTGCTCTCATTATTCTAACTATAATCATAATTATTCTTATTAGTATACTTAATATTATCAGTACTTGAATAATTATTTTCATCATTATTATTCTGAAAATTAATAAATTTTCTGGAATCCTTATGTTATTATTAAAACTGTAACAATCCTTAGTAGCTGGTATTATAAATATTATATCCGTTACTATTATTATTACTTATAATATTGTTAGTAAAATTATTCTCGGTGTTATTATTATAGTAAGCCTTATTAGTTTTAGTTATGTTATATTAGTATTGTCGCAATAGAAATTTCTGCTCTCATTATTCTAACTATAATCATTAATATTCTTATTACTATACTTAATATTATCAGTACTTGAATAATTATTTTCATCATTATTATTCTCAAAAGTATTAAATTTTCTGCAATCCTTAAGTTATTATTAGAACTGTAAAAATCCTTAGTAGCTGGTATTATTAATATTATAACAATTACTATTGTTACAACTTATAATATTGTTAGTAAAATTATTCTCGGTGTTATTATTATGGTAAGCGTTATTAGTTTTAGTTATGTTATATTATTATCGTCGCTATACAAATTGCTGCTTTCATAATTCTAACTATAATCATTAATATTCTTATTACTATACTTAATATTATTAGTACTTGAATAATTATTTTCATCATTATTAATCTAAAAATTATTAAATTTTTTGGAATCCTTATGTTATTATTAGAAATATAAAAATCCGTAGTAGCTGGTATTATTTTTATAATAACAATTATTGTTGTTATTACTTATAATATTGTTAATAAAATTATTCTCAGTGTTATTATTATAGTAAGCCTTATTAGTTTTAGTAATGTTATATTAATATTGTCGCTATACAAATTGTTGCTCTCATTATTCTAACTAAAATCATTAATATTCTTATTAGTATACTTAATATTAACAGTACGTGAATAATTATTTTAATCATTATTATTAAGAAAACTGCTAAGTTTTCTGGAATTTTTATGGTATTTTTAGAACTGTAAAAACTCTTGATTACTGGTATTATTAAAATTATAAAAATTACTCTAGTAATTACTTAAATATTGTTAATAAAATTATTCTCGGTGTTATTATTATAGTAAGCCTTATTAGTTTTAGTAATCTTATATTATTATTGTCGCTATACAAATTGCTGCTCTCATTATTCTAACTATAATCAATAATATTCTTATTAGTATACTTAATTTTCTCAGTAGGTGAATAATTATTTTTAATCATTATTATTAAGAAAACTACTAAGTTTTGTGGAATCCTTATGGCATTTTAGAACTGTAAAAATTCTTGATTACTGGTATTATTAAAATTATAAAAATTAGTCTAGTAATTACTTAAATATTGTTAATAAAATTATTCTCCGTGTCAATATTATAGTAAGCCTTATTGTTTTAGTAATCTTATATTATTATTGTCGCTATACAAATCGCCGCTCTCATTATTCTAACTAAAATCATTAATATTGTTAATAGTATACTTAATATTATCAGTACGTGAATAATTATTTTAGTCATTATTATTAAGAAAACTACTAAGTTTTCTAGAATTCTTATGGTATTTTTAGAACTGTAAAATTTCTTGATTACTGGTATTATTAAAATTATAAAAATTACTCTAGTAATTACTTAAATATTGTTAATAAAATTATTCTCGGTGTTATTATTATAGTAAGCCTTATTAGTTTTAGTAATGATATATTAATATTGTCGCTATACAAATAGCTGCTCTCATTATTCTAACTATAATCATTAATATTCTTATTAGTATACTTAATATTATCAGTACGTGAATAATTATCTTAATCATTATTATTAAGAAAACTACTAAGTTTTCTGGAATCCTTATGGTATTTTTAGAACTGTAAAAATTCTTGATTACTAGTATTATTAAAATTATAAAAATTACTACAGTAATTACTTAAATATTGTTAATAAAATTATTCTCGGTGTTATTATTATAGTAAGCTTTATTAGTTTTAGTAATGTTATATTAGTATTGTCGCTATAAAAATTGCTGCGCTCATTATTCTAACTATAATCATTAATATCCTTATTAGTATACTTAATATTATCAGTACGTGAATAATTATTGTAATCATTATTATTAAGAAAACTACTAAGTTTTCTGGAATCCTTATGGTATTTTTAGAACTGTAAAAATTCTTGATTACTGGTATTATTAAAATTATAAAAATTACTCTAGTAATTACTTAAATATTGTTAATAAAATTATTCTCGGTGTTATTATTATAGTAAGCCTTATTAGTTTTAGTAATCTTATATTATTATTGTCGCTATACAAATTGCTGCGCTCATTATTCTAACTATAATCATTAATATCCTTATTAGTATACTTAATATTATCAGTACGTGAATAATTATTGTAATCATTATTATTAAGAAAACTACTAAGTTTTCTGGAATCCTTATGGTATTTTTAGAACTGTAAAAATTCTTGATTACTGGTATTATTAAAATTATAAAAATTACTCTAGTAATTACTTAAATATTGTTAATAAAATTATTCTCGGTGTCATTATTATAGTAAGCCTTAATAGTTTTAGTAATCTTATATTATTATTGTCGCTATACAAATCGCCGCTCTCATTATTCTAACTAAAATCATTAATATTGTTAATAGTATACTTAATATTATCAGTACGTGAATAATTATTTTAATCATTATTATTAAGAAAACTACTAAGTTTTCTGGAATCCTTATGGTATTTTTAGAACTGTAAAATTTCTTGATTACTGGTATTATTAAAATTATAAAAATTACTCTAGTAATTACTTAAATATTGTTAATAAAATTATTCTCGGTGTTATTATTATAGTAAGCCTTATTAGTTTTAGTAATCTTATATTATTATTGTCGCTATACAAATTGTTGCTCTCATTATTCTAACTAAAATCATTAATATTCTTCATAGTATACTTAATATTATCAGTACGTGAATAATTATCTTAATCATTATTATTAAGAAAACTACTAAGTTTTGTGGAATCCTTATGGTATTTTTAGAAATGTAAAAATTCTTGATTACTGGTATTATTAAAATTATAAAAATTACTCTAGTAATTACTTAAATATTGTTAATAAAATTATTCTCGGTGTTATTATTATAGTAAGCCTTATTAGTTTTAGTAATGTTATATTAATATTGTCGCTATACAAATTGTTGCTCTCATTATTCTAACTATAATCATTAATATTCTTATTAGTATACTTAATATTAACAGTACGTGAATAATTATTTTAATCATTATTATTATGAAAAGTGTTAAATTTTCTGGAATCCTTATATTATTTTTAGAACTGTAAAAATTCTTGATTTCTGGTATTATTAAAATTATAAAAATTACTATAGTAATTACTTAAATATTGTTAATAAAATTATTCTCGTTGTTATTATTATAGTAAGCCTTATTAGTTTTAGTAATCTTATATTATTATTGTCGCTATACAAATTGCTGCGCTCATTATTCTAACTATAATCATTAATATCCTTATTAGTATACTTAATATTATCAGTACGTGAATAATTATTGTAATCATTATTATTAAGAAAACTACTAAGTTTTCTGGAATCCTTATGGTATTTTTAGAACTGTAAAAATTCTTGATTACTAGTATTATTAAAATTATAAAAATTACTACAGTAATTACTTAAATATTGTTAATAAAATTATTCTCGGTGTTATTATTATAGTAAGCTTTATTAGTTTTAGTAATGTTATATTAGTATTGTCGCTATAAAAATTGCTGCGCTCATTATTCTAACTATAATCATTAATATTCTTATTAGTATACTTAATTTTCTCAGTAGGTGAATAATTATTTTAATCATTATTATTAAGAAAACTACTAAGTTTTCTGGAATCCATATGGTATTTTTAGAACTGTAAAAATTCTTGATTACTGGTATTATTAAAATTATAAAAATTACTCTAGTAATTACTTAAATATTGTTAATAAAATTATTCTCGGTGTCATTATTATAGTAAGCCTTAATAGTTTTAGTAATCTTATATTATTATTGTCGCTATACAAATCGCCGCTCTCATTATTCTAACTAAAATCATTAATATTGTTAATAGTATACTTAATATTATCAGTACGTGAATAATTATTTTAATCATTATTATTAAGAAAACTACTAAGTTTTCTGGAATCCTTATGGTATTTTTAGAACTGTAAAATTTCTTGATTACTGGTATTATTAAAATTATAAAAATTACTCTAGTAATTACTTAAATATTGTTAATAAAATTATTCTCGGTGTTATTATTATAGTAAGCCTTATTAGTTTTAGTAATCTTATATTATTATTGTCGCTATACAAATTGTTGCTCTCATTATTCTAACTAAAATCATTAATATTCTTCATAGTATACTTAATATTATCAGTACGTGAATAATTATCTTAATCATTATTATTAAGAAAACTACTAAGTTTTGTGGAATCCTTATGGTATTTTTAGAAATGTAAAAATTCTTGATTACTGGTATTATTAAAATTATAAAAATTACTCTAGTAATTACTTAAATATTGTTAATAAAATTATTCTCGGTGTTATTATTATAGTAAGCCTTATTAGTTTTAGTAATGTTATATTAATATTGTCGCTATACAAATTGTTGCTCTCATTATTCTAACTATAATCATTAATATTCTTATTAGTATACTTAATATTAACAGTACGTGAATAATTATTTTAATCATTATTATTATGAAAAGTGTTAAATTTTCTGGAATCCTTATATTATTTTTAGAACTGTAAAAATTCTTGATTTCTGGTATTATTAAAATTATAAAAATTACTATAGTAATTACTTAAATATTGTTAATAAAATTATTCTCGTTGTTATTATTATAGTAAGCCTTATTAGTTTTAGTAATCTTATATTATTATTGTCGCTATACAAATTGCTGCGCTCATTATTCTAACTATAATCATTAATATCCTTATTAGTATACTTAATATTATCAGTACGTGAATAATTATTGTAATCATTATTATTAAGAAAACTACTAAGTTTTCTAGAATTCTTATGGTATTTTTAGAACTGTAAAATTTCTTGATTACTGGTATTATTAAAATTATAAAAATTACTCTAGTAATTACTTAAATATTGTTAATAAAATTATTCTCGGTGTTATTATTATAGTAAGCCTTATTAGTTTTAGTAATGATATATTAATATTGTCGCTATACAAATAGCTGCTCTCATTATTCTAACTATAATCATTAATATTCTTATTAGTATACTTAATATTATCAGTACGTGAATAATTATCTTAATCATTATTATTAAGAAAACTACTAAGTTTTCTGGAATCCTTATGGTATTTTTAGAACTGTAAAAATTCTTGATTACTAGTATTATTAAAATTATAAAAATTACTACAGTAATTACTTAAATATTGTTAATAAAATTATTCTCGGTGTTATTATTATAGTAAGCCTTATTAGTTTTAGTAATCTTATATTATTATTGTCGCTATACAAATTGTTGCTCTCATTATTCTAACTAAAATCATTAATATTCTTCATAGTATACTTAATATTATCAGTACGTGAATAATTATTTTAATCATTATTATTAAGAAAACTACTAAGTTTTGTGGAATCCTTATGGTATTTTTAGAAATGTAAAAATTCTTGATTACTGGTATTATTAAAATTATAAAAATTACTCTAGTAATTACTTAAATATTGTTAATAAAATTATTCTCGGTGTTATTATTATAGTAAGCCTTATTAGTTTTAGTAATGTTATATTAATATTGTCGCTATACAAATTGTTGCTCTCATTATTCTAACTATAATCATTAATATTCTTATTAGTATACTTAATATTAACAGTACGTGAATAATTATTTTAATCATTATTATTATGAAAAGTGTTAAATTTTCTGGAATCCTTATATTATTTTTAGAACTGTAAAAATTCTTGATTTCTGGTATTATTAAAATTATAAAAATTACTATAGTAATTACTTAAATATTGTTAATAAAATTATTCTCGTTGTTATTATTATAGTAAGCCTTATTAGTTTTAGTAATCTTATATTATTATTGTCGCTATACAAATTGCTGCTCTCATTATTCTAACTTTAATCATTAATATTCTTATTAGTATACTTAATATTATCAGTACTTGAATAATTATTTTCATCATTATTATTCTGAAAAGTATTAAATTTTGTGGAATCCATATGTTATTATTAGAACTGTAAAAATCCTTAGTAGCTGGTATTATTAATATTATAAATATTACTATTATTATTACTTATAATATTGTTAGTAAAATTGTTCTCGGTGTTATTATTATAGTAAGCCTTATTAGTTTTAGTAATGTTATATTAGTATTGTCGCTATAGAAATTGCTGCTCTCATTATTGTTACTATAATCGTTAATATTCTTATTAGTATACTTAATATTATCAGTACTTGAATAATTATTTTCATCACTATTATTCTGAAAATTATTAAATTTTCTGGAAACCTTATGTTATTATTAGAACTGCAAAAATCCTTAGTAACTGGTATTATTAATATTATAACAATTACTATTATTATTACTTATAATATTGTTAGTAAAATCATTCTCGGTGTTATTATTATAGTAAGCCTTATTAGTTTTAGTAATGTTATATTAGCATTGTCGCTATAGAAATTGCTGCTCATTATTCTTACTATAATCGTTAATAATCCTATTAGTATACTTAATATTATCAGTACTTGAATAATTATTTTCATCATTATTATTCTGAAAAGTGTTAAATTTTGTGGAAACCTTATGTTATTATTAGAACTGTAAAAATCCTTAGTAGCTGGTATTATTAATATTATAAAAAATACTATTATTATTACTTATACTATTGTTAGTAAAATTGTTCTCGGTGATATTATTATAGTAAGCCTGAATAGTTTTAGTAATGTTATATTAGTATTGTCGCTGTACAAATTGCTGCTCTCATTATTCTAACTATAATCATTAATATTCTTATTAGTATACTTAATATTATCAGTACTTGAATAATTATTATCATCATTATTATTCTGAAAAGTACTAAATTTTGTGGAATCCTTATGTTATTATTAGAACTGTAAAAATGCTTAGTAGCTGGCTTTATTAATATTATAAAAATTACTATTATTATTACCTGTAATATTGTTAGTAAAATTATTCTCGGTGTTATTATTATAGTAAGCCTTACTAGATTTAGTTATGTTATATTAGTATTGTCGCTATAAAAATTGCTGCTCTCATTATTCTAACAATAATCATAATTATTCTTATTAGTATACTTAATATAATCAGTACTTGAATAATTACTTTCATCATTATTATTCTGAAAACTATTAAAATTTCTGGAATACTTATGCTATTATTAGAACTGTAAAAATCCTTATTAGTTGTTATTATTAATATTATAACAATTACTATTGTTACAACTTATAATATTGTTAGTAAAATTATTCTCGGTGTTATTATTATGGTAAGCGTTATTAGTTTTAGTTATGTTATATTAGTACTTTCGCTATTCAAATTGCTGCTTTCATTATTCTAACTATAATCATTAATATTCTTATTACTATACTTAATATTATCAGTACTTGAATAATTATTTTCATCATTATTATTCTGAAAATTATTAAATTTTCTGAAATCCTTGTTATTATTAGAACTGTAAAAATCCTTAGTAGCTGGTATTATTAATATAATAACAATTACTATTATTATTACTTAGAATATTGTTAGTAAAATTATTCTCCGTGTTATTATTATAGTAAGCCTTATTAGTTTTAGTTATGTTATATTAGTATTGTCGCTATAGAAATTTCTGCTCTCATTATTCAACTATAATCATTAATATTCTTATTAGTATACTTAATATTATCAGTACTTGAATAATTATTTTCATCATTACTATTCTAAAAATTATTAAATTTTATGGAATACTTATGTTAATATTATAACTGTAAAAATGCTTAGTAGCTGGTATTATTAATATTATAACAATTACTATTGTTACAACTTATAATATTGTTAGTAAAATTATTCTCGGTGTTATTATTATGGTAAGCGTTATTAGTTTTAGTTATGTTATATTATTATCGTCGCTATACAAATTGCTGCTTTCATAATTCTAACTATAATCATTAATATTCTTATTACTATACTTAATATTATTAGTACTTGAATAATTATTTTCATCATTATTAATCTAAAAATTATTAAATTTTTTGGAATCCTTATGTTATTATTAGAAATATAAAAATCCGTAGTAGCTGGTATTATTTTTATAATAACAATTATTGTTGTTATTACTTATAATATTGTTAATAAAATTATTCTCAGTGTTATTATTATAGTAAGCCTTATTAGTTTTAGTAATGTTATATTAATATTGTCGCTATACAAATTGTTGCTCTCATTATTCTAACTAAAATCATTAATATTCTTATTAGTATACTTAATATTAACAGTACGTGAATAATTATTTTAATCATTATTATTAAGAAAACTGCTAAGTTTTCTGGAATTTTTATGGTATTTTTAGAACTGTAAAAATTCTTGATTACTGGTATTATTAAAATTATAAAAATTAGTCTAGTAATTACTTAAATATTGTTAATAAAATTATTCTCCGTGTCATTATTATAGTAAGCCTTATTGTTTTAGTAATCTTATATTATTATTGTCGCTATACAAATCGCCGCTCTCATTATTCTAACTAAAATCATTAATATTGTTAATAGTATACTTAATATTATCAGTACGTGAATAATTATTTTAATCATTATTATTAAGAAAACTACTAAGTTTTCTAGAATTCTTATGGTATTTTTAGAACTGTAAAATTTCTTGATTACTGGTATTATTAAAATTATAAAAATTACTCTAGTAATTACTTAAATATTGTTAATAAAATTATTCTCGGTGTTATTATTATAGTAAGCCTTATTAGTTTTAGTAATGATATATTAATATTGTCGCTATACAAATAGCTGCTCTCATTATTCTAACTATAATCATTAATATTCTTATTAGTATACTTAATATTATCAGTACGTGAATAATTATCTTAATCATTATTATTAAGAAAACTACTAAGTTTTCTGGAATCCTTATGGTATTTTTAGAACTGTAAAAATTCTTGATTACTAGTATTATTAAAATTATAAAAATTACTACAGTAATTACTTAAATATTGTTAATAAAATTATTCTCGGTGTTATTATTATAGTAAGCTTTATTAGTTTTAGTAATGTTATATTAGTATTGTCGCTATAAAAATTGCTGCGCTCATTATTCTAACTATAATCATTAATATCCTTATTAGTATACTTAATATTATCAGTACGTGAATAATTATTGTAATCATTATTATTAAGAAAACTACTAAGTTTTCTGGAATCCTTATGGTATTTTTAGAACTGTAAAAATTCTTGATTACTGGTATTATTAAAATTATAAAAATTACTCTAGTAATTACTTAAATATTGTTAATAAAATTATTCTCGGTGTTATTATTATAGTAAGCCTTATTAGTTTTAGTAATCTTATATTATTATTGTCGCTATACAAATTGCTGCTCTCATTATTCTAACTATAATCATTAATATTCTTATTAGTATACTTAATTTTCTCAGTAGGTGAATAATTATTTTAATCATTATTATTAAGAAAACTACTAAGTTTTCTGGAATCCATATGGTATTTTTAGAACTGTAAAAATTCTTGATTACTGGTATTATTAAAATCATAAAAATTACTCTAGTAATTACTTAAATATTGTTAATAAAATTATTCTCGGTGTCATTATTATAGTAAGCCTTAATAGTTTTAGTAATCTTATATTATTATTGTCGCTATACAAATCGCCGCTCTCATTATTCTAACTAAAATCATTAATATTGTTAATAGTATACTTAATATTATCAGTACGTGAATAATTATTTTAATCATTATTATTAAGAAAACTACTAAGTTTTCTGGAATCCTTATGGTATTTTTAGAACTGTAAAATTTCTTGATTACTGGTATTATTAAAATTATAAAAATTACTCTAGTAATTACTTAAATATTGTTAATAAAATTATTCTCGGTGTTATTATTATAGTAAGCCTTATTAGTTTTAGTAATCTTATATCATTATTGTCGCTATACAAATTGTTGCTCTCATTATTCTAACTAAAATCATTAATATTCTTCATAGTATACTTAATATTATCAGTACGTGAATAATTATTTTAATCATTATTATTAAGAAAACTACTAAGTTTTGTGGAATCCTTATGGTATTTTTAGAAATGTAAAAATTCTTGATTACTGGTATTATTAAAATTATAAAAATTACTCTAGTAATTACTTAAATATTGTTAATAAAATTATTCTCGGTGTTATTATTATAGTAAGCCTTATTAGTTTTAGTAATGCTATATTAATATTGTCACTATACAAATTGTTGCTCTCATTATTCTAACTATAATCATTAATATTCTTATTAGTATACTTAATATTAACAGTACGTGAATAATTATTTTAATCATTATTATTATGAAAAGTGTTAAATTTTCTGGAATCCTTATATTATTTTTAGAACTGTAAAAATTCTTGATTTCTGGTATTATTAAAATTATAAAAATTACTATAGTAATTACTTAAATATTGTTAATTAAATTATTCTCGTTGTTATTATTATAGTAAGCCTTATTAGTTTTAGTAATCTTATATTATTATTGTCGCTATACAAATTGCTGCTCTCATTATTCTAACTTTAATCATTAATATTCTTATTAGTATACTTAATATTATCAGTACTTGAATAATTATTTTCATCATTATTATTCTGAAAAGTATTAAATTTTGTGGAATCCATATGTTATTATTAGAACTGTAAAAATCCTTAGTAGCTGGTATTATTAATATTATAAATATTACTATTATTATTACTTATAATATTGTTAGTAAAATTGTTCTCGGTGTTATTATTATAGTAAGCCTTATTAGTTTTAGTAATGTTATATTAGTATTGTCGCTATAGAAATTGCTGCTCTCATTATTGTTACTATAATCGTTAATATTCTTATTAGTATACTTAATATTATCAGTACTTGAATAATTATTTTCATCACTATTATTCTGAAAATTATTAAATTTTCTGGAAACCTTATGTTATTATTAGAACTGCAAAAATCCTTAGTAACTGGTATTATTAATATTATAACAATTACTATTATTATTACTTATAATATTGTTAGTAAAATCATTCTCGGTGTTATTATTATAGTAAGCCTTATTAGTTTTAGTAATGTTATATTAGTATTGTCGCTATAGAAATTGCTGCTCATTATTCTTACTATAATCGTTAATAATCTTATTAGTATACTTAATATTATCAGTACTTGAATAATTATTTTCATCATTATTATTCTGAAAAGTGTTAAATTTTGTGGAAACCTTATGTTATTATTAGAACTGTAAAAATCCTTAGTAGCTGGTATTATTAATATTATAAAAAATACTATTATTATTACTTATACTATTGTTAGTAAAATTGTTCTCGGTGATATTATTATAGTAAGCCTGAATAGTTTTAGTAATGTTATATTAGTATTGTCGCTGTACAAATTGCTGCTCTCATTATTCTAACTATAATCATTAATATTCTTATTAGTATACTTAATATTATCAGTACTTGAATAATTATTATCATCATTATTATTCTGAAAAGTACTAAATTTTGTGGAATCCTTATGTTATTATTAGAACTGTAAAAATGCTTAGTAGCTGGCTTTATTAATATTATAAAAATTACTATTATTATTACCTGTAATATTGTTAGTAAAATTATTCTCGGTGTTATTATTATAGTAAGCCTTACTAGATTTAGTTATGTTATATTAGTATTGTCGCTATAAAAATTGCTGCTCTCATTATTCTAACAATAATCATAATTATTCTTATTAGTATACTTAATATAATCAGTACTTGAATAATTATTTTCATCATTATTATTCTGAAAACTATTAAAATTTCTGGAATACTTATGCTATTATTAGAACTGTAAAAATCCTTATTAGTTGTTATTATTAATATTATAACAATTACTATTGTTACAACTTATAATATTGTTAGTAAAATTATTCTCGGTGTTATTATTATGGTAAGCGTTATTAGTTTTAGTTATGTTATATTAGTACTTTCGCTATTCAAATTGCTGCCTTCATTATTCTAACTATAATCATTAATATTCTTATTACTATACTTAATATTATCAGTACTTGAATAATTATTTTCATCATTATTATTCTGAAAATTATTAAATTTTCTGAAATCCTTGTTATTATTAGAACTGTAAAAATCCTTAGTAGCTGGTATTATTAATATAATAACAATTACTATTATTATTACTTAGAATATTGTTAGTAAAATTATTCTCCGTGTTGTTATTATTATAGTAAGCCTTATTAGTTTTAGTTATGTTATATTAGTATTGTCGCTATAGAAATTTCTGCTCTCATTATTCTAACTATAATCATTAATATTCTTATTAGTATACTTAATATTATCAGTACTTGAATAATTATTTTCATCATTACTATTCTAAAAATTATTAAATTTTATGGAATACTTATGTTAATATTATAACTGTAAAAATGCTTAGTAGCGTGTATTATTAAAATTGTAAAAATTACTATTATTATTACCTATAATATTGTTAGTATAATTATTCTCGGTGTTGTTATTATTATAGTAATCTTTATTAGATTTAGTTATGTTATATTAGAATAGTCGCTATAAAAATTGCTGCTCTCATTATTCTAACTATAATCATAATTATTCTTATTAGTATACTTAATATTATCAGTACTTGAATAATTATTTTCATCATTATTATTCTGAAAATTAATAAATTTTCTGGAATCCTTATGTTATTATTAAAACTGTAACAATCCTTAGTAGCTGGTATTATAAATATTATATCCGTTACTATTATTATTACTTATAATATTGTTAGTAAAATTATTCTCGGTGTTATTATTATAGTAAGCCTTATTAGTTTTAGTTATGTTATATTAGTATTGTCGCAATAGAAATTTCTGCTCTCATTATTCTAACTATAATCATTAATATTCTTATTACTATACTTAATATTATCAGTACTTGAATAATTATTTTCATCATTATTATTCTCAAAAGTATTAAATTTTCTGCAATCCTTAAGTTATTATTAGAACTGTAAAAATCCTTAGTAGCTGGTATTATTAATATTATAACAATTACTATTGTTACAACTTATAATATTGTTAGTAAAATTATTCTCGGTGTTATTATTATGGTAAGCGTTATTAGTTTTAGTTATGTTATATTATTATCGTCGCTATACAAATTGCTGCTTTCATAATTCTAACTATAATCATTAATATTCTTATTACTATACTTAATATTATTAGTACTTGAATAATTATTTTCATCATTATTAATCTAAAAATTATTAAATTTTTTGGAATCCTTATGTTATTATTAGAAATATAAAAATCCGTAGTAGCTGGTATTATTTTTATAATAACAATTATTGTTGTTATTACTTATAATATTGTTAATAAAATTATTCTCAGTGTTATTATTATAGTAAGCCTTATTAGTTTTAGTAATGTTATATTAATATTGTCGCTATACAAATTGTTGCTCTCATTATTCTAACTAAAATCATTAATATTCTTATTAGTATACTTAATATTAACAGTACGTGAATAATTATTTTAATCATTATTATTAAGAAAACTGCTAAGTTTTCTGGAATTTTTATGGTATTTTTAGAACTGTAAAAACTCTTGATTACTGGTATTATTAAAATTATAAAAATTACTCTAGTAATTACTTAAATATTGTTAATAAAATTATTCTCGGTGTTATTATTATAGTAAGCCTTATTAGTTTTAGTAATCTTATATTATTATTGTCGCTATACAAATTGCTGCTCTCATTATTCTAACTATAATCAATAATATTCTTATTAGTATACTTAATTTTCTCAGTAGGTGAACAATTATTTTTAATCATTATTATTAAGAAAACTACTAAGTTTTGTGGAATCCTTATGGTATTTTTAGAACTGTAAAAATTCTTGATTACTGGTATTATTAAAATTATAAAAATTAGTCTAGTAATTACTTAAATATTGTTAATAAAATTATTCTCCGTGTCATTATTATAGTAAGCCTTATTGTTTTAGTAATCTTATATTATTATTGTCGCTATACAAATCGCCGCTCTCATTATTCTAACTAAAATCATTAATATTGTTAATAGTATACTTAATATTATCAGTACGTGAATAATTATTTTAATCATTATTATTAAGAAAACTACTTAGTTTTCTGGAATTCTTATGGTATTTTTAGAACTGTAAAATTTCTTGATTACTGGTATTATTAAAATTATAAAAATTACTCTAGTAATTACTTAAATATTGTTAATAAAATTATTCTCGGTGTTATTATTATAGTAAGCCTTATTAGTTTTAGTAATGATATATTAATATTGTCGCTATACAAATTGCTGCTCTCATTATTCTAACTATAATCATTAATATTCTTATTAGTATACTTAATATTAACAGTACATGAATAATTATTTTAATCATTATTATTAAGAAAACTGCTAAGTTTTCTGGAATCCTTATGGTATTTCTAGAACTGTAAAAATTCTTGATTACTGGTATTATTAAAATTATAAAAATTACTCTAGTAATTACTTAAATATTGTTAATAAAATTATTCTCGGTGTTATTATTATAGTAAGCCTTATTAGTTTTAGTAATCTTATATTATTATTGTCGCTAAACAAATTGCTGCTCTCATTAGTCTAACTATAATCATTAATATTCTTATTAGTATACTTAATGTTCTCAGTAGGTGAATAATTATTTTAATCATTATTATTAAGAAAACTACTAAGTTTTCTGGAATCCCTATGGTAGTTTTAGAACTGTAAAAATTCTTGATTACTGGTATTATTAAAATTATAAATATTACTCTAGTAATTACTTAAATATTGTTAATAAAATTATTCTCGGTGTCATTATTATAGTAAGCCTTATTAGTTTTAGTAATCTTATATTATTATTGTCGCTATACAAATCGCCGCTCTCATTATTCTAACTAAAATCATTAATATTCTTAATAGTATACTTAATATTAACAGTACGTGAATAATTATTTTAATCATTATTATTAAGAAAACTGCTAAGTTTTCTGGAATCCTTATGGTATTTTTAGAACTGTAAAAATTCCTGATTACTGGCATTATTAAAATTATAAAAATTACTCTAGTAATTACTTAAATATTGTAAATAAAATTATTCTCGGTGTCATTATTATTAGTTTTAGTAATCTTATATTATTATTGTCGCTATACAAATCGCCGCTCTCATTATTCTAACTAAAATCAATAATATTGTTAATAGTATACTTAATATTATCAGTACGTGAATAATTATTTTAATCATTATTATTAAGAAAACTACTAAGTTTTCTGGAATCCTTATGGCATTTTTAGAACTGTAAAATTTCTTGATTACTGGTATTATTAAAATTATAAAAATTACTCTAGTAATTACTTAAATATTGTTAATAAAATTATTCTCGGTGTTATTATTACAGTAAGCCTTATTAGTTTTAGTAATGTTATATTAATATTGTCGCTATACAAATCGCCGCTCTCATTATTCTAACTAAACTCATTAATATTGTTAATAGTATACTTAATATTATCAGTACGTGAATAATTATTTTAATCATTATTATTAAGAAAACTAATAAGTTTTCTGGAATTCTTATGGTATTTTTAGAACTGTAAAATTTCTTGATTACTGGTATTATTAAAATTATAAAAATTACTCTAGTAATTACTTAAATATTGTTAATAAAATTATTCTCGGTGTCATTATTATAGTAAGCCTTATTAGTTTTAGTAATCTTATATTATTATTGTCGCTATACAAATCGCCGCTCTCATTATTCTAACTAAAATCATTAATATTCTTAATAGTATACTTAATATTATCAGTACGTGAATAATTATTTTAATCACTATTATTAAGAAAACTACTAAGTTTTCTGGAATCTTTATGGTATTTTTAGAACTGTAAAAATTCTTGATTACTGGTATTATTAAAATTATAAAAATTACTCTAGTAATTACTTAAATATTGATAATAAAATTATTCTCGGTGTTATTATTATAGTAAGCCTTATTAGTTTTAGTAATGTTATATTAGTATTGTCGCTACACAAATTGCTGCTCTCATTATTCTAACTATAATCATTAATATTCTTATTAGTATACTTAATATTATCAGTACGTGAATAATTATTAAAATCATTATTATTAAGAAAACTATTAAGTTTTGTGGAATCCTTATGGTATTTTTAGAACTATAAAAATTCTTGATTACTGGTATTATTAAAATTATAAAAATTTCTCTAGTAATTACTTAAATATTGTTAATAAAATTATTCTCGTTATTATTATTATAGTAAGCCTTATTAGTTTTAGTAATCTTATATTATTATTGTCGCTATACAAATTGCTGCTCTCATTATTCTAACTATAATCATTAATATTCTTATTAGTATACTTAATTTTCTCAGTAGGTGAATAATTATTTTAATCATTATTATTAAGAAAACTACTAAGTTTTCTGGAATCCTTATGGTATTTTTAGAACTGTAAAAATTCTTGATTACTGGTATTATTAAAATTATATAAATTACTCTAGTAATTACTTAAATATTGTTAATAAAATTATTCTCGGTGTCATTATTATAGTAAGCCTTAATAGTTTTAGTAATCTTATATTATTATTGTCGCTATACAAATCGCCGCTCTCATTATTCTAACTAAAATCATTAATATTGTTAATAGTATACTTAATATTATCAGTACGTGAATAATTATTTTAATCATTATTATTAAGAAAACTACTAAGTTTTCTGGAATCCTTATGGCATTTTTAGAACTGTAAAATTTCTTGATTACTGGTATTATTAAAATTATAAAAATTACTCTAGTAATTACTTAAATATTGTTAATAAAATTATTCTCGGTGTTATTATTACAGTAAGCCTTATTAGTTTTAGTAATGTTATATTAATATTGTCGCTATAAAAATTACTTAATACTTAATATTATCAGTACTTGAATAATTATTTTCATCATTATTATTCTGAAAAGTACTAAATTTTGTGGAATCCTTATGTTATTATTAGAACTGTAAAAGTCCTTAGTAGCTGGCTTTATTAATATTATAAAAATTACTATTATTATTACCTGTAATATTGTTAGTAAAATTATTCTCGGTGTTATTATTATAGTAAGCCTTACTAGATTTAGTTATGTTATATTAGTATTGTCGCTATAAAAATGGCTGCTCTCATTATTCTAACAATAATCATAATTATTCTTATTAGTATACTTAATATAATCAGTACTTGAATAATTATTTTCATCATTATTATTCTGAAAACTATTAAAATTTCTGGAATACTTATGCTATTAGTAGTAGTTATTAGTACTTTCGCTATTCAAATTGCTGCTTTCATTATTCTAACTATAATCATTAATATTCTTATTACTATACTTAATATTATCAGTACTTGAATAATTATTTTCATCATTATTATTCTGAAAATTATTAAATTTTCTGAAATCCTAGTTATTATTAGAACTGTAAAAATCCTTAGTAGCTGGTATTATTAATTTCGAATATTGTTAGTAAAATTATTCTCCGTGTTATTATTATAGTAAGCCTTATTAGTTTTAGTTATGTTATATTAGTATTGTCGCTATAGAAATTGCTGCTCATTATTCTTACTATAATCGTTAATAATCTTATTAGTATACTTAATATTATCAGTACTTGAATAATTATTTTCATCATTATTATTCTGAAAAGTGTTAAATTTTGTGGAAACCTTATGTTAATATTATAACTGTAAAAATGCTTAGTAGCGTGTATTATTAAAATTATAAAAATTACTATTATTATTACCTATAATATTGTTAGTATAATTATTCTCGGTGTTGTTATTATTATAGTAATCTTTATTAGATTTAGTTATGTTATATTAGTATTGTCGCTATAAAAATTGCTGCTCTCATTATTCTAACTATAATCATAATTATTCTTATTAGTATACTTAATATTATCAGTACTTGAATAATTATTTTCATCATTATTATTTTGAAAATTAATAAATTTTCTGGAATCCTTATGTTATTATTAAAACTGTAACAATCCTTAGTAGCTGGTATTATAAATATTATATCCGTTACTATTATTATTACTTATAATATTGTTAGTAAAATTATTCTCGGTGTTATTATTATAGTAAGCCTTATTAGTTTTAGTTATGTTATATTAGTATTGTCGCTACAGAAATTTCTGCTCTCATTATTCTAACTATAATCATTAATATTCTTATTACTATACTTAATATTATCAGTACTTGAATAATTATTTTCATCATTATTATTCTCAAAAGTATTAAATTTTCAGCAATCCTTAAGTTATTATTAGAACTGTAAAAATCCTTAGTAGCTGGTATTATTAATATTATAACAATTACTATTGTTACAACTTATAATATTGTTAGTAAAATTATTCTCGGTGTTATTATTATGGTAAGCGTTATTAGTTTTAGTTATGTTATATTATTATCGTCGCTATACAAATTGCTGCTTTCATAATTCTAAGTATAATCATTAATATTCTTATTACAATACTTAATATTATTAGTACTTGAATAATTATTTTCATCATTATTAATCTAAAAATTATTAAATTTTTTGGAATCCTTATGTTATTATTAGAAATGTAAAAATCCGTAGTAGCTGGTATTATTTTTATAATAACAATTATTGTTGTTATTACTTATAATATTGTTAATAAAATTATTCTCAGTGTTATTATTATAGTAAGCCTTATTGCTTTAGTAATCTTATATTATTATTGTCGCTATACAAATCGCCGCTCTCATTATTCTAACTAAAATCATTAATATTCTTAATAGTATACTTAATATTATCAGTACGTGAATAATTATTTTAATCATTATTATTAAGAAAACTACTAAGTTTTCTGGAATCCTTATGGTATTTTTAAAACTGTAAAAATTCTTGATTACTGGTATTATTAAAATTATAAAGATTACTCTAGTAATTACTTAAATATTGTTAATAAAATTATTCTTGGTGATATTATTATAGTAAGCCTTATTAGTTTTAGTATTGTTATATTAGTATTGTCGCTATACAAATTGCTGCTCTCATTATTCTAATTATAATGATTAATATTCTTATTAGTATACTTAATATTATCAGTAGGTGAATAATTATTTTAATCATTAGTATTAAGAAAACTACTAAGTTTTGTGGAATCCTTATGGTATTTTTAGAACTGTAAAAATTCTTGATTTCTGGTATTATTAAAATTATAAAAATTACTATAGTAATTACTTAAATATTGTTAATAAAATTATTCTCGTTGTTATTATTATAGTAAGCCTTATTAGTTTTAGTAATCCTATATTATTATTGTCGCTATACAAATTGCTGCTCTCATTATTCTAACTATAATCATTAATATTCTTATTAGTATTCTTAATATTATCAGTACTTGAATAATTATTTTCATCATTATTATTCTGAAAAGTATTAAATTTTGTGGAATCCTTATGTTATTATTAGAACTGTAAAAATCCTTAGTAGCTGGTATTATTAATATTATAAATATTACTATTATTATTACTTATAATATTGTTAGTAAAATTGTTCTCGGTGTTATTATTATAGTAAGCCTTATTAGTTTTAGTAATGTTATATTAGTATTGTCGCTATAGAAATTGCTGCTCTCATTATTGTTACTATAATCGTTAATATTCTTATTAGTATACTTAATATTATCAGTACTTGAATAATTATTTTCATCATTATTATTCTGAAAAGTGTTAAATTTTGTGGAAACCTTATGTTATTATTAGAACTGTAAAAATCCTTAGTAGCTGGTATTATTAATATTATAAAAAATACTATTATTATTACTTATACTATTGTTAGTAAAATTGTTCTCGGTGATATTATTATAGTAAGCCTGAATAGTTTTAGTAATGTTATATTAGTATTGTCGCTGTACAAATTGCTGCTCTCATTATTCTAACTATAATCATTAATATTCTTATTAGTATACTTAATATTATCAGTACTTGAATAATTATTTTCATCATTATTATTCTGAAAAGTACTAAATTTTGTGGAATCCTTATGTTATTATTAGAACTGTAAAAATGCTTAGTAGCTGGCTTTATTAATATTATAAAAATTACTATTATTATTACCTGTAATATTGTTAGTAAAATTATTCTCGGTGTTATTATAGTAAGCCTTACTAGATTTAGTTATGTTATATTAGTATTGTCGCTATAAAAATTGCTGCTCTCATTATTCTAACAATAATCATAATTGTTCTTATTAGTATACTTAATATAATCAGTACTTGAATAATTATTTTCATCATTATTATTCTGAAAACTATTAAAATTTCTGGAATACTTATGCTATTATTAGAACTGTAAAAATCCTTATTAGTTGTTATTATTAATATTATAACAATTACTATTGTTACAACTTATAATATTGTTAGTAAAATTATTCTCGGTGTTATTATTATGGTAAGCGTTATTAGTTTTAGTTATGTTATATTAGTACTTTCGCTATTCAAATTGCTGCTTTCATTAATCTAACTATAATCATTAATATTCTTATTACTATACTTAATATTATCATTACTTGAATAATTATTTTCATCATTATTATTCTGAAAATTATTAAATTTTCTGAAATCCTTGTTATTATTAGAACTGTAAAAATCCTTAGTAGCTGGTATTATTAATATAATAACAATTACTATTATTATTACTTAGAATATTGTTAGTAAAATTATTCTCCGTGTTATTATTATAGTAAGCCTTATTAGTTTTAGTTATGTTATATTAGTATTGTCGCTATAGAAATTTCTGCTCTCATTATTCAACTATAATCATTAATATTCTTATTAGTATACTTAATATTATCAGTACTTGAATAATTATTTTCATCATTACTATTCTAAAAATTATTAAATTTTATGGAATACTTATGTTAATATTATAACTGTAAAAATGCTTAGTAGCGTGTATTATTAAAATTATAAAAATTACTATTATTATTACCTATAATATTGTTAGTATAATTATTCTCGGTGTTGTTATTATTATAGTAATCTTTATTAGATTTAGTTATGTTATATTAGAATTGTCGCTATAAAAATTGCTGCTCTCATTATTCTAACTATAATCATAATTATTCTTATTAGTATACTTAATATTATCAGTACTTGAATAATTATTTTCATCATTATTATTCTGAAAATTAATAAATTTTCTGGAATCCTTTTGTTATTATTAAAACTGTAACAATCCTTAGTAGCTGGTATTATAAATATTATATCCGTTACTATTATTATTACTTATAATATTGTTAGTAAAATTATTCTCGGTGTTATTATTATAGTAAGCCTTATTAGTTTTAGTTATGTTATATTAGTATTGTCGCAATAGAAATTTCTGCTCTCATTATTCTAACTATAATCATTAATATTCTTATTACTATACTTAATATTATCAGTACTTGAATAATTATTTTCATCATTATTATTCTCAAAAGTATTAAATTTTCTGCAATCCTTAAGTTATTATTAGAACTGTAAAAATCCTTAGTAGCTGGTATTATTAATATTATAACAATTACTATTGTTACAACTTATAATATTGTTAGTAAAATTATTCTCGGTGTTATTATTATGGTAAGCGTTATTAGTTTTAGTTATGATATATTATTATCGTCGCTATACAAATTGCTGCTTTCATAATTCTAACTATAATCATTAATATTCTTATTACTATACTTAATATTATTAGTACTTGAATAATTATTTTCATCATTATTAATCTAAAAATTATTAAATTTTTTGGAATCCTTATGTTATTATTAGAAATGTAAAAATCCGTAGTAGCTGGTATTATTTTTATAATAACAATTATTGTTGTTATTACTTATAATATTGTTAATAAAATTATTCTCAGTGTTATTATTATAGTAAGCCTTATTGTTTTAGTAATCTTATATTATTATTGTCGCTATACAAATCGCCGCTCTCATTATTCTAACTAAAATCATTAATATTCTTATTAGTATACTTAATATTATCAGTACGTGAATAATTATTAAAATCATTATTATTAAGAAAACTATTAAGTTTTGTGGAATCCTTATGGTATTTTTAGAACTATAAAAATTCTTGATTACTGGTATTATTAAAATTATAAAAATTTCTCTAGTAATTACTTAAATATTGTTAATAAAATTATTCTCGTTATTATTATTATAGTAAGCCTTATTAGTTTTAGTAATCTTATATTATTATTGTCGCTATACAAATTGCTGCTCTCATTATTCTAACTATAATCATTAATATTCTTATTAGTATACTTAATTTTCTCAGTAGGTGAATAATTATTTTAATCATTATTATTAAGAAAACTACTAAGTTTTCTGGAATCCTTATGGTATTTTTAGAACTGTAAAAATTCTTGATTACTGGTATTATTAAAATTATAAAAATTACTCTAGTAATTACTTAAATATTGTTAATAAAATTATTCTGGGTGTTATTATTATAGTAAGGCTTATTAGGTCTAGTAATGTTATATTAGTATTGTCGCTATAAAAATTGCTGCGCTCATTATTCTAACTATAATCATTAATATCCTTATTAGTATACTTAATATTATCAGTACGTGAATAATTATTGTAATCATTATTATTAAGAAAACTACTAAGTTTTCTGGAAACCTTATGGTATTTTTAGAACTGTAAAAATTCTTGATTACTGGTATTATTAAAATTATAAAAATTACTCTAGTAATTACTTAAATATTGTTAATAAAATTATTCTCGGTGTTATTATTATAGTAAGCCTTATTAGTTTTAGTAATCTTATATTATTATTGTCGCTATACAAATTGCTGCTCTCATTATTCTAACTATAATCATTAATATTCTTATTAGTATACTTAATTTTCTCAGTAGGTGAATAATTATTTTAATCATTATTATTAAGAAAACTACTAAGTTTTCTGGAATCCTTATGGTATTTTTAGAACTGTAAAAATTCTTGATTACTGGTATTATTAAAATTATAAAAATTACTCTAGTAATTACTTAAATATTGTTAATAAAATTATTCTCGGTGTCATTATTATAGTAAGCCTTATTAGTTTTAGTAAGCTTATATTATTATTGTCGCTATACAAATCGCCGCTCTCATTATTCTAACTAAAATCATTAATATTTTTAATAGTATACTTAATATTATCAGTACGTGAATAATTATTTTAATCATTATTATTAAGAAAACTACTAAGTTTTCTGGAATCCTTATGGCATTTTTAGAACTGTAAAATTTATTGATTACTGGTATTATTAAAATTATAAAAATTACTCTAGTAATTACTTAAATATTGTTAATAAAATTATTCTCGGTGTTATTATTACAGTAAGCCTTATTAGTTTTAGTAATGTTATATTAATATTGTCGCTATAAAAATCGCCGCTCTCATTATTCTAACTAAACTCATTAATATTGTTAATAGTATACTTAATATTATCAGTACGTGAATAATTATTTTAATCATTATTATTAAGAAAACTAATAAGTTTTCTGGAATTCTTATGGTATTTTTAGAACTGTAAAATTTCTTGATTACTGGTATTATTAAAATTATAAAAATTACTCTAGTAATTACTTAAATATTGTTAATAAAATTATTCTCGGTGTCATTATTATAGTAAGCCTTATTAGTTTTAGTAATCTTATATTATTATTGTCGCTATACAAATTGCCGCTCTCATTATTCTAACTAAAATCATTAATATTCTTAATAGTATACTTAATATTATCAGTACGTGAATAATTATTTTAATCACTATTATTAAGAAAACTACTAAGTTTTCTGGAATCTTTATGGTATTTTTAGAACTGTAAAAATTCTTGATTACTGGTATTATTAAAATTATAAAAATTACTCTAGTAATTACTTAAATATTGATAATAAAATTATTCTCGGTGTTATTATTATAGTAAGCCTTATTAGTTTTAGTAATGTTATATTAGTATTGTCGCTACACAAATTGCTGCTCTCATTATTCTAACTATAATCATTAATATTCTTATTAGTATACTTAATATTATCAGTACGTGAATAATTATTAAAATCATTATTATTAAGAAAACTATTAAGTTTTGTGGAATCCTTATGGTATTTTTAGAACTATAAAAATTCTTGATTACTGGTATTATTAAAATTATAAAAATTTCTCTAGTAATTACTTAAATATTGTTAATAAAATTATTCTCGTTATTATTATTATAGTAAGCCTTATTAGTTTTAGTAATCTTATATTATTATTGTCGCTATACAAATTGCTGCTCTCATTATTCTAACTGTAATCATTAATATTCTTATTAGTATACTTAATTTTCTCAGTAGGTGAATAATTATTTTAATCATTATTATTAAGAAAACTACTAAGTTTTCTGGAATCCTTATGGTATTTTTAGAACTGTAAAAATTCTTGATTACTGGTATTATTAAAATTATAAAAATTACTCTAGTAATTACTTAAATATTGTTAATAAAATTATTCTCGGTGTCATTATTATAGTAAGCCTTAATAGTTTTAGTAATCTTATATTATTATTGTCGCTATACAAATCGCCGCTCTCATTATTCTAACTAAAATCATTAATATTGTTAATAGTATACTTAATATTATCAGTACGTGAATAATTATTTTAATCATTATTATTAAGAAAACTACTAAGTTTTCTGGAATCCTTATGGCATTTTTAGAACTGTAAAATTTCTTGATTACTGGTATTATTAAAATTATAAAAATTACTCTAGTAATTACTTAAATATTGTTAATAAAATTATTCTCGGTGTTATTATTACAGTAAGCCTTATTAGTTTTAGTAATGTTATATTAATATTGTCGCTATACAAATCGCCGCTCTCATTATTCTAACTAAACTCATTAATATTGTTAATAGTATACTTAATATTATCAGTACGTGAATAATTATTTTAATCATTATTATTAAGAAAACTAATAAGTTTTCTGGAATCCTTATGGTATTTTTAGAACTGTAAAATTTCTTGATTACTGGTATTATTAAAATTATAAAAATTACTCTAGTAATTACTTAAATATTGTTAATAAAATTATTCTCGGTGTTATTATTATAGTAAGCCTTATTAGTTTTAGTAATCTTATATTATTATTGTCGCTATACAAATTGTTGCTCTCATTATTCTAACTAAAATCATTAATATTCTTCATAGTATACTTAATATTATCAGTACGTGAATAATTATTTTAATCATTATTATTAAGAAAACTACTAAGTTTTGTGGAATCCTTATGGTATTTTTAGAAATGTAAAAATTCTTGATTACTGGTATTATTAAAATTATAAAAATTACTCTAGTAATTACTTAAATATTGTTAATAAAATTATTCTCGGTGTTATTATTATAGTAAGCCTTATTAGTTTTAGTAATGTTATATTAATATTGTCGCTATACAAATTGTTGCTCTCATTATTCTAACTATAATCATTAATATTCTTATTAGTATACTTAATATTAACAGTACGTGAATAATTATTTTAATCATTATTATTATGAAAAGTGTTAAATTTTCTGGAATCCTTATATTATTTTTAGAACTGTAAAAATTCTTGATTTCTGGTATTATTAAAATTATAAAAATTACTATAGTAATTACTTAAATATTGTTAATAAAATTATTCTCGTTGTTATTATTATAGTAAGCCTTATTAGTTTTAGTAATCTTATATTATTATTGTCGCTATACAAATTGCTGCTCTCATTATTCTAACTATAATCATTAATATTCTTATTAGTATTCTTAATATTATCAGTACTTGAATAATTATTTTCATCATTATTATTCTGAAAAGTATTAAATTTTGTGGAATCCTTATGTTATTATTAGAACTGTAAAAATCCTTAGTAGCTGGTATTATTAATATTATAAATATTACTATTATTATTACTTATAATATTGTTAGTAAAATTGTTCTCGGTGTTATTATTATAGTAAGCCTTATTAGTTTTAGTAATGTTATATTAGTATTGTCGCTATAGAAATTGCTGCTCTCATTATTGTTACTATAATCGTTAATATTCTTATTAGTATACTTAATATTATCAGTACTTGAATAATTATTTTCATCACTATTATTCTGAAAATTATTAAATTTTCTGGAAACCTTATGTTATTATTAGAACTGCAAAAATCCTTAGTAACTGGTATTATTAATATTATAACAATTACTATTATTATTACTTATAATATTGTTAGTAAAATCATTCTCGGTGTTATTATTATAGTAAGCCTTATTAGTTTTAGTAATGTTATATTAGTATTGTCGCTATAGAAATTGCTGCTCATTATTCTTACTATAATCGTTAATAATCTTATTAGTATACTTAATATTATCAGTACTTGAATAATTATTTTCATCATTATTATTCTGAAAAGTGTTAAATTTTGTGGAAACCTTATGTTATTATTAGAACTGTAAAAATCCTTAGTAGCTGGTATTATTAATATTATAAAAAATACTATTATTATTACTTATACTATTGTTAGTAAAATTGTTCTCGGTGATATTATTATAGTAAGCCTGAATAGTTTTAGTAATGTTATATTAGTATTGTCGCTGTACAAATTGCTGCTCTCATTATTCTAACTATAATCATTAATATTCTTATTAGTATACTTAATATTATCAGTACTTGAATAATTATTTTCATCATTATTATTCTGAAAAGTACTAAATTTTGTGGAATCCTTATGTTATTATTAGAACTGTAAAAATGCTTAGTAGTTGGCTTTATTAATATTATAAAAACTACTATTATTATTACCTGTAATATTGTTAGTAAAATTATTCTCGGTGTTATTATTATAGTAAGCCTTACTAGATTTAGTTATGTTATATTAGTATTGTCGCTATAAAAATTGCTGCTCTCATTATTCTAACAATAATCATAATTATTCTTATTAGTATACTTAATATAATCAGTACTTGAATAATTATTTTCATCATTATTATTCTGAAAACTATTAAAATTTCTGGAATACTTATGCTATTATTAGAACTGTAAAAATCCTTATTAGTTGTTATTATTAATATTATAACAATTACTATTGTTACAACTTATGATATTGTTAGTAAAATTATTCTCGGTGTTATTATTATGGAAAGCGTTATTAGTTTTAGTTATGTTATATTAGTACTTTCGCTATTCAAATTGCTGCTTTCATTATTCTAACTATAATCATTAATATTCTTATTACTATACTTAATATTATCAGTACTTGAATAATTATTTTCATCATTATTATTCTGAAAATTATTAAATTTTCTGAAATCCTTGTTATTATTAGAACTGTAAAAATCCTTAGTAGCTGGTATTATTAATATAATAACAATTACTATTATTATTACTTAGAATATTGTTAGTAAAATTATTCTCCGTGTTATTATTATACTAAGCCTTATTAGTTTTAGTTATGTTATATTAGTATTGTCGCTATAGAAATTTCTGCTCTCATTATTCAACTATAATCATTAATATTCTTATTAGTATACTTAATATTATCAGTACTTGAATAATTATTTTCATCATTACTATTCTAAAAATTATTAAATTTTATGGAATACTTATGTTAATATTATAACTGTAAAAATGCTTAGTAGCGTGTATTATTAAAATTATAAAAATTACTATTATTATTACCTATAATATTGTTAGTATAATTATTCTCGGTGTTGTTATTATTATAGTAATCTTTATTAGATTTAGTTATGTTATATTAGAATTGTCGCTATAAAAATTGCTGCTCTCATTATTCTAACTATAATCATAATTATTCTTATTAGTATACTTAATATTATCAGTACTTGAATAATTATTTTCATAATTATTATTCTGAAAATTAATAAATTTTCTGGAATCCTTATGTTATTATTAAAACTGTAACAATCCTTAGTAGCTGGTATTATAAATATTATATCCGTTACTATTATTATTACTTATAATATTGTTAGTAAAATTATTCTCGGTGTTATTATTATAGTAAGCCTTATTAGTTTTAGTTATGTTATATTAGTATTGTCGCAATAGAAATTTCTGCTCTCATTATTCTAACTATAATCATTAATATTCTTATTACTATACTTAATATTATCAGTACTTGAATAATTATTTTCATCATTATTATACTCAAAAGTATTAAATTTTCTGCAATCTTTAAGTTATTATTAGAACTGTAAAAATCCTTAGTAGCTGGTATTATTAATATTATAACAATTACTATTGTTACAACTTATAATATTGTTAGTAAAATTATTCTCGGTGTTATTATTATGGTAAGCGTTATTAGTTTTAGTTATGTTATATTATTATCGTCGCTATACAAATTGCTGCTTTCATAATTCTAACTATAATCATTAATATTCTTATTACTATACTTAATATTATTAGTACTTGAATAATTATTTTCATCATTATTAATCTAAAAATTATTAAATTTTTTGGAATCCTTATGTTATTATTAGAAATGTAAAAATCCGTAGTAGCTGGTATTATTTTTATAATAACAATTATTGTTGTTATTACTTATAATATTGTTAATAAAATTATTCTCAGTGTTATTATTATAGTAAGCCTTATTAGTTTTAGTAATGTTATATTAATATTGTCGCTATACAAATTGTTGCTCTCATTATTCTAACTATAATCATTAATATTCTTATTAGTATACTTAATATTAACAGTACGAGAATAATTATTTTAATCATTATTATTATGAAAAGTGTTAAATTTTCTGGAATCCTTATATTATTTTTAGAACTGTAAAAATTCTTGATTACTGGTATTATTAAAATTATAAAAATTACTATAGTAATTACTTAAATATTGTTAATAAAATTATTCTCGTTGTTATTATTATAGTAAGCCTTATTAATTTTAGTAATCTTATATTATTATTGTCGCTATACAAATTGCTGCTCTCATTATTCTAACTATAATCATTAATATTCTTATTAGTATACTTAATATTATCAGTACTTGAATAATTATTTTCATCATTATTATTCTGAAAAGTATTAAATTTTGTGGAATCCTTATGTTATTATTAGAACTGTAAAAATCCTTAGTAGCTGGTATTATTAATATTATAAATATTACTATTATTATTACTTATAATATTGTTAGTAAAATTGTTCTCGGTGTTATTATTATAGTAAGCCTTATTAGTTTTAGTAATGTTATATTAGTATTGTCGCTATAGAAATTGCTGCTCTCATTATTGTTACTATAATCGTTAATATTCTTATTAGTATACTTAATATTATCAGTACTTGAATAATTATTTTCATCATTATTATTCTGAAAAGTACTAAATTTTGTGGAATCCTTATGTTATTATTAGAACTGTAAAAATCCTTAGTAGCTGGCTTTATTAATATTATAAAAATTACTATTATTATTACCTGTAATATTGTTAGTAAAATTATTCTCGGTGTTATTATTATAGTAAGCCTTACTAGATTTAGTTATGTTATATTAGTATTGTCGCTATAAAAATGGCTGCTCTCATTATTCTAACAATAATCATAATTATTCTTATTAGTATACTTAATATAATCAGTACTTGAATAATTATTTTCATCATTATTATTCTGAAAACTATTAAAATTTCTGGAATACTTATGCTATTATTAGAACTGTAAAAATCCTTATTAGCTGTTATTATTAATATTATAACAATTACTATTGTTACAACTTATAATATTGTTAGTAAAATTATTCTCGGTGTTATTATTATGGTAAGCGTTATTAGTTTTAGTTATGTTATATTAGTACTTTCGCTATTCAAATTGCTGCTTTCATTATTCTAACTATAATCATTAATATTCTTATTACTATACTTAATATTATCAGTACTTGAATAATTATTTTCATCATTATTATTCTGAAAATTATTAAATTTTCTGAAATCCTAGTTATTATTAGAACTGTAAAAATCCTTAGTAGCTGGTATTATTAATTTAGAATATTGTTAGTAAAATTATTCTCCGTGTTATTATTATAGTAAGCCTTATTAGTTTTAGTTATGTTATATTAGTATTGTCGCTATAGAAATTGCTGCTCATTATTCTTACTATAATCGTTAATAATCTTATTAGTATACTTAATATTATCAGTACTTGAATAATTATTTTCATCATTATTATTCTGAAAAGTGTTAAATTTTGTGGAAACCTTATGTTAATATTATAACTGTAAAAATGCTTAGTAGCGTGTATTATTAAAATTATAAAAATTACTATTATTATTACCTATAATATTGTTAGTATAATTATTCTCGGTGTTGTTATTATTATAGTAATCTTTATTAGATTTAGTTATGTTATATTAGTATTGTCGCTATAAAAATTGCTGCTCTCATTATTCTAACTATAATCATAATTATTCTTATTAGTATACTTAATATTATCAGTACTTGAATAATTATTTTCATCATTATTATTCTGAAAATTAATAAATTTTCTGGAATCCTTATGTTATTATTAAAACTGTAACAATCCTTAGTAGCTGGTATTATAAATATTATATCCGTTACTATTATTATTACTTATAATATTGTTAGTAAAATTATTCTCGGTGTTATTATTATAGTAAGCCTTATTAGTTTTAGTTATGTTATATTAGTATTGTCGCTACAGAAATTTCTGCTCTCATTATTCTAACTATAATCATTAATATTCTTATTACTATACTTAATATTATCAGTACTTGAATAATTATTTTCATCATTATTATTCTCAAAAGTATTAAATTTTCAGCAATCCTTAAGTTATTATTAGAACTGTAAAAATCCTTAGTAGCTGGTATTATTAATATTATAACAATTACTATTGTTACAACTTATAATATTGTTAGTAAAATTATTCTCGGTGTTATTATTATGGTAAGCGTTATTAGTTTTAGTTATGTTATATTATTATCGTCGCTATACAAATTGCTGCTTTCATAATTCTAACTATAATCATTAATATTCTTATTACAATACTTAATATTATTAGTACTTGAATAATTATTTTCATCATTATTAATCTAAAAATTATTAAATTTTTTGGAATCCTTATGTTATTATTAGAAATGTAAAAATCCGTAGTAGCTGGTATTATTTTTATAATAACAATTATTGTTGTTATTACTTATAATATTGTTAATAAAATTATTCTCAGTGTTATTATTATAGTAAGCCTTATTGTTTTAGTAATCTTATATTATTATTGTCGCTATACAAATCGCCGCTCTCATTATTCTAACTAAAATCATTAATATTCTTATTAGTATACTTAATATTATCAGTACGTGAATAATTATTTTAATCATTATTATTAAGAAAACTACTAAGTTTTCTGGAATCCTTATGGTATTTTTAAAACTGTAAAAATTCTTGATTACTGGTATTATTAAAATTATAAAGATTACTCTAGTAATTACTTAAATATTGTTAATAAAATTATTCTTGGTGATATTATTATAGTAAGCCTTATTAGTTTTAGTATTGTTATATTAGTATTGTCGCTATACAAATTGCTGCTCTCATTATTCTAATTATAATGATTAATATTCTTATTAGTATACTTAATATTATCAGTAGGTGAATAATTATTTTAATCATTAGTATTAAGAAAACTACTAAGTTTTGTGGAATCCTTATGGTATTTTTAGAAATGTAAAAATTCTTGATTACTGGTATTATTAAAATTATAAAAATAACTCTAGTAATTACTTAAATATTGTTAATAAAATTATTCTCGGTGTTATTATTATAGTAAGCCTTATTAGTTTTAGTAATGTTATATTAATATTGTCGCTATACAAATTGCTGCTCTCATTATTCTAACTATAATCACTAATATTCTTATTAGTATACTTAATATTAACAGTACGTGAATAATTATTTTAATCATATTATTAAGAAAACTGCTAAGTTTTCTGGAATTTTTATGGTATTTTTAGAACTGTAAAAACTCTTGATTACTGGTATTATTAAAATTATAAAAATTACTCTAGTAATTACTTAAATATTGTTAATAAAATTATTCTCGGTGTTATTATTATAGTAAGCCTTATTAGTTTTAGTAATCTTATATTATTATTGTCGCTATACAAATTGCTGCTCTCATTATTCTAACTATAATCAATAATATTCTTATTAGTATACTTAATTTTCTCAGTAGGTGAATAATTATTTTTAAACATTATTATTAAGAAAACTACTAAGTTTTGTGGAATCCTTATGGTATTTTTAGAACTGTAAAAATTCTTGATTACTGGTATTATTAAAATTATAAAAATTAGTCTAGTAATTACTTAAATATTGTTAATAAAATCATTCTCCGAGTCATTATTATAGTAAGCCTTATTGTTTTAGTAATCTTATATTATTATTGTCGCTATACAAATCGCCGCTCTCATTATTCTAACTAAAATCATTAATATTGTTAATAGTATACTTAATATTATCAGTACGTGAATAATTATTTTAATCATTATTATTAAGAAAACTACTAAGTTTTCTGGAATCCTTATGGTAGTATTAAAACGGTAAAAATTCTTGATTACTGGTATTATTAAAATTATAAAAATTACTCTAGTAATTACTTAAATATTGTTAATAAAATTATTCTCGGTGTCATTATTATAGTAAGCCTTAATAGTTTTAGTAATCTTATATTATTATTGTCGCTATACAAATCGCCGCTCTCATTATTCTAACTAAAATCATTAATATTGTTAATAGTATACTTAATATTATCAGTACGTGAATAATTATTTTAATCATTATTATTAAGAAAACTACTAAGTTTTCTGGAATCCTTATGGTATTTCTAGAACTGTAAAAATTCTTGATTACTGGTATTATTAAAATTATAAAAATTACTCTAGTAATTACTTAAATATTGTTAATAAAATTATTCTCGGTATTATTATTATAGTAAGCCTTATTAGTTTTAGTAATCTTATATTATTATTGTCGCTAAACAAATTGCTGCTCTCATTAGTCTAACTATAATCATTAATATTCTTATTAGTATACTTAATGTTCTCAGTAGGTGAATAATTATTTTAATCATTATTATTAAGAAAACTACTAAGTTTTCTGGAATCCCTATGGTAGTTTTAGAACTGTAAAAATTCTTGATTACTGGTATTATTAAAATTATAAATATTACTCTAGTAATTACTTAAATATTGTTAATAAAATTATTCTCGGTGTCATTATTATAGTAAGCCTTATTAGTTTTAGTAATCTTATATTATTATTGTCGCTATACAAATCGCCGCTCTCATTATTCTAACTAAAATCATTAATATTCTTAATAGTATACTTAATATTAACAGTACGTGAATAATTATTTTAATCATTATTATTAAGAAAACTGCTAAGTTTTCTGGAATCCTTATGGTATTTTTAGAACTGTAAAAATTCCTGATTACTGGTATTATTAAAATTATAAAAATTACTCTAGTAATTACTTAAATATTGTAAATAAAATTATTCTCGGTGTCATTATTATTAGTTTTAGTAATTTTATATTATTATTGTCGCTATACAATTTCGCCGCTCTCATTATTCTAACTAAAATCATTAATATTGTTAATAGTATACTTAATATTATCAGTACGTGAATAATTATTTTAATCATTATTATTAAGAAACTACTAAGTTTTCTGGAATCCTTATGGTATTTTTAGAACTGTAAAAATTCTTGAATACTGGTATTATTAAAATTATAAAAATTACTCTAGTAATTACTTAAATATTGTTAATAAAATTATTCTGGGTGTTATTATTATAGTAAGGCTTATTAGGTCTAGTAATGTTATATCAGTATTGTCGCTATACAAATTGCTGCTCTCATTATTCTAACTATAATCCTTAATATTCTTATTAGTATACTTAATATTATCAGTACGTGAATAATTATCTTAATCATTATTATTAAGAAAACTACTAAGTTTTCTGGAATCCTTATGGTATTTTTAGAACTGTAAAAATTCTTGATTACTAGTATTATTAAAATTATAAAAATTACTACAGTAATTACTTAAATATTGTTAATAAAATTATTCTCGGTGTTATTATTATAGTAAGCTTTATTAGTTTTAGTAATGTTATATTAGTATTGTCGCTATAAAAATTGCTGCGCTCATTATTCTAACTATAATCATTAATATCCTTATTAGTATACTTAATATTATCAGTACGTGAATAATTATTGTAATCATTATTATTATGAAAAGTGTTAAATTTTCTGGAATCCTTATATTATTTTTAGAACTGTAAAAATTCTTGATTTCTGGTATTATTAAAATTATAAAAATTACTATAGTATTACTTAAATATTGTTAATAAAATTATTCTCGTTGTTATTATTATAGTAAGCCTTATTAGTTTTAGTAATCTTATATTATTATTGTCGCTATACAAATTGCTGCTCTCATTATTCTAACTATAATCATTAATATTCTTATTAGTATTCTTAATATTATCAGTACTTGAATAATTATTTTCATCATTATTATTCTGAAAAGTATTAAATTTTGTGGAATCCTTATGTTATTATTAGAACTGTAAAAATCCTTAGTAGCTGGTATTATTAATATTATAAATATTACTATTATTATTACTTATAATATTGTTAGTAAAATTGTTCTCGGTGTTATTATTATAGTAAGCCTTATTAGTTTTAGTAATGTTATATTAGTATTGTCGCTATAGAAATTGCTGCTCTCATTATTGTTACTATAATCGTTAATATTCTTATTAGTATACTTAATATTATCAGTACTTGAATAATTATTTTCATCATTATTATTCTGAAAAGTGTTAAATTTTGTGGAAACCTTATGTTATTATTAGAACTGTAAAAATCCTTAGTAGCTGGTATTATTAATATTATAAAAAATACTATTATTATTACTTATACTATTGTTAGTAAAATTGTTCTCGGTGATATTATTATAGTAAGCCTGAATAGTTTTAGTAATGTTATATTAGTATTGTCGCTGTACAAATTGCTGCTCTCATTATTCTAACTATAATCATTAATATTCTTATTAGTATACTTAATATTATCAGTACTTGAATAATTATTTTCATCATTATTATTCTGAAAAGTACTAAATTTTGTGGAATCCTTATGTTATTATTAGAACTGTAAAAATGCTTAGTAGCTGGCTTTATTAATATTATAAAAATTACTATTATTATTACCTGTAATATTGTTAGTAAAATTATTCTCGGTGTTATTATAGTAAGCCTTACTAGATTTAGTTATGTTATATTAGTATTGTCGCTATAAAAATTGCTGCTCTCATTATTCTAACAATAATCATAATTGTTCTTATTAGTATACTTAATATAATCAGTACTTGAATAATTATTTTCATCATTATTATTCTGAAAACTATTAAAATTTCTGGAATACTTATGCTATTATTAGAACTGTAAAAATCCTTATTAGTTGTTATTATTAATATTATAACAATTACTATTGTTACAACTTATAATATTGTTAGTAAAATTATTCTCGGTGTTATTATTATGGTAAGCGTTATTAGTTTTAGTTATGTTATATTAGTACTTTCGCTATTCAAATTGCTGCTTTCATTAATCTAACTATAATCATTAATATTCTTATTACTATACTTAATATTATCATTACTTGAATAATTATTTTCATCATTATTATTCTGAAAATTATTAAATTTTCTGAAATCCTTGTTATTATTAGAACTGTAAAAATCCTTAGTAGCTGGTATTATTAATATAATAACAATTACTATTATTATTACTTAGAGTATTGTTAGTAAAATTATTCTCCGTGTTATTATTATAGTAAGCCTTATTAGTTTTAGTTATGTTATATTAGTATTGTCGCTATAGAAATTTCTGCTCTCATTATTCAACTATAATCATTAATATTCTTATTAGTATACTTAATATTATCAGTACTTGAATAATTATTTTCATCATTACTATTCTAAAAATTATTAAATTTTATGGAATACTTATGTTAATATTATAACTGTAAAAATGCTTAGTAGCGTGTATTATTAAAATTATAAAAATTACTATTATTATTACCTATAATATTGTTAGTATAATTATTCTCGGTGTTGTTATTATTATAGTAATCTTTATTAGATTTAGTTATGTTATATTAGAATTGTCGCTATAAAAATTGCTGCTCTCATTATTCTAACTATAATCATAATTATTCTTATTAGTATACTTAATATTATCAGTACTTGAATAATTATTTTCATCATTATTATTCTGAAAATTAATAAATTTTCTGGAATCCTTATGTTATTATTAAAACTGTAACAATCCTTAGTAGCTGGTATTATAAATATTATATCCGTTACTATTATTATTACTTATAATATTGTTAGTAAAATTATTCTCGGTGTTATTATTATAGTAAGCCTTATTAGTTTTAGTTATGTTATATTAGTATTGTCGCAATAGAAATTTCTGCTCTCATTATTCTAACTATAATCATTAATATTCTTATTACTATACTTAATATTATCAGTACTTGAATAATTATTTTCATCATTATTATTCTCAAAAGTATTAAATTTTCTGCAATCCTTAAGTTATTATTAGAACTGTAAAAATCCTTAGTAGCTGGTATTATTAATATTATAACAATTACTATTGTTACAACTTATAATATTGTTAGTAAAATTATTCTCGGTGTTATTATTATGGTAAGCGTTATTAGTTTTAGTTATGATATATTATTATCGTCGCTATACAAATTGCTGCTTTCATAATTCTAACTATAATCATTAATATTCTTATTACTATACTTAATATTATTAGTACTTGAATAATTATTTTCATCATTATTAATCTAAAAATTATTAAATTTTTTGGAATCCTTATGTTATTATTAGAAATGTAAAAATCCGTAGTAGCTGGTATTATTTTTATAATAACAATTATTGTTGTTATTACTTATAATATTGTTAATAAAATTATTCTCAGTGTTATTATTATAGTAAGCCTTATTGTTTTAGTAATCTTATATTATTATTGTCGCTATACAAATCGCCGCTCTCATTATTCTAACTAAAATCATTAATATTCTTATTAGTATACTTAATATTATCAGTACGTGAATAATTATTAAAATCATTATTATTAAGAAAACTATTAAGTTTTGTGGAATCCTTATGGTATTTTTAGAACTATAAAAATTCTTGATTACTGGTATTATTAAAATTATAAAAATTTCTCTAGTAATTACTTAAATATTGTTAATAAAATTATTCTCGTTATTATTATTATAGTAAGCCTTATTAGTTTTAGTAATCTTATATTATTATTGTCGCTATACAAATTGCTGCTCTCATTATTCTAACTATAATCATTAATATTCTTATTAGTATACTTAATTTTCTCAGTAGGTGAATAATTATTTTAATCATTATTATTAAGAAAACTACTAAGTTTTCTGGAATCCTTATGGTATTTTTAGAACTGTAAAAATTCTTGATTACTGGTATTATTAAAATTATAAAAATTACTCTAGTAATTACTTAAATATTGTTAATAAAATTATTCTGGGTGTTATTATTATAGTAAGGCTTATTAGGTCTAGTAATGTTATATCAGTATTGTCGCTATACAAATTGCTGCTCTCATTATTCTAACTATAATCCTTAATATTCTTATTAGTATACTTAATATTATCAGTACGTGAATAATTATCTTAATCATTATTATTAAGAAAACTAATAAGTTTTCTGGAATCCTTATGGTATTTTTAGAACTGTAAAAATTCTTGATTACTAGTATTATTAAAATTATAAAAATTACTACAGTAATTACTTAAATATTGTTAATAAAATTATTCTCGGTGTTATTATTATAGTAAGCTTTATTAGTTTTAGTAATGTTATATTAGTATTGTCGCTATAAAAATTGCTGCGCTCATTATTCTAACTATAATCATTAATATCCTTATTAGTATACTTAATATTATCAGTACGTGAATAATTATTGTAATCATTATTATTAAGAAAACTACTAAGTTTTCTGGAAACCTTATGGTATTTTTAGAACTGTAAAAATTCTTGATTACTGGTATTATTAAAATTATAAAAATTACTCTAGTAATTACTTAAATATTGTTAATAAAATTATTCTCGGTGTTATTATTATAGTAAGCCTTATTAGTTTTAGTAATCTTATATTATTATTGTCGCTATACAAATTGCTGCTCTCATTATTCTAACTATAATCATTAATATTCTTATTAGTATACTTAATTTTCTCAGTAGGTGAATAATTATTTTAATCATTATTATTAAGAAAACTACTAAGTTTTCTGGAATCCTTATGGTATTTTTAGAACTGTAAAAATTCTTGATTACTGGTATTATTAAAATTATAAAAATTACTCTAGTAATTACTTAAATATTGTTAATAAAATTATTCTCGGTGTCATTATTATAGTAAGCCTTATTAGTTTTAGTAAGCTTATATTATTATTGTCGCTATACAAATCGCCGCTCTCATTATTCTAACTAAAATCATTAATATTTTTAATAGTATACTTAATATTATCAGTACGTGAATAATTATTTTAATCATTATTATTAAGAAAACTACTAAGTTTTCTGGAATCCTTATGGCATTTTTAGAACTGTAAAATTTATTGATTACTGGTATTATTAAAATTATAAAAATTACTCTAGTAATTACTTAAATATTGGTAATAAAATTATTCTCGGTGTTATTATTACAGTAAGCCTTATTAGTTTTAGTAATGTTATATTAATATTGTCGCTATAAAAATCGCCGCTCTCATTATTCTAACTAAACTCATTAATATTGTTAATAGTATACTTAATATTATCAGTACGTGAATAATTATTTTAATCATTATTATTAAGAAAACTAATAAGTTTTCTGGAATTCTTATGGTATTTTTAGAACTGTAAAATTTCTTGATTACTGGTATTATTAAAATTATAAAAATTACTCTAGTAATTACTTAAATATTGTTAATAAAATTATTCTCGGTGTCATTATTATAGTAAGCCTTATTAGTTTTAGTAATCTTATATTATTATTGTCGCTATACAAATCGCCGCTCTCATTATTCTAACTAAAATCATTAATATTCTTAATAGTATACTTAATATTATCAGTACGTGAATAATTATTTTAATCACTATTATTAAGAAAACTACTAAGTTTTCTGGAATCTTTATGGTATTTTTAGAACTGTAAAAATTCTTGATTACTGGTATTATTAAAATTATAAAAATTACTCTAGTAATTACTTAAATATTGATAATAAAATTATTCTCGGTGTTATTATTATAGTAAGCCTTATTAGTTTTAGTAATGTTATATTAGTATTGTCGCTACACAAATTGCTGCTCTCATTATTCTAACTATAATCATTAATATTCTTATTAGTATACTTAATATTATCAGTACGTGAATAATTATTAAAATCATTATTATTAAGAAAACTATTAAGTTTTGTGGAATCCTTATGGTATTTTTAGAACTATAAAAATTCTTGATTACTGGTATTATTAAAATTATAAAAATTTCTCTAGTAATTACTTAAATATTGTTAATAAAATTATTCTCGTTATTATTATTATAGTAAGCCTTATTAGTTTTAGTAATCTTATATTATTATTGTCGCTATACAAATTGCTGCTCTCATTATTCTAACTGTAATCATTAATATTCTTATTAGTATACTTAATTTTCTCAGTAGGTGAATAATTATTTTAATCATTATTATTAAGAAAACTACTAAGTTTTCTGGAATCCTTATGGTATTTTTAGAACTGTAAAAATTCTTGATTACTGGTATTATTAAAATTATAAAAATTACTCTAGTAATTACTTAAATATTGTTAATAAAATTATTCTCGGTGTCATTATTATAGTAAGCCTTAATAGTTTTAGTAATCTTATATTATTATTGTCGCTATACAAATCGCCGCTCTCATTATTCTAACTAAAATCATTAATATTGTTAATAGTATACTTAATATTATCAGTACGTGAATAATTATTTTAATCATTATTATTAAGAAAACTACTAAGTTTTCTGGAATCCTTATGGCATTTTTAGAACTGTAAGATTTCTTGATTACTGGTATTATTAAAATTATAAAAATTACTCTAGTAATTACTTAAATATTGTTAATAAAATTATTCTCGGTGTTATTATTACAGTAAGCCTTATTAGTTTTAGTAATGTTATATTAATATTGTCGCTATACAAATCGCCGCTCTCATTATTCTAACTAAACTCATTAATATTGTTAATAGTATACTTAATATTATCAGTACGTGAATAATTATTTTAATCATTATTATTAAGAAAACTAATAAGTTTTCTGGAATCCTTATGGTATTTTTAGAACTGTAAAATTTCTTGATTACTGGTATTATTAAAATTATAAAAATTACTCTAGTAATTACTTAAATATTGTTAATAAAATTATTCTCGGTGTTATTATTATAGTAAGCCTTATTAGTTTTAGTAATCTTATATTATTATTGTCGCTATACAAATTGTTGCTCTCATTATTCTAACTAAAATCATTAATATTCTTCATAGTATACTTAATATTATCAGTACGTGAATAATTATTTTAATCATTATTATTAAGAAAACTACTAAGTTTTGTGGAATCCTTATGGTATTTTTAGAACTGTAAAAATTCTTGATTACTGGTATTATTAAAATTATAAAAATTACTCTAGTAATTACTTAAATATTGATAATAAAATTATTCTCGGTGTTATTATTATAGTAAGCCTTATTAGTTTTAGTAATGTTATATTAGTATTGTCGCTACACAAATTGCTGCTCTCATTATTCTAACTATAATCATTAATATTCTTATTAGTATACTTAATATTATCAGTACGTGAATAATTATTAAAATCATTATTATTAAGAAAACTATTAAGTTTTGTGGAATCCTTATGGTATTTTTAGAACTATAAAAATTCTTGATTACTGGTATTATTAAAATTATAAAAATTTCTCTAGTAATTACTTAAATATTGTTAATAAAATTATTCTCGTTATTATTATTATAGTAAGCCTTATTAGTTTTAGTAATCTTATATTATTATTGTCGCTATACAAATTGCTGCTCTCATTATTCTAACTGTAATCATTAATATTCTTATTAGTATACTTAATTTTCTCAGTAGGTGAATAATTATTTTAATCATTATTATTAAGAAAACTACTAAGTTTTCTGGAATCCTTATGGTATTTTTAGAACTGTAAAAATTCTTGCTTACTGGTATTATTAAAATTATAAAAATTACTCTAGTAATTACTTAAATATTGTTAATAAAATTATTCTCGGTGTCATTATTATAGTAAGCCTTAATAGTTTTAGTAATCTTATATTATTATTGTCGCTATACAAATCGCCGCTCTCATTATTCTAACTAAAATCATTAATATTGTTAATAGTATACTTAATATTATCAGTACGTGAATAATTATTTTAATCATTATTATTAAGAAAACTACTAAGTTTTCTGGAATCCTTATGGCATTTTTAGAACTGTAAGATTTCTTGATTACTGGTATTATTAAAATTATAAAAATTACTCTAGTAATTACTTAAATATTGTTAATAAAATTATTCTCGGTGTTATTATTACAGTAAGCCTTATTAGTTTTAGTAATGTTATATTAATATTGTCGCTATACAAATCGCCGCTCTCATTATTCTAACTAAACTCATTAATATTGTTAATAGTATACTTAATATTATCAGTACGTGAATAATTATTTTAATCATTATTATTAAGAAAACTAATAAGTTTTCTGGAATCCTTATGGTATTTTTAGAACTGTAAAATTTCTTGATTACTGGTATTATTAAAATTATAAAAATTACTCTAGTAATTACTTAAATATTGTTAATAAAATTATTCTCGGTGTTATTATTATAGTAAGCCTTATTAGTTTTAGTAATCTTATATTATTATTGTCGCTATACAAATTGTTGCTCTCATTATTCTAACTAAAATCATTAATATTCTTCATAGTATACTTAATATTATCAGTACGTGAATAATTATTTTAATCATTATTATTAAGAAAACTACTAAGTTTTGTGGAATCCTTATGGTATTTTTAGAAATGTAAAAATTCTTGATTACTGGTATTATTAAAATTATAAAAATTACTCTAGTAATTACTTAAATATTGTTAATAAAATTATTCTCGGTGTTATTATTATAGTAAGCCTTATTAGTTTTAGTAATGTTATATTAATATTGTCGCTATACAAATTGTTGCTCTCATTATTCTAACTATAATCATTAATATTCTTATTAGTATACTTAATATTAACAGTACGTGAATAATTATTTTAATCATTATTATTATGAAAAGTGTTAAATTTCCTGGAATCCTTATATTATTTTTAGAACTGTAAAAATTCTTGATTTCTGGTATTATTAAAATTATAAAAATTACTATAGTAATTACTTAAATATTGTTAATAAAATTATTCTCGTTGTTATTATTATAGTAAGCCTTATTAGTTTTAGTAATCTTATATTATTATTGTCGCTATACAAATTGCTGCTCTCATTATTCTAACTATAATCATTAATATTCTTATTAGTATTCTTAATATTATCAGTACTTGAATAATTATTTTCATCATTATTATTCTGAAAAGTATTAAATTTTGTGGAATCCTTATGTTATTATTAGAACTGTAAAAATCCTTAGTAGCTGGTATTATTAATATTATAAATATTACTATTATTATTACTTATAATATTGTTAGTAAAATTGTTCTCGGTGTTATTATTATAGTAAGCCTTATTAGTTTTAGTAATGTTATATTAGTATTGTCGCTATAGAAATTGCTGCTCTCATTATTGTTACTATAATCGTTAATATTCTTATTAGTATACTTAATATTATCAGTACTTGAATAATTATTTTCATCACTATTATTCTGAAAATTATTAAATTTTCTGGAAACCTTATGTTATTATTAGAACTGCAAAAATCCTTAGTAACTGGTATTATTAATATTATAACAATTACTATTATTATTACTTATAATATTGTTAGTAAAATCATTCTCGGTGTTATTATTATAGTAAGCCTTATTAGTTTTAGTAATGTTATATTAGTATTGTCGCTATAGAAATTGCTGCTCATTATTCTTACTATAATCGTTAATAATCTTATTAGTATACTTAATATTATCAGTACTTGAATAATTATTTTCATCATTATTATTCTGAAAAGTGTTAAATTTTGTGGAAACCTTATGTTATTATTAGAACTGTAAAAATCCTTAGTAGCTGGTATTATTAATATTATAAAAAATACTATTATTATTACTTATACTATTGTTAGTAAAATTGTTCTCAGTGATATTATTATAGTAAGCCTGAATAGTTTTAGTAATGTTATATTAGTATTGTCGCTGTACAAATTGCTGCTCTCATTATTCTAACTATAATCATTAGTATTCTTATTAGTATACTTAATATTATCAGTACTTGAATAATTATTTTCATCATTATTATTCTGAAAAGTACTAAATTTTGTGAAATCCTTATGTTATTATTAGAACTGTAAAAATGCTTAGTAGCTGGCTTTATTAATATTATAAAAATTACTATTATTAATACCTGTAATATTGTTAGTAAAATTATTCTCGGTGTTATTATAGTAAGCCTTACTAGATTTAGTTATGTTATATTAGTATTGTCGCTATAAAAATTGCTGCTCTCATTATTCTAACAATAGTCATAATTGTTCTTATTAGTATACTTAATATAATCAGTACTTGAATAATTATTTTCATCATTATTATTCTGAAAACTATTAAAATTTCTGGAATACTTATGCTATTATTAGAACTGTAAAAATCCTTATTAGTTGTTATTATTAATATTATAACAATTACTATTGTTACAACTTATAATATTGTTAGTAAAATTATTCTCGGTGTTATTATTATGGTAAGCGTTATTAGTTTTAGTTATGTTATATTATTACTTTCGCTATTCAAATTGCTGCTTTCATTATTCTAACTATAATCATTAATATTCTTATTACTATACTTAATATTATCATTACTTGAATAATTATTTTCATCATTATTATTCTGAAAATTATTAAATTTTCTGAAATCCTTGTTATTATTAGAACTGTAAAAATCCTTAGTAGCTGGTATTATTAATATAATAACAATTACTATTATTATTACTTAGAATATTGTTAGTAAAATTATTCTCCGTGTTATTATTATAGTAAGCCTTATTAGTTTTAGTTATGTTATATTAGTATTGTCGCTATAGAAATTTCTGCTCTCATTATTCAACTATAATCATTAATATTCTTATTAGTATACTTAATATTATCAGTACTTGAATAATTATTTTCATCATTACTATTCTAAAAATTATTAAATTTTATGGAATACTTATGTTAATATTATAACTGTAAAAATGCTTAGTAGCGTGTATTATTAAAATTATAAAAATTACTATTATTATTACCTATAATATTGTTAGTATAATTATTCTCGGTGTTGTTATTATTATAGTAATCTTTATTAGATTTAGTTATGTTATATTAGAATTGTCGCTATCAAAATTGCTGCTCTCATTATTCTAACTATAATCATAATTATTCTTATCAGTATACTTAATATTATCAGTACTTGAATAATTATTTTCATCATTATTATTCTGAAAATTAATAAATTTTCTGGAATCCTTATGTTATTATTAAAACTGTAACAATCCTTAGTAGCTGGTATTATAAATATTATATCCGTTACTATTATTATTACCTATAATATTGTTAGTATAATTATTCTCGGTGTTGTTATTATTATAGTAATCTTTATTAGATTTAGTTATGTTATATTAGAATTGTCGCTATAAAAATTGCTGCTCTCATTATTCTAACTATAATCATAATTATTCTTATTAGTATACTTAATATTATCAGTACTTGAATAATTATTTTCATCATTATTATTCTGAAAATTAATAAATTTTCTGGAATCCTTATGTTATTATTAAAACTGTAACAATCCTTAGTAGCTGGTATTATAAATATTATATCCGTTACTATTATTATTACTTATAATATTGTTAGTAAAATTATTCTCGGTGTTATTATTATAGTAAGCCTTATTAGTTTTAGTTATGTTATATTAGTATTGTCGCAATAGAAATTTCTGCTCTCATTATTCTAACTATAATCATTAATATTCTTATTACTATACTTAATATTATCAGTACTTGAATAATTATTTTCATCATTATTATTCTCAAAAGTATTAAATTTTCTGCAATCCTTAAGTTATTATTAGAACTGTAAAAATCCTTAGTAGCTGGTATTATTAATATTATAACAATTACTATTGTTACAACTTATAATATTGTTAGTAAAATTATTCTCGGTGTTATTATTATGGTAAGCGTTATTAGTTTTAGTTATGATATATTATTATCGTCGCTATACAAATTGCTGCTTTCATAATTCTAACTATAATCATTAATATTCTTATTACTATACTTAATATTATTAGTACTTGAATAATTATTTTCATCATTATTAATCTAAAAATTATTAAATTTTTTGGAATCCTTATGTTATTATTAGAAATGTAAAAATCCGTAGTAGCTGGTATTATTTTTATAATAACAATTATTGTTGTTATTACTTATAATATTGTTAATAAAATTATTCTCAGTGTTATTATTATAGTAAGCCTTATTGTTTTAGTAATCTTATATTATTATTGTCGCTATACAAATCGCCGCTCTCATTATTCTAACTAAAATCATTAATATTCTTATTAGTATACTTAATATTATCAGTACGTGAATAATTATTTTAATCATTATTATTAAGAAAACTACTAAGTTTTCTGGAATCCTTATGGTATTTTTAAAACTGTAAAAATTCTTGATTACTGGTATTATTAAAATTATAAAGATTACTCTAGTAATTACTTAAATATTGTTAATAAAATTATTCTTGGTGCTATTATTATAGTAAGCCTTATTAGTTTTAGTATTGTTATATTAGTATTGTCGCTATACAAATTGCTGCTCTCATTATTCTAATTATAATGATTAATATTCTTATTAGTATACTTAATATTATCAGTAGGTGAATAATTATTTTAATCATTAGTATTAAGAAAACTACTAAGTTTTGTGGAATCCTTATGGTATTTTTAGAAATGTAAAAATTCTTGATTACTGGTATTATTAAAATTATAAAAATAACTCTAGTAATTACTTAAATATTGTTAATAAAATTATTCTCGGTGTTATTATTATAGTAAGCCTTATTAGTTTTAGTAATGTTATATTAATATTGTCGCAATACAAATTGCTGCTCTCATTATTCTAACTATAATCACTAATATTCTTATTAGTATACTTAATATTAACAGTACGTGAATAATTATTTTAATCATTATTATTAAGAAAACTGCTAAGTTTTCTGGAATCCTTACGGTATTTTTAGAACTGTAAAAACTCTTGATTACTGGTATTATTTAAACTATAAAAATTACTCTAGTAATTACTTAAATATTGTTAATAAAATTATTCTCGGTGTTATTATTATAGTAAGCCTTATTAGTTTTAGTAATCTTATATTATTATTGTCGCTATACAAATAGCTGCTCTCATTATTCTAACTATAATCATTAATATTCTTATTAGTATATTTAATTTTCTCAGTAGGTGAATAATTATTTTTAATCATTATTATTAAGAAAACTACTAAGTTTTGTGGAATCCTTATGGTGTTTTTAGAACTGTAAAAATTCCTGATTACTGGTATTATTAAAATTATAAAAATTACTCTAGTAATTACTTAAATATTGTAAATAAAATTATTCTCGGTGTCATTATTATTAGTTTTAGTAATCTTATATTATTATTGTCGCTATACAAATCGCCGCTCTCATTATTCTAACTAAAATCATTAATATTGTTAATAGTATACTTAATATTATCAGTACGTGAATAATTATTTTAATCATTATTATTAAGAAAACTACTAAGTTTTCTGGAATCCTTATGGTATTTTTAGAACTGTAAAAATTCTTGCTTACTGGTATTATTAAAATTATAAAAATTACTCTAGTAATTACTTAAATATTGTTAATAAAATTATTCTCGGTGTTATTATTATAGTAAGCCTTATTAGTTTTAGTAATCTTATATTATTATTGTCGCTATACAAATTGCTGCTCTCATTATTCTAACTATAATCATTAATATTCTTATTAGTATACTTAATTTTCTCAGTAGGTGAATAATTATTTTAATCATTATTATTAAGAAAACTACTAAGTTTTCTGGAATCCTTATGGTATTTTTAGAACTGTAAAAATTCTTGATTACTGGTATTATTAAAATTATATAAATTACTCTAGTAATTACTTAAATATTGTTAATAAAATTATTCTCGGTGTCATTATTATAGTAAGCCTTAATAGTTTTAGTAATCTTATATTATTATTGTCGCTATACAAATCGCCGCTCTCATTATTCTAACTAAAATCATTAATATTGTTAATAGTATACTTAATATTATCAGTACGTGAATAATTATTTTAATCATTATTATTAAGAAAACTACTAAGTTTTCTGGAATCCTTATGGCATTTTTAGAACTGTAAAATTTCTTGATTACTGGTATTATTAAAATTATAAAAATTACTCTAGTAATTACTTAAATATTGTTAATAAAATTATTCTCGGTGTTATTATTACAGTAAGCCTTATTAGTTTTAGTAATGTTATATTAATATTGTCGCTATAAAAATTACTTAATACTTAATATTATCAGTACTTGAATAATTATTTTCATCATTATTATTCTGAAAAGTACTAAATTTTGTGGAATCCTTATGTTATTATTAGAACTGTAAAAGTCCTTAGTAGCTGGCTTTATTAATATTATAAAAATTACTATTATTATTACCTGTAATATTGTTAGTAAAATTATTCTCGGTGTTATTATTATAGTAAGCCTTACTAGATTTAGTTATGTTATATTAGTATTGTCGCTATAAAAATGGCTGCTCTCATTATTCTAACAATAATCATAATTATTCTTATTAGTATACTTAATATAATCAGTACTTGAATAATTATTTTCATCATTATTATTCTGAAAACTATTAAAATTTCTGGAATACTTATGCTATTATTAGAACTGTAAAAATCCTTATTAGCTGTTATTATTAATATTATAACAATTACTATTGTTACAACTTATAATATTGTTAGTAAAATTATTCTCGGTGTTATTATTATGGTAAGCGTTATTAGTTTTAGTTATGTTATATTAGTACTTTCGCTATTCAAATTGCTGCTTTCATTATTCTAACTATAATCATTAATATTCTTATTACTATACTTAATATTATCAGTACTTGAATAATTATTTTCATCATTATTATTCTGAAAATTATTAAATTTTCTGAAATCCTAGTTATTATTAGAACTGTAAAAATCCTTAGTAGCTGGTATTATTAATTTAGAATATTGTTAGTAAAATTATTCTCCGTGTTATTATTATAGTAAGCCTTATTAGTTTTAGTTATGTTATATTAGTATTGTCGCTATAGAAATTGCTGCTCATTATTCTTACTATAATCGTTAATAATCTTATTAGTATACTTAATATTATCAGTACTTGAATAATTATTTTCATCATTATTATTCTGAAAAGTGTTAAATTTTGTGGAAACCTTATGTTAATATTATAACTGTAAAAATGCTTAGTAGCGTGTATTATTAAAATTATAAAAATTACTATTATTATTACCTATAATATTGTTAGTATAATTATTCTCGGTGTTGTTATTATTATAGTAATCTTTATTAGATTTAGTTATGTTATATTAGTATTGTCGCTATAAAAATTGCTGCTCTCATTATTCTAACTATAATCATAATTATTCTTATTAGTATACTTAATATTATCAGTACTTGAATAATTATTTTCATCATTATTATTTTGAAAATTAATAAATTTTCTGGAATCCTTATGTTATTATTAAAACTGTAACAATCCTTAGTAGCTGGTATTATAAATATTATATCCGTTACTATTATTATTACTTATAATATTGTTAGTAAAATTATTCTCGGTGTTATTATTATAGTAAGCCTTATTAGTTTTAGTTATGTTATATTAGTATTGTCGCTACAGAAATTTCTGCTCTCATTATTCTAACTATAATCATTAATATTCTTATTACTATACTTAATATTATCAGTACTTGAATAATTATTTTCATCATTATTATTCTCAAAAGTATTAAATTTTCAGCAATCCTTAAGTTATTATTAGAACTGTAAAAATCCTTAGTAGCTGGTATTATTAATATTATAACAATTACTATTGTTACAACTTATAATATTGTTAGTAAAATTATTCTCGGTGTTATTATTATGGTAAGCGTTATTAGTTTTAGTTATGTTATATTATTATCGTCGCTATACAAATTGCTGCTTTCATAATTCTAAGTATAATCATTAATATTCTTATTACAATACTTAATATTATTAGTACTTGAATAATTATTTTCATCATTATTAATCTAAAAATTATTAAATTTTTTGGAATCCTTATGTTATTATTAGAAATGTAAAAATCCGTAGTAGCTGGTATTATTTTTATAATAACAATTATTGTTGTTATTACTTATAATATTGTTAATAAAATTATTCTCAGTGTTATTATTATAGTAAGCCTTATTGCTTTAGTAATCTTATATTATTATTGTCGCTATACAAATCGCCGCTCTCATTATTCTAACTAAAATCATTAATATTCTTATTAGTATACTTAATATTATCAGTACGTGAATAATTATTTTAATCATTATTATTAAGAAAACTACTAAGTTTTCTGGAATCCTTATGGTATTTTTAAAACTGTAAAAATTCTTGATTACTGGTATTATTAAAATTATAAAGATTACTCTAGTAATTACTTAAATATTGTTAATAAAATTATTCTTGGTGATATTATTATAGTAAGCCTTATTAGTTTTAGTATTGTTATATTAGTATTGTCGCTATACAAATTGCTGCTCTCATTATTCTAATTATAATGATTAATATTCTTATTAGTATACTTAATATTATCAGTAGGTGAATAATTATTTTAATCATTAGTATTAAGAAAACTACTAAGTTTTGTGGAATCCTTATGGTATTTTTAGAACTGTAAAAATTCTTGATTTCTGGTATTATTAAAATTATAAAAATTACTATAGTAATTACTTAAATATTGTTAATAAAATTATTCTCGTTGTTATTATTATAGTAAGCCTTATTAGTTTTAGTAATCTTATATTATTATTGTCGCTATACAAATTGCTGCTCTCATTATTCTAACTATAATCATTAATATTCTTATTAGTATTCTTAATATTATCAGTACTTGAATAATTATTTTCATCATTATTATTCTGAAAAGTATTAAATTTTGTGGAATCCTTATGTTATTATTAGAACTGTAAAAATCCTTAGTAGCTGGTATTATTAATATTATAAATATTACTATTATTATTACTTATAATATTGTTAGTAAAATTGTTCTCGGTGTTATTATTATAGTAAGCCTTATTAGTTTTAGTAATGTTATATTAGTATTGTCGCTATAGAAATTGCTGCTCTCATTATTGTTACTATAATCGTTAATATTCTTATTAGTATACTTAATATTATCAGTACTTGAATAATTATTTTCATCATTATTATTCTGAAAAGTGTTAAATTTTGTGGAAACCTTATGTTATTATTAGAACTGTAAAAATCCTTAGTAGCTGGTATTATTAATATTATAAAAAATACTATTATTATTACTTATACTATTGTTAGTAAAATTGTTCTCGGTGATATTATTATAGTAAGCCTGAATAGTTTTAGTAATGTTATATTAGTATTGTCGCTGTACAAATTGCTGCTCTCATTATTCTAACTATAATCATTAATATTCTTATTAGTATACTTAATATTATCAGTACTTGAATAATTATTTTCATCATTATTATTCTGAAAAGTACTAAATTTTGTGGAATCCTTATGTTATTATTAGAACTGTAAAAATGCTTAGTAGCTGGCTTTATTAATATTATAAAAATTACTATTATTATTACCTGTAATATTGTTAGTAAAATTATTCTCGGTGTTATTATAGTAAGCCTTACTAGATTTAGTTATGTTATATTAGTATTGTCGCTATAAAAATTGCTGCTCTCATTATTCTAACAATAATCATAATTGTTCTTATTAGTATACTTAATATAATCAGTACTTGAATAATTATTTTCATCATTATTATTCTGAAAACTATTAAAATTTCTGGAATACTTATGCTATTATTAGAACTGTAAAAATCCTTATTAGTTGTTATTATTAATATTATAACAATTACTATTGTTACAACTTATAATATTGTTAGTAAAATTATTCTCGGTGTTATTATTATGGTAAGCGTTATTAGTTTTAGTTATGTTATATTAGTACTTTCGCTATTCAAATTGCTGCTTTCATTAATCTAACTATAATCATTAATATTCTTATTACTATACTTAATATTATCATTACTTGAATAATTATTTTCATCATTATTATTCTGAAAATTATTAAATTTTCTGAAATCCTTGTTATTATTAGAACTGTAAAAATCCTTAGTAGCTGGTATTATTAATATAATAACAATTACTATTATTATTACTTAGAATATTGTTAGTAAAATTATTCTCCGTGTTATTATTATAGTAAGCCTTATTAGTTTTAGTTATGTTATATTAGTATTGTCGCTATAGAAATTTCTGCTCTCATTATTCAACTATAATCATTAATATTCTTATTAGTATACTTAATATTATCAGTACTTGAATAATTATTTTCATCATTACTATTCTAAAAATTATTAAATTTTATGGAATACTTATGTTAATATTATAACTGTAAAAATGCTTAGTAGCGTGTATTATTAAAATTATAAAAATTACTATTATTATTACCTATAATATTGTTAGTATAATTATTCTCGGTGTTGTTATTATTATAGTAATCTTTATTAGATTTAGTTATGTTATATTAGAATTGTCGCTATAAAAATTGCTGCTCTCATTATTCTAACTATAATCATAATTATTCTTATTAGTATACTTAATATTATCAGTACTTGAATAATTATTTTCATCATTATTATTCTGAAAATTAATAAATTTTCTGGAATCTTATGTTATTATTAAAACTGTAACAATCCTTAGTAGCTGGTATTATAAATATTATATCCGTTACTATTATTATTACTTATAATATTGTTAGTAAAATTATTCTCGGTGTTATTATTATAGTAAGCCTTATTAGTTTTAGTTATGTTATATTAGTATTGTCGCAATAGAAATTTCTGCTCTCATTATTCTAACTATAATCATTAATATTCTTATTACTATACTTAATATTATCAGTACTTGAATAATTATTTTCATCATTATTATTCTCAAAAGTATTAAATTTTCTGCAATCCTTAAGTTATTATTAGAACTGTAAAAATCCTTAGTAGCTGGTATTATTAATATTATAACAATTACTATTGTTACAACTTATAATATTGTTAGTAAAATTATTCTCGGTGTTATTATTATGGTAAGCGTTATTAGTTTTAGTTATGATATATTATTATCGTCGCTATACAAATTGCTGCTTTCATAATTCTAACTATAATCATTAATATTCTTATTACTATACTTAATATTATTAGTACTTGAATAATTATTTTCATCATTATTAATCTAAAAATTATTAAATTTTTTGGAATCCTTATGTTATTATTAGAAATGTAAAAATCCGTAGTAGCTGGTATTATTTTTATAATAACAATTATTGTTGTTATTACTTATAATATTGTTAATAAAATTATTCTCAGTGTTATTATTATAGTAAGCCTTATTGTTTTAGTAATCTTATATTATTATTGTCGCTATACAAATCGCCGCTCTCATTATTCTAACTAAAATCATTAATATTCTTATTAGTATACTTAATATTATCAGTACGTGAATAATTATTAAAATCATTATTATTAAGAAAACTATTAAGTTTTGTGGAATCCTTATGGTATTTTTAGAACTATAAAAATTCTTGATTACTGGTATTATTAAAATTATAAAAATTTCTCTAGTAATTACTTAAATATTGTTAATAAAATTATTCTCGTTATTATTATTATAGTAAGCCTTATTAGTTTTAGTAATCTTATATTATTATTGTCGCTATACAAATTGCTGCTCTCATTATTCTAACTATAATCATTAATATTCTTATTAGTATACTTAATTTTCTCAGTAGGTGAATAATTATTTTAATCATTATTATTAAGAAAACTACTAAGTTTTCTGGAATCCTTATGGTATTTTTAGAACTGTAAAAATTCTTGATTACTGGTATTATTAAAATTATAAAAATTACTCTAGTAATTACTTAAATATTGTTAATAAAATTATTCTGGGTGTTATTATTATAGTAAGGCTTATTAGGTCTAGTAATGTTATATCAGTATTGTCGCTATACAAATTGCTGCTCTCATTATTCTAACTATAATCCTTAATATTCTTATTAGTATACTTAATATTATCAGTACGTGAATAATTATCTTAATCATTATTATTAAGAAAACTACTAAGTTTTCTGGAATCCTTATGGTATTTTTAGAACTGTAAAAATTCTTGATTACTAGTATTATTAATATTATAAAAATTACTACAGTAATTACTTAAATATTGTTAATAAAATTATTCTCGGTGTTATTATTATAGTAAGCTTTATTAGTTTTAGTAATGTTATATTAGTATTGTCGCTATAAAAATTGCTGCGCTCATTATTCTAACTATAATCATTAATATCCTTATTAGTATACTTAATATTATCAGTACGTGAATAATTATTGTAATCATTATTATTAAGAAAACTACTAAGTTTTCTGGAAACCTTATGGTATTTTTAGAACTGTAAAAATTCTTGATTACTGGTATTATTAAAATTATAAAAATTACTCTAGTAATTACTTAAATATTGTTAATAAAATTATTCTCGGTGTTATTATTATAGTAAGCCTTATTAGTTTTAGTAATCTTATATTATTATTGTCGCTATACAAATTGCTGCTCTCATTATTCTAACTATAATCATTAATATTCTTATTAGTATACTTAATTTTCTCAGTAGGTGAATAATTATTTTAATCATTATTATTAAGAAAACTACTAAGTTTTCTGGAATCCTTATGGTATTTTTAGAACTGTAAAAATTCTTGATTACTGGTATTATTAAAATTATAAAAATTACTCTAGTAATTACTTAAATATTGTTAATAAAATTATTCTCGGTGTCATTATTATAGTAAGCCTTATTAGTTTTAGTAAGCTTATATTATTATTGTCGCTATACAAATCGCCGCTCTCATTATTCTAACTAAAATCATTAATATTTTTAATAGTATACTTAATATTATCAGTACGTGAATAATTATTTTAATCATTATTATTAAGAAAACTACTAAGTTTTCTGGAATCCTTATGGCATTTTTAGAACTGTAAAATTTATTGATTACTGGTATTATTAAAATTATAAAAATTACTCTAGTAATTACTTAAATATTGTTAATAAAATTATTCTCGGTGTTATTATTACAGTAAGCCTTATTAGTTTTAGTAATGTTATATTAATATTGTCGCTATAAAAATCGCCGCTCTCATTATTCTAACTAAACTCATTAATATTGTTAATAGTATACTTAATATTATCAGTACGTGAATAATTATTTTAATCATTATTATTAAGAAAACTAATAAGTTTTCTGGAATTCTTATGGTATTTTTAGAACTGTAAAATTTCTTGATTACTGGTATTATTAAAATTATAAAAATTACTCTAGTAATTACTTAAATATTGTTAATAAAATTATTCTCGGTGTCATTATTATAGTAAGCCTTATTAGTTTTAGTAATCTTATATTATTATTGTCGCTATACAAATCGCCGCTCTCATTATTCTAACTAAAATCATTAATATTCTTAATAGTATACTTAATATTATCAGTACGTGAATAATTATTTTAATCACTATTATTAAGAAAACTACTAAGTTTTCTGGAATCTTTATGGTATTTTTAGAACTGTAAAAATTCTTGATTACTGGTATTATTAAAATTATAAAAATTACTCTAGTAATTACTTAAATATTGATAATAAAATTATTCTCGGTGTTATTATTATAGTAAGCCTTATTAGTTTTAGTAATGTTATATTAGTATTGTCGCTACACAAATTGCTGCTCTCATTATTCTAACTATAATCATTAATATTCTTATTAGTATACTTAATATTATCAGTACGTGAATAATTATTAAAATCATTATTATTAAGAAAACTATTAAGTTTTGTGGAATCCTTATGGTATTTTTAGAACTATAAAAATTCTTGATTACTGGTATTATTAAAATTATAAAAATTTCTCTAGTAATTACTTAAATATTGTTAATAAAATTATTCTCGTTATTATTATTATAGTAAGCCTTATTAGTTTTAGTAATCTTATATTATTATTGTCGCTATACAAATTGCTGCTCTCATTATTCTAACTGTAATCATTAATATTCTTATTAGTATACTTAATTTTCTCAGTAGGTGAATAATTATTTTAATCATTATTATTAAGAAAACTACTAAGTTTTCTGGAATCCTTATGGTATTTTTAGAACTGTAAAAATTCTTGATTACTGGTATTATTAAAATTATAAAAATTACTCTAGTAATTACTTAAACATTGTTAATAAAATTATTCTCGGTGTCATTATTATAGTAAGCCTTAATAGTTTTAGTAATCTTATATTATTATTGTCGCTATACAAATCGCCGCTCTCATTATTCTAACTAAAATCATTAATATTGTTAATAGTATACTTAATATTATCAGTACGTGAATAATTATTTTAATCATTATTATTAAGAAAACTACTAAGTTTTCTGGAATCCTTATGGCATTTTTAGAACTGTAAAATTTCTTGATTACTGGTATTATTAAAATTATAAAAATTACTCTAGTAATTACTTAAATATTGTTAATAAAATTATTCTCGGTGTTATTATTACAGTAAGCCTTATTAGTTTTAGTAATGTTATATTAATATTGTCGCTATACAAATCGCCGCTCTCATTATTCTAACTAAACTCATTAATATTGTTAATAGTATACTTAATATTATCAGTACGTGAATAATTATTTTAATCATTATTATTAAGAAAACTAATAAGTTTTCTGGAATCCTTATGGTATTTTTAGAACTGTAAAATTTCTTGATTACTGGTATTATTAAAATTATAAAAATTACTCTAGTAATTACTTAAATATTGTTAATAAAATTATTCTCGGTGTTATTATTATAGTAAGCCTTATTAGTTTTAGTAATCTTATATTATTATTGTCGCTATACAAATTGTTGCTCTCATTATTCTAACTAAAATCATTAATATTCTTCATAGTATACTTAATATTATCAGTACGTGAATAATTATTTTAATCATTATTATTAAGAAAACTACTAAGTTTTGTGGAATCCTTATGGTATTTTTAGAAATGTAAAAATTCTTGATTACTGGTATTATTAAAATTATAAAAATTACTCTAGTAATTACTTAAATATTGTTAATAAAATTATTCTCGGTGTTATTATTATAGTAAGCCTTATTAGTTTTAGTAATGTTATATTAATATTGTCGCTATACAAATTGTTGCTCTCATTATTCTAACTATAATCATTAATATTCTTATTAGTATACTTAATATTAACAGTACGTGAATAATTATTTTAATCATTATTATTATGAAAAGTGTTAAATTTTCTGGAATCCTTATATTATTTTTAGAACTGTAAAAATTCTTGATTTCTGGTATTATTAAAATTATAAAAATTACTATAGTAATTACTTAAATATTGTTAATAAAATTATTCTCGTTGTTATTATTATAGTAAGCCTTATTAGTTTTAGTAATCTTATATTATTATTGTCGCTATACAAATTGCTGCTCTCATTATTCTAACTATAATCATTAATATTCTTATTAGTATTCTTAATATTATCAGTACTTGAATAATTATTTTCATCATTATTATTCTGAAAAGTATTAAATTTTGTGGAATCCTTATGTTATTATTAGAACTGTAAAAATCCTTAGTAGCTGGTATTATTAATATTATAAATATTACTATTATTATTACTTATAATATTGTTAGTAAAATTGTTCTCGGTGTTATTATTATAGTAAGCCTTATTAGTTTTAGTAATGTTATATTAGTATTGTCGCTATAGAAATTGCTGCTCTCATTATTGTTACTATAATCGTTAATATTCTTATTAGTATACTTAATATTATCAGTACTTGAATAATTATTTTCATCACTATTATTCTGAAAATTATTAAATTTTCTGGAAACCTTATGTTATTATTAGAACTGCAAAAATCCTTAGTAACTGGTATTATTAATATTATAACAATTACTATTATTATTACTTATAATATTGTTAGTAAAATCATTCTCGGTGTTATTATTATAGTAAGCCTTATTAGTTTTAGTAATGTTATATTAGTATTGTCGCTATAGAAATTGCTGCTCATTATTCTTACTATAATCGTTAATAATCTTATTAGTATACTTAATATTATCAGTACTTGAATAATTATTTTCATCATTATTATTCTGAAAAGTGTTAAATTTTGTGGAAACCTTATGTTATTATTAGAACTGTAAAAATCCTTAGTAGCTGGTATTATTAATATTATAAAAAATACTATTATTATTACTTATACTATTGTTAGTAAAATTGTTCTCGGTGATATTATTATAGTAAGCCTGAATAGTTTTAGTAATGTTATATTAGTATTGTCGCTGTACAAATTGCTGCTCTCATTATTCTAACTATAATCATTAATATTCTTATTAGTATACTTAATATTATCAGTACTTGAATAATTATTTTCATCATTATTATTCTGAAAAGTACTAAATTTTGTGGAATCCTTATGTTATTATTAGAACTGTAAAAATGCTTAGTAGCTGGCTTTATTAATATTATAAAAATTACTATTATTATTACCTGTAATATTGTTAGTAAAATTATTCTCGGTGTTATTATAGTAAGCCTTACTAGATTTAGTTATGTTATATTAGTATTGTCGCTATAAAAATTGCTGCTCTCATTATTCTAACAATAGTCATAATTGTTCTTATTAGTATACTTAATATAATCAGTACTTGAATAATTATTTTCATCATTATTATTCTGAAAACTATTAAAATTTCTGGAATACTTATGCTATTATTAGAACTGTAAAAATCCTTATTAGTTGTTATTATTAATATTATAACAATTACTATTGTTACAACTTATAATATTGTTAGTAAAATTATTCTCGGTGTTATTATTATGGTAAGCGTTATTAGTTTTAGTTATGTTATATTAGTACTTTCGCTATTCAAATTGCTGCTTTCATTATTCTAACTATAATCATTAATATTCTTATTACTATACTTAATATTATCATTACTTGAATAATTATTTTCATCATTATTATTCTGAAAATTATTAAATTTTCTGAAATCCTTGTTATTATTAGAACTGTAAAAATCCTTAGTAGCTGGTATTATTAATATAATAACAATTACTATTATTATTACTTAGAATATTGTTAGTAAAATTATTCTCCGTGTTATTATTATAGTAAGCCTTATTAGTTTTAGTTATGTTATATTAGTATTGTCGCTATAGAAATTTCTGCTCTCATTATTCAACTATAATCATTAATATTCTTATTAGTATACTTAATATTATCAGTACTTGAATAATTATTTTCATCATTACTATTCTAAAAATTATTAAATTTTATGGAATACTTATGTTAATATTATAACTGTAAAAATGCTTAGTAGCGTGTATTATTAAAATTATAAAAATTACTATTATTATTACCTATAATATTGTTAGTATAATTATTCTCGGTGTTGTTATTATTATAGTAATCTTTATTAGATTTAGTTATGTTATATTAGAATTGTCGCTATAAAAATTGCTGCTCTCATTATTCTAACTATAATCATAATTATTCTTATTAGTATACTTAATATTATCAGTACTTGAATAATTATTTTCATCATTATTATTCTGAAAATTAATAAATTTTCTGGAATCCTTATGTTATTATTAAAACTGTAACAATCCTTAGTAGCTGGTATTATAAATATTATATCCGTTACTATTATTATTACTTATAATATTGTTAGTAAAATTATTCTCGGTGTTATTATTATAGTAAGCCTTATTAGTTTTAGTTATGTTATATTAGTATTGTCGCAATAGAAATTTCTGCTCTCATTATTCTAACTATAATCATTAATATTCTTATTACTATACTTAATATTATCAGTACTTGAATAATTATTTTCATCATTATTATTCTCAAAAGTATTAAATTTTCTGCAATCCTTAAGTTATTATTAGAACTGTAAAAATCCTTAGTAGCTGGTATTATTAATATTATAACAATTACTATTGTTACAACTTATAATATTGTTAGTAAAATTATTCTCGGTGTTATTATTATGGTAAGCGTTATTAGTTTTAGTTATGTTATATTATTATCGTCGCTATACAAATTGCTGCTTTCATAATTCTAACTATAATCATTAATATTCTTATTACTATACTTAATATTATTAGTACTTGAATAATTATTTTCATCATTATTAATCTAAAAATTATTAAATTTTTTGGAATCCTTATGTTATTATTAGAAATGTAAAAATCCGTAGTAGCTGGTATTATTTTTATAATAACAATTATTGTTGTTATTACTTATAATATTGTTAATAAAATTATTCTCAGTGTTATTATTATAGTAAGCCTTATTGTTTTAGTAATCTTATATTATTATTGTCGCTATACAAATCGCCGCTCTCATTATTCTAACTAAAATCATTAATATTCTTATTAGTATACTTAATATTATCAGTACGTGAATAATTATTTTAATCATTATTATTAAGAAAACTACTAAGTTTTCTGGAATCCTTATGGTATTTTTAAAACTGTAAAAATTCTTGATTACTGGTATTATTAAAATTATAAAGATTACTCTAGTAATTACTTAAATATTGTTAATAAAATTATTCTTGGTGATATTATTATAGTAAGCCTTATTAGTTTTAGTATTGTTATATTAGTATTGTCGCTATACAAATTGCTGCTCTCATTATTCTAATTATAATGATTAATATTCTTATTAGTATACTTAATATTATCAGTAGGTGAATAATTATTTTAATCATTAGTATTAAGAAAACTACTAAGTTTTGTGGAATCCTTATGGTATTTTTAGAAATGTAAAAATTCTTGATTACTGGTATTATTAAAATTATAAAAATAACTCTAGTAATTACTTAAATATTGTTAATAAAATTATTCTCGGTGTTATTATTATAGTAAGCCTTATTAGTTTTAGTAATGTTATATTAATATTGTCGCTATACAAATTGCTGCTCTCATTATTCTAACTATAATCACTAATATTCTTATTAGTATACTTAATATTAACAGTACGTGAATAATTATTTTAATCATATTATTAAGAAAACTGCTAAGTTTTCTGGAATTTTTATGGTATTTTTAGAACTGTAAAAACTCTTGATTACTGGTATTATTAAAATTATAAAAATTACTCTAGTAATTACTTAAATATTGTTAATAAAATTATTCTCGGTGTTATTATTATAGTAAGCCTTATTAGTTTTAGTAATCTTATATTATTATTGTCGCTATACAAATTGCTGCTCTCATTATTCTAACTATAATCAATAATATTCTTATTAGTATACTTAATTTTCTCAGTAGGTGAATAATTATTTTTAATCATTATTATTAAGAAAACTACTAAGTTTTGTGGAATCCTTATGGTATTTTTAGAACTGTAAAAATTCTTGATTACTGGTATTATTAAAATTATAAAAATTAGTCTAGTAATTACTTAAATATTGTTAATAAAATCATTCTCCGAGTCATTATTATAGTAAGCCTTATTGTTTTAGTAATCTTATATTATTATTGTCGCTATACAAATCGCCGCTCTCATTATTCTAACTAAAATCATTAATATTGTTAATAGTATACTTAATATTATCAGTACGTGAATAATTATTTTAATCATTATTATTAAGAAAACTACTAAGTTTTCTGGAATCCTTATGGTAGTATTAAAACGGTAAAAATTCTTGATTACTGGTATTATTAAAATTATAAAAATTACTCTAGTAATTACTTAAATATTGTTAATAAAATTATTCTCGGTGTCATTATTATAGTAAGCCTTAATAGTTTTAGTAATCTTATATTATTATTGTCGCTATACAAATCGCCGCTCTCATTATTCTAACTAAAATCATTAATATTGTTAATAGTATACTTAATATTATCAGTACGTGAATAATTATTTTAATCATTATTATTAAGAAAACTACTAAGTTTTCTGGAATCCTTATGGTATTTCTAGAACTGTAAAAATTCTTGATTACTGGTATTATTAAAATTATAAAAATTACTCTAGTAATTACTTAAATATTGTTAATAAAATTATTCTCGGTATTATTATTATAGTAAGCCTTATTAGTTTTAGTAATCTTATATTATTATTGTCGCTAAACAAATTGCTGCTCTCATTAGTCTAACTATAATCATTAATATTCTTATTAGTATACTTAATGTTCTCAGTAGGTGAATAATTATTTTAATCATTATTATTAAGAAAACTACTAAGTTTTCTGGAATCCCTATGGTAGTTTTAGAACTGTAAAAATTCTTGATTACTGGTATTATTAAAATTATAAATATTACTCTAGTAATTACTTAAATATTGTTAATAAAATTATTCTCGGTGTCATTATTATAGTAAGCCTTATTAGTTTTAGTAATCTTATATTATTATTGTCGCTATACAAATCGCCGCTCTCATTATTCTAACTAAAATCATTAATATTCTTAATAGTATACTTAATATTAACAGTACGTGAATAATTATTTTAATCATTATTATTAAGAAAACTGCTAAGTTTTCTGGAATCCTTATGGTATTTTTAGAACTGTAAAAATTCCTGATTACTGGTATTATTAAAATTATAAAAATTACTCTAGTAATTACTTAAATATTGTAAATAAAATTATTCTCGGTGTCATTATTATTAGTTTTAGTAATTTTATATTATTATTGTCGCTATACAATTTCGCCGCTCTCATTATTCTAACTAAAATCATTAATATTGTTAATAGTATACTTAATATTATCAGTACGTGAATAATTATTTTAATCATTATTATTAAGAAACTACTAAGTTTTCTGGAATCCTTATGGTATTTTTAGAACTGTAAAAATTCTTGAATACTGGTATTATTAAAATTATAAAAATTACTCTAGTAATTACTTAAATATTGTTAATAAAATTATTCTGGGTGTTATTATTATAGTAAGGCTTATTAGGTCTAGTAATGTTATATCAGTATTGTCGCTATACAAATTGCTGCTCTCATTATTCTAACTATAATCCTTAATATTCTTATTAGTATACTTAATATTATCAGTACGTGAATAATTATCTTAATCATTATTATTAAGAAAACTACTAAGTTTTCTGGAATCCTTATGGTATTTTTAGAACTGTAAAAATTCTTGATTACTAGTATTATTAAAATTATAAAAATTACTACAGTAATTACTTAAATATTGTTAATAAAATTATTCTCGGTGTTATTATTATAGTAAGCTTTATTAGTTTTAGTAATGTTATATTAGTATTGTCGCTATAAAAATTGCTGCGCTCATTATTCTAACTATAATCATTAATATCCTTATTAGTATACTTAATATTATCAGTACGTGAATAATTATTGTAATCATTATTATTATGAAAAGTGTTAAATTTTCTGGAATCCTTATATTATTTTTAGAACTGTAAAAATTCTTGATTTCTGGTATTATTAAAATTATAAAAATTACTATAGTAATTACTTAAATATTGTTAATAAAATTATTCTCGTTGTTATTATTATAGTAAGCCTTATTAGTTTTAGTAATCTTATATTATTATTGTCGCTATACAAATTGCTGCTCTCATTATTCTAACTATAATCATTAATATTCTTATTAGTATTCTTAATATTATCAGTACTTGAATAATTATTTTCATCATTATTATTCTGAAAAGTATTAAATTTTGTGGAATCCTTATGTTATTATTAGAACTGTAAAAATCCTTAGTAGCTGGTATTATTAATATTATAAATATTACTATTATTATTACTTATAATATTGTTAGTAAAATTGTTCTCGGTGTTATTATTATAGTAAGCCTTATTAGTTTTAGTAATGTTATATTAGTATTGTCGCTATAGAAATTGCTGCTCTCATTATTGTTACTATAATCGTTAATATTCTTATTAGTATACTTAATATTATCAGTACTTGAATAATTATTTTCATCATTATTATTCTGAAAAGTGTTAAATTTTGTGGAAACCTTATGTTATTATTAGAACTGTAAAAATCCTTAGTAGCTGGTATTATTAATATTATAAAAAATACTATTATTATTACTTATACTATTGTTAGTAAAATTGTTCTCGGTGATATTATTATAGTAAGCCTGAATAGTTTTAGTAATGTTATATTAGTATTGTCGCTGTACAAATTGCTGCTCTCATTATTCTAACTATAATCATTAATATTCTTATTAGTATACTTAATATTATCAGTACTTGAATAATTATTTTCATCATTATTATTCTGAAAAGTACTAAATTTTGTGGAATCCTTATGTTATTATTAGAACTGTAAAAATGCTTAGTAGCTGGCTTTATTAATATTATAAAAATTACTATTATTATTACCTGTAATATTGTTAGTAAAATTATTCTCGGTGTTATTATAGTAAGCCTTACTAGATTTAGTTATGTTATATTAGTATTGTCGCTATAAAAATTGCTGCTCTCATTATTCTAACAATAATCATAATTGTTCTTATTAGTATACTTAATATAATCAGTACTTGAATAATTATTTTCATCATTATTATTCTGAAAACTATTAAAATTTCTGGAATACTTATGCTATTATTAGAACTGTAAAAATCCTTATTAGTTGTTATTATTAATATTATAACAATTACTATTGTTACAACTTATAATATTGTTAGTAAAATTATTCTCGGTGTTATTATTATGGTAAGCGTTATTAGTTTTAGTTATGTTATATTAGTACTTTCGCTATTCAAATTGCTGCTTTCATTAATCTAACTATAATCATTAATATTCTTATTACTATACTTAATATTATCATTACTTGAATAATTATTTTCATCATTATTATTCTGAAAATTATTAAATTTTCTGAAATCCTTGTTATTATTAGAACCGTAAAAATCCTTAGTAGCTGGTATTATTAATATAATAACAATTACTATTATTATTACTTAGAGTATTGTTAGTAAAATTATTCTCCGTGTTATTATTATAGTAAGCCTTATTAGTTTTAGTTATGTTATATTAGTATTGTCGCTATAGAAATTTCTGCTCTCATTATTCAACTATAATCATTAATATTCTTATTAGTATACTTAATATTATCAGTACTTGAATAATTATTTTCATCATTACTATTCTAAAAATTATTAAATTTTATGGAATACTTATGTTAATATTATAACTGTAAAAATGCTTAGTAGCGTGTATTATTAAAATTATAAAAATTACTATTATTATTACCTATAATATTGTTAGTATAATTATTCTCGGTGTTGTTATTATTATAGTAATCTTTATTAGATTTAGTTATGTTATATTAGAATTGTCGCTATAAAAATTGCTGCTCTCATTATTCTAACTATAATCATAATTATTCTTATTAGTATACTTAATATTATCAGTACTTGAATAATTATTTTCATCATTATTATTCTGAAAATTAATAAATTTTCTGGAATCCTTATGTTATTATTAAAACTGTAACAATCCTTAGTAGCTGGTATTATAAATATTATATCCGTTACTATTATTATTACTTATAATATTGTTAGTAAAATTATTCTCGGTGTTATTATTATAGTAAGCCTTATTAGTTTTAGTTATGTTATATTAGTATTGTCGCAATAGAAATTTCTGCTCTCATTATTCTAACTATAATCATTAATATTCTTATTACTATACTTAATATTATCAGTACTTGAATAATTATTTTCATCATTATTATTCTCAAAAGTATTAAATTTTCTGCAATCCTTAAGTTATTATTAGAACTGTAAAAATCCTTAGTAGCTGGTATTATTAATATTATAACAATTACTATTGTTACAACTTATAATATTGTTAGTAAAATTATTCTCGGTGTTATTATTATGGTAAGCGTTATTAGTTTTAGTTATGATATATTATTATCGTCGCTATACAAATTGCTGCTTTCATAATTCTAACTATAATCATTAATATTCTTATTACTATACTTAATATTATTAGTACTTGAATAATTATTTTCATCATTATTAATCTAAAAATTATTAAATTTTTTGGAATCCTTATGTTATTATTAGAAATGTAAAAATCCGTAGTAGCTGGTATTATTTTTATAATAACAATTATTGTTGTTATTACTTATAATATTGTTAATAAAATTATTCTCAGTGTTATTATTATAGTAAGCCTTATTGTTTTAGTAATCTTATATTATTATTGTCGCTATACAAATCGCCGCTCTCATTATTCTAACTAAAATCATTAATATTCTTATTAGTATACTTAATATTATCAGTACGTGAATAATTATTAAAATCATTATTATTAAGAAAACTATTAAGTTTTGTGGAATCCTTATGGTATTTTTAGAACTATAAAAATTCTTGATTACTGGTATTATTAAAATTATAAAAATTTCTCTAGTAATTACTTAAATATTGTTAATAAAATTATTCTCGTTATTATTATTATAGTAAGCCTTATTAGTTTTAGTAATCTTATATTATTATTGTCGCTATACAAATTGCTGCTCTCATTATTCTAACTATAATCATTAATATTCTTATTAGTATACTTAATTTTCTCAGTAGGTGAATAATTATTTTAATCATTATTATTAAGAAAACTACTAAGTTTTCTGGAATCCTTATGGTATTTTTAGAACTGTAAAAATTCTTGATTACTGGTATTATTAAAATTATAAAAATTACTCTAGTAATTACTTAAATATTGTTAATAAAATTATTCTGGGTGTTATTATTATAGTAAGGCTTATTAGGTCTAGTAATGTTATATCAGTATTGTCGCTATACAAATTGCTGCTCTCATTATTCTAACTATAATCCTTAATATTCTTATTAGTATACTTAATATTATCAGTACGTGAATAATTATCTTAATCATTATTATTAAGAAAACTAATAAGTTTTCTGGAATCCTTATGGTATTTTTAGAACTGTAAAAATTCTTGATTACTAGTATTATTAAAATTATAAAAATTACTACAGTAATTACTTAAATATTGTTAATAAAATTATTCTCGGTGTTATTATTATAGTAAGCTTTATTAGTTTTAGTAATGTTATATTAGTATTGTCGCTATAAAAATTGCTGCGCTCATTATTCTAACTATAATCATTAATATCCTTATTAGTATACTTAATATTATCAGTACGTGAATAATTATTGTAATCATTATTATTAAGAAAACTACTAAGTTTTCTGGAAACCTTATGGTATTTTTAGAACTGTAAAAATTCTTGATTACTGGTATTATTAAAATTATAAAAATTACTCTAGTAATTACTTAAATATTGTTAATAAAATTATTCTCGGTGTTATTATTATAGTAAGCCTTATTAGTTTTAGTAATCTTATATTATTATTGTCGCTATACAAATTGCTGCTCTCATTATTCTAACTATAATCATTAATATTCTTATTAGTATACTTAATTTTCTCAGTAGGTGAATAATTATTTTAATCATTATTATTAAGAAAACTACTAAGTTTTCTGGAATCCTTATGGTATTTTTAGAACTGTAAAAATTCTTGATTACTGGTATTATTAAAATTATAAAAATTACTCTAGTAATTACTTAAATATTGTTAATAAAATTATTCTCGGTGTCATTATTATAGTAAGCCTTATTAGTTTTAGTAAGCTTATATTATTATTGTCGCTATACAAATCGCCGCTCTCATTATTCTAACTAAAATCATTAATATTTTTAATAGTATACTTAATATTATCAGTACGTGAATAATTATTTTAATCATTATTATTAAGAAAACTACTAAGTTTTCTGGAATCCTTATGGCATTTTTAGAACTGTAAAATTTATTGATTACTGGTATTATTAAAATTATAAAAATTACTCTAGTAATTACTTAAATATTGGTAATAAAATTATTCTCGGTGTTATTATTACAGTAAGCCTTATTAGTTTTAGTAATGTTATATTAATATTGTCGCTATAAAAATCGCCGCTCTCATTATTCTAACTAAACTCATTAATATTGTTAATAGTATACTTAATATTATCAGTACGTGAATAATTATTTTAATCATTATTATTAAGAAAACTAATAAGTTTTCTGGAATTCTTATGGTATTTTTAGAACTGTAAAATTTCTTGATTACTGGTATTATTAAAATTATAAAAATTACTCTAGTAATTACTTAAATATTGTTAATAAAATTATTCTCGGTGTCATTATTATAGTAAGCCTTATTAGTTTTAGTAATCTTATATTATTATTGTCGCTATACAAATCGCCGCTCTCATTATTCTAACTAAAATCATTAATATTCTTAATAGTATACTTAATATTATCAGTACGTGAATAATTATTTTAATCACTATTATTAAGAAAACTACTAAGTTTTCTGGAATCTTTATGGTATTTTTAGAACTGTAAAAATTCTTGATTACTGGTATTATTAAAATTATAAAAATTACTCTAGTAATTACTTAAATATTGATAATAAAATTATTCTCGGTGTTATTATTATAGTAAGCCTTATTAGTTTTAGTAATGTTATATTAGTATTGTCGCTACACAAATTGCTGCTCTCATTATTCTAACTATAATCATTAATATTCTTATTAGTATACTTAATATTATCAGTACGTGAATAATTATTAAAATCATTATTATTAAGAAAACTATTAAGTTTTGTGGAATCCTTATGGTATTTTTAGAACTATAAAAATTCTTGATTACTGGTATTATTAAAATTATAAAAATTTCTCTAGTAATTACTTAAATATTGTTAATAAAATTATTCTCGTTATTATTATTATAGTAAGCCTTATTAGTTTTAGTAATCTTATATTATTATTGTCGCTATACAAATTGCTGCTCTCATTATTCTAACTGTAATCATTAATATTCTTATTAGTATACTTAATTTTCTCAGTAGGTGAATAATTATTTTAATCATTATTATTAAGAAAACTACTAAGTTTTCTGGAATCCTTATGGTATTTTTAGAACTGTAAAAATTCTTGATTACTGGTATTATTAAAATTATAAAAATTACTCTAGTAATTACTTAAATATTGTTAATAAAATTATTCTCGGTGTCATTATTATAGTAAGCCTTAATAGTTTTAGTAATCTTATATTATTATTGTCGCTATACAAATCGCCGCTCTCATTATTCTAACTAAAATCATTAATATTGTTAATAGTATACTTAATATTATCAGTACGTGAATAATTATTTTAATCATTATTATTAAGAAAACTACTAAGTTTTCTGGAATCCTTATGGCATTTTTAGAACTGTAAGATTTCTTGATTACTGGTATTATTAAAATTATAAAAATTACTCTAGTAATTACTTAAATATTGTTAATAAAATTATTCTCGGTGTTATTATTACAGTAAGCCTTATTAGTTTTAGTAATGTTATATTAATATTGTCGCTATACAAATCGCCGCTCTCATTATTCTAACTAAACTCATTAATATTGTTAATAGTATACTTAATATTATCAGTACGTGAATAATTATTTTAATCATTATTATTAAGAAAACTAATAAGTTTTCTGGAATCCTTATGGTATTTTTAGAACTGTAAAATTTCTTGATTACTGGTATTATTAAAATTATAAAAATTACTCTAGTAATTACTTAAATATTGTTAATAAAATTATTCTCGGTGTTATTATTATAGTAAGCCTTATTAGTTTTAGTAATCTTATATTATTATTGTCGCTATACAAATTGTTGCTCTCATTATTCTAACTAAAATCATTAATATTCTTCATAGTATACTTAATATTATCAGTACGTGAATAATTATTTTAATCATTATTATTAAGAAAACTACTAAGTTTTGTGGAATCCTTATGGTATTTTTAGAACTGTAAAAATTCTTGATTACTGGTATTATTAAAATTATAAAAATTACTCTAGTAATTACTTAAATATTGATAATAAAATTATTCTCGGTGTTATTATTATAGTAAGCCTTATTAGTTTTAGTAATGTTATATTAGTGTTGTCGCTACACAAATTGCTGCTCTCATTATTCTAACTATAATCATTAATATTCTTATTAGTATACTTAATATTATCAGTACGTGAATAATTATTAAAATCATTATTATTAAGAAAACTATTAAGTTTTGTGGAATCCTTATGGTATTTTTAGAACTATAAAAATTCTTGATTACTGGTATTATTAAAATTATAAAAATTTCTCTAGTAATTACTTAAATATTGTTAATAAAATTATTCTCGTTATTATTATTATAGTAAGCCTTATTAGTTTTAGTAATCTTATATTATTATTGTCGCTATACAAATTGCTGCTCTCATTATTCTAACTGTAATCATTAATATTCTTATTAGTATACTTAATTTTCTCAGTAGGTGAATAATTATTTTAATCATTATTATTAAGAAAACTACTAAGTTTTCTGGAATCCTTATGGTATTTTTAGAACTGTAAAAATTCTTGCTTACTGGTATTATTAAAATTATAAAAATTACTCTAGTAATTACTTAAATATTGTTAATAAAATTATTCTCGGTGTCATTATTATAGTAAGCCTTAATAGTTTTAGTAATCTTATATTATTATTGTCGCTATACAAATCGCCGCTCTCATTATTCTAACTAAAATCATTAATATTGTTAATAGTATACTTAATATTATCAGTACGTGAATAATTATTTTAATCATTATTATTAAGAAAACTACTAAGTTTTCTGGAATCCTTATGGCATTTTTAGAACTGTAAGATTTCTTGATTACTGGTATTATTAAAATTATAAAAATTACTCTAGTAATTACTTAAATATTGTTAATAAAATTATTCTCGGTGTTATTATTACAGTAAGCCTTATTAGTTTTAGTAATGTTATATTAATATTGTCGCTATACAAATCGCCGCTCTCATTATTCTAACTAAACTCATTAATATTGTTAATAGTATACTTAATATTATCAGTACGTGAATAATTATTTTAATCATTATTATTAAGAAAACTAATAAGTTTTCTGGAATCCTTATGGTATTTTTAGAACTGTAAAATTTCTTGATTACTGGTATTATTAAAATTATAAAAATTACTCTAGTAATTACTTAAATATTGTTAATAAAATTATTCTCGGTGTTATTATTATAGTAAGCCTTATTAGTTTTAGTAATCTTATATTATTATTGTCGCTATACAAATTGTTGCTCTCATTATTCTAACTAAAATCATTAATATTCTTCATAGTATACTTAATATTATCAGTACGTGAATAATTATTTTAATCATTATTATTAAGAAAACTACTAAGTTTTGTGGAATCCTTATGGTATTTTTAGAAATGTAAAAATTCTTGATTACTGGTATTATTAAAATTATAAAAATTACTCTAGTAATTACTTAAATATTGTTAATAAAATTATTCTCGGTGTTATTATTATAGTAAGCCTTATTAGTTTTAGTAATGTTATATTAATATTGTCGCTATACAAATTGTTGCTCTCATTATTCTAACTATAATCATTAATATTCTTATTAGTATACTTAATATTAACAGTACGTGAATAATTATTTTAATCATTATTATTATGAAAAGTGTTAAATTTCCTGGAATCCTTATATTATTTTTAGAACTGTAAAAATTCTTGATTTCTGGTATTATTAAAATTATAAAAATTACTATAGTAATTACTTAAATATTGTTAATAAAATTATTCTCGTTGTTATTATTATAGTAAGCCTTATTAGTTTTAGTAATCTTATATTATTATTGTCGCTATACAAATTGCTGCTCTCATTATTCTAACTATAATCATTAATATTCTTATTAGTATTCTTAATATTATCAGTACTTGAATAATTATTTTCATCATTATTATTCTGAAAAGTATTAAATTTTGTGGAATCCTTATGTTATTATTAGAACTGTAAAAATCCTTAGTAGCTGGTATTATTAATATTATAAATATTACTATTATTATTACTTATAATATTGTTAGTAAAATTGTTCTCGGTGTTATTATTATAGTAAGCCTTATTAGTTTTAGTAATGTTATATTAGTATTGTCGCTATAGAAATTGCTGCTCTCATTATTGTTACTATAATCGTTAATATTCTTATTAGTATACTTAATATTATCAGTACTTGAATAATTATTTTCATCACTATTATTCTGAAAATTATTAAATTTTCTGGAAACCTTATGTTATTATTAGAACTGCAAAAATCCTTAGTAACTGGTATTATTAATATTATAACAATTACTATTATTATTACTTATAATATTGTTAGTAAAATCATTCTCGGTGTTATTATTATAGTAAGCCTTATTAGTTTTAGTAATGTTATATTAGTATTGTCGCTATAGAAATTGCTGCTCATTATTCTTACTATAATCGTTAATAATCTTATTAGTATACTTAATATTATCAGTACTTGAATAATTATTTTCATCATTATTATTCTGAAAAGTGTTAAATTTTGTGGAAACCTTATGTTATTATTAGAACTGTAAAAATCCTTAGTAGCTGGTATTATTAATATTATAAAAAATACTATTATTATTACTTATACTATTGTTAGTAAAATTGTTCTCAGTGATATTATTATAGTAAGCCTGAATAGTTTTAGTAATGTTATATTAGTATTGTCGCTGTACAAATTGCTGCTCTCATTATTCTAACTATAATCATTAATATTCTTATTAGTATACTTAATATTATCAGTACTTGAATAATTATTTTCATCATTATTATTCTGAAAAGTACTAAATTTTGTGAAATCCTTATGTTATTATTAGAACTGTAAAAATGCTTAGTAGCTGGCTTTATTAATATTATAAAAATTACTATTATTAATACCTGTAATATTGTTAGTAAAATTATTCTCGGTGTTATTATAGTAAGCCTTACTAGATTTAGTTATGTTATATTAGTATTGTCGCTATAAAAATTGCTGCTCTCATTATTCTAACAATAGTCATAATTGTTCTTATTAGTATACTTAATATAATCAGTACTTGAATAATTATTTTCATCATTATTATTCTGAAAACTATTAAAATTTCTGGAATACTTATGCTATTATTAGAACGGTAAAAATCCTTATTAGTTGTTATTATTAATATTATAACAATTACTATTGTTACAACTTATAATATTGTTAGTAAAATTATTCTCGGTGTTATTATTATGGTAAGCGTTATTAGTTTTAGTTATGTTATATTATTACTTTCGCTATTCAAATTGCTGCTTTCATTATTCTAACTATAATCATTAATATTCTTATTACTATACTTAATATTATCATTACTTGAATAATTATTTTCATCATTATTATTCTGAAAATTATTAAATTTTCTGAAATCCTTGTTATTATTAGAACTGTAAAAATCCTTAGTAGCTGGTATTATTAATATAATAACAATTACTATTATTATTACTTAGAATATTGTTAGTAAAATTATTCTCCGTGTTATTATTATAGTAAGCCTTATTAGTTTTAGTTATGTTATATTAGTATTGTCGCTATAGAAATTTCTGCTCTCATTATTCAACTATAATCATTAATATTCTTATTAGTATACTTAATATTATCAGTACTTGAATAATTATTTTCATCATTACTATTCTAAAAATTATTAAATTTTATGGAATACTTATGTTAATATTATAACTGTAAAAATGCTTAGTAGCGTGTATTATTAAAATTATAAAAATTACTATTATTATTACCTATAATATTGTTAGTATAATTATTCTCGGTGTTGTTATTATTATAGTAATCTTTATTAGATTTAGTTATGTTATATTAGAATTGTCGCTATAAAAATTGCTGCTCTCATTATTCTAACTATAATCATAATTATTCTTATTAGTATACTTAATATTATCAGTACTTGAATAATTATTTTCATCATTATTATTCTGAAAATTAATAAATTTTCTGGAATCCTTATGTTATTATTAAAACTGTAACAATCCTTAGTAGCTGGTATTATAAATATTATATCCGTTACTATTATTATTACTTATAATATTGTTAGTAAAATTATTCTCGGTGTTATTATTATAGTAAGCCTTATTAGTTTTAGTTATGTTATATTAGTATTGTCGCAATAGAAATTTCTGCTCTCATTATTCTAACTATAATCATTAATATTCTTATTACTATACTTAATATTATCAGTACTTGAATAATTATTTTCATCATTATTATTCTCAAAAGTATTAAATTTTCTGCAATCCTTAAGTTATTATTAGAACTGTAAAAATCCTTAGTAGCTGGTATTATTAATATTATAACAATTACTATTGTTACAACTTATAATATTGTTAGTAAAATTATTCTCGGTGTTATTATTATGGTAAGCGTTATTAGTTTTAGTTATGATATATTATTATCGTCGCTATACAAATTGCTGCTTTCATAATTCTAACTATAATCATTAATATTCTTATTACTATACTTAATATTATTAGTACTTGAATAATTATTTTCATCATTATTAATCTAAAAATTATTAAATTTTTTGGAATCCTTATGTTATTATTAGAAATGTAAAAATCCGTAGTAGCTGGTATTATTTTTATAATAACAATTATTGTTGTTATTACTTATAATATTGTTAATAAAATTATTCTCAGTGTTATTATTATAGTAAGCCTTATTGTTTTAGTAATCTTATATTATTATTGTCGCTATACAAATCGCCGCTCTCATTATTCTAACTAAAATCATTAATATTCTTATTAGTATACTTAATATTATCAGTACGTGAATAATTATTTTAATCATTATTATTAAGAAAACTACTAAGTTTTCTGGAATCCTTATGGTATTTTTAAAACTGTAAAAATTCTTGATTACTGGTATTATTAAAATTATAAAGATTACTCTAGTAATTACTTAAATATTGTTAATAAAATTATTCTTGGTGTTATTATTATAGTAAGCCTTATTAGTTTTAGTATTGTTATATTAGTATTGTCGCTATACAAATTGCTGCTCTCATTATTCTAATTATAATGATTAATATTCTTATTAGTATACTTAATATTATCAGTAGGTGAATAATTATTTTAATCATTAGTATTAAGAAAACTACTAAGTTTTGTGGAATCCTTATGGTATTTTTAGAAATGTAAAAATTCTTGATTACTGGTATTATTAAAATTATAAAAATAACTCTAGTAATTACTTAAATATTGTTAATAAAATTATTCTCGGTGTTATTATTATAGTAAGCCTTATTAGTTTTAGTAATGTTATATTAATATTGTCGCAATACAAATTGCTGCTCTCATTATTCTAACTATAATCACTAATATTCTTATTAGTATACTTAATATTAACAGTACGTGAATAATTATTTTAATCATTATTATTAAGAAAACTGCTAAGTTTTCTGGAATCCTTATGGTATTTTTAGAACTGTAAAAACTCTTGATTACTGGTATTATTTAAACTATAAAAATTATTCTAGTAATTACTTAAATATTGTTAATAAAATTATTCTCGGTGTTATTATTATAGTAAGCCTTATTAGTTTTAGTAATCTTATATTATTATTGTCGCTATACAAATAGCTGCTCTCATTATTCTAACTATAATCATTAATATTCTTATTAGTATATTTAATTTTCTCAGTAGGTGAATAATTATTTTTAATCATTATTATTAAGAAAACTACTAAGTTTTGTGGAATCCTTATGGTGTTTTTAGAACTGTAAAAATTCCTGATTACTGGTATTATTAAAATTATAAAAATTACTCTAGTAATTACTTAAATATTGTAAATAAAATTATTCTCGGTGTCATTATTATTAGTTTTAGTAATCTTATATTATTATTGTCGCTATACAAATCGCCGCTCTCATTATTCTAACTAAAATCATTAATATTGTTAATAGTATACTTAATATTATCAGTACGTGAATAATTATTTTAATCATTATTATTAAGAAAACTACTAAGTTTTCTGGAATCCTTATGGTATTTTTAGAACTGTAAAAATTCTTGCTTACTGGTATTATTAAAATTATAAAAATTACTCTAGTAATTACTTAAATATTGTTAATAAAATTATTCTCGGTGTTATTATTATAGTAAGCCTTATTAGTTTTAGTAATCTTATATTATTATTGTCGCTATACAAATTGCTGCTCTCATTATTCTAACTATAATCATTAATATTCTTATTAGTATACTTAATTTTCTCAGTAGGTGAATAATTATTTTAATCATTATTATTAAGAAAACTACTAAGTTTTCTGGAATCCTTATGGTATTTTTAGAACTGTAAAAATTCTTGATTACTGGTATTATTAAAATTATAAAAATTACTCTAGTAATTACTTAAATATTGTTAATAAAATTATTCTCGGTGTTATTATTATAGTAAGCCTTATTAGTTTTAGTAATCTTATATTATTATTGTCGCTATACAAATTGCTGCTCTCATTATTCTAACTATAATCATTAATATTCTTATTAGTATACTTAATTTTCTCAGTAGGTGAATAATTATTTTAATCATTATTATTAAGAAAACTACTAAGTTTTCTGGAATCCTTATGGTATTTTTAGAACTGTAAAAATTCTTGATTACTGGTATTATTAAAATTATAAAAATTACTCTAGTAATTACTTAAATATTGTTAATAAAATTATTCTCGGTGTCATTATTATAGTAAGCCTTATTAGTTTTAGTAAGCTTATATTATTATTGTCGCTATACAAATCGCCGCTCTCATTATTCTAACTAAAATCATTAATATTTTTAATAGTATACTTAATATTATCAGTACGTGAATAATTATTTTAATCATTATTATTAAGAAAACTACTAAGTTTTCTGGAATCCTTATGGCATTTTTAGAACTGTAAAATTTATTGATTACTGGTATTATTAAAATTATAAAAATTACTCTAGTAATTACTTAAATATTGTTAATAAAATTATTCTCGGTGTTATTATTACAGTAAGCCTTATTAGTTTTAGTAATGTTATATTAATATTGTCGCTATAAAAATCGCCGCTCTCATTATTCTAACTAAACTCATTAATATTGTTAATAGTATACTTAATATTATCAGTACGTGAATAATTATTTTAATCATTATTATTAAGAAAACTAATAAGTTTTCTGGAATTCTTATGGTATTTTTAGAACTGTAAAATTTCTTGATTACTGGTATTATTAAAATTATAAAAATTACTCTAGTAATTACTTAAATATTGTTAATAAAATTATTCTCGGTGTCATTATTATAGTAAGCCTTATTAGTTTTAGTAATCTTATATTATTATTGTCGCTATACAAATCGCCGCTCTCATTATTCTAACTAAAATCATTAATATTCTTAATAGTATACTTAATATTATCAGTACGTGAATAATTATTTTAATCACTATTATTAAGAAAACTACTAAGTTTTCTGGAATCTTTATGGTATTTTTAGAACTGTAAAAATTCTTGATTACTGGTATTATTAAAATTATAAAAATTAATCTAGTAATTACTTAAATATTGATAATAAAATTATTCTCGGTGTTATTATTATAGTAAGCCTTATTAGTTTTAGTAATGTTATATTAGTATTGTCGCTACACAAATTGCTGCTCTCATTATTCTAACTATAATCATTAATATTCTTATTAGTATACTTAATATTATCAGTACGTGAATAATTATTAAAATCATTATTATTAAGAAAACTATTAAGTTTTGTGGAATCCTTATGGTATTTTTAGAACTATAAAAATTCTTGATTACTGGTATTATTAAAATTATAAAAATTTCTCTAGTAATTACTTAAATATTGTTAATAAAATTATTCTCGGTGTTATTATTATAGTAAGCCTTATTAGTTTTAGTAATCTTATATTATTATTGTCGCTATACAAATAGCTGCTCTCATTATTCTAACTGTAATCATTAATATTCTTATTAGTATATTTAATTTTCTCAGTAGGTGAATAATTATTTTTAATCATTATTATTAAGAAAACTACTAAGTTTTGTGGAATCCTTATGCTATTTTTAGAACTGTAAAAATTCTTGATTACTGGTATTATTAAAATTATAAAAATTACTCTAGTAATTACTTAAATATTGTTAATAAAATTATTCTCGGTGTCATTATTATAGTAAGCCTTAATAGTTTTAGTAATCTTATATTATTATTGTCGCTATACAAATCGCCGCTCTCATTATTCTAACTAAAATCATTAATATTGTTAATAGTATACTTAATATTATCAGTACGTGAATAATTATTTTAATCATTATTATTAAGAAAACTACTAAGTTTTCTGGAATCCTTATGGCATTTTTAGAACTGTAAAATTTCTTGATTACTGGTATTATTAAAATTATAAAAATTACTCTAGTAATTACTTAAATATTGTTAATAAAATTATTCTCGGTGTTATTATTACAGTAAGCCTTATTAGTTTTAGTAATGTTATATTAATATTGTCGCTATACAAATCGCCGCTCTCATTATTCTAACTAAACTCATTAATATTGTTAATAGTATACTTAATATTATCAGTACGTGAATAATTATTTTAATCATTATTATTAAGAAAACTAATAAGTTTTCTGGAATCCTTATGGTATTTTTAGAACTGTAAAATTTCTTGATTACTGGTATTATTAAAATTATAAAAATTACTCTAGTAATTACTTAAATATTGTTAATAAAATTATTCTCGGTGTTATTATTATAGTAAGCCTTATTAGTTTTAGTAATCTTATATTATTATTGTCGCTATACAAATTGTTGCTCTCATTATTCTAACTAAAATCATTAATATTCTTCATAGTATACTTAATATTATCAGTACGTGAATAATTATTTTAATCATTATTATTAAGAAAACTACTAAGTTTTCTGGAATCCTTATGGCATTTTTAGAACTGTAAAATTTCTTGATTACTGGTATTATTAAAATTATAAAAATTACTCTAGTAATTACTTAAATATTGTTAATAAAATTATTCTCGGTGTTATTATTACAGTAAGCCTTATTAGTTTTAGTAATGTTATATTAATATTGTCGCTATACAAATTGTTGCTCTCATTATTCTAACTATAATCATTAATATTCTTATTAGTATACTTAATATTAACAGTACGTGAATAATTATTTTAATCATTATTATTATGAAAAGTGTTAAATTTTCTGGAATCCTTATATTATTTTTAGAACTGTAAAAATTCTTGATTTCTGGTATTATTAAAATTATAAAAATTACTATAGTAATTACTTAAATATTGTTAATAAAATTATTCTCGTTGTTATTATTATAGTAAGCCTTATTAGTTTTAGTAATCTTATATTATTATTGTCGCTATACAAATTGCTGCTCTCATTATTCTAACTATAATCATTAATATTCTTATTAGTATTCTTAATATTATCAGTACTTGAATAATTATTTTCATCATTATTATTCTGAAAAGTATTAAATTTTGTGGAATCCTTATGTTATTATTAGAACTGTAAAAATCCTTAGTAGCTGGTATTATTAATATTATAAATATTACTATTATTATTACTTATAATATTGTTAGTAAAATTGTTCTCGGTGTTATTATTATAGTAAGCCTTATTAGTTTTAGTAATGTTATATTAGTATTGTCGCTATAGAAATTGCTGCTCTCATTATTGTTACTATAATCGTTAATATTCTTATTAGTATACTTAATATTATCAGTACTTGAATAATTATTTTCATCACTATTATTCTGAAAATTATTAAATTTTCTGGAAACCTTATGTTATTATTAGAACTGCAAAAATCCTTAGTAACTGGTATTATTAATATTATAACAATTACTATTATTATTACTTATAATATTGTTAGTAAAATCATTCTCGGTGTTATTATTATAGTAAGCCTTATTAGTTTTAGTAATGTTATATTAGTATTGTCGCTATAGAAATTGCTGCTCATTATTCTTACTATAATCGTTAATAATCTTATTAGTATACTTAATATTATCAGTACTTGAATAATTATTTTCATCATTATTATTCTGAAAAGTGTTAAATTTTGTGGAAACCTTATGTTATTATTAGAACTGTAAAAATCCTTAGTAGCTGGTATTATTAATATTATAAAAAATACTATTATTATTACTTATACTATTGTTAGTAAAATTGTTCTCGGTGATATTATTATAGTAAGCCTGAATAGTTTTAGTAATGTTATATTAGTATTGTCGCTGTACAAATTGCTGCTCTCATTATTCTAACTATAATCATTAATATTCTTATTAGTATACTTAATATTATCAGTACTTGAATAATTATTTTCATCATTATTATTCTGAAAAGTACTAAATTTTGTGGAATCCTTATGTTATTATTAGAACTGTAAAAATGCTTAGTAGCTGGCTTTATTAATATTATAAAAATTACTATTATTATTACCTGTAATATTGTTAGTAAAATTATTCTCGGTGTTATTATAGTAAGCCTTACTAGATTTAGTTATGTTATATTAGTACTTTCGCTATTCAAATTGCTGCTTTCATTATTCTAACTATAATCATTAATATTCTTATTACTATACTTAATATTATCATTACTTGAATAATTATTTTCATCATTATTATTCTGAAAATTATTAAATTTTCTGAAATCCTTGTTATTATTAGAACTGTAAAAATCCTTAGTAGCTGGTATTATTAATATAATAACAATTACTATTATTATTACTTAGAATATTGTTAGTAAAATTATTCTCCGTGTTATTATTATAGTAAGCCTTATTAGTTTTAGTTATGTTATATTAGTATTGTCGCTATAGAAATTTCTGCTCTCATTATTCAACTATAATCATTAATATTCTTATTAGTATACTTAATATTATCAGTACTTGAATAATTATTTTCATCATTACTATTCTAAAAATTATTAAATTTTATGGAATACTTATGTTAATATTATAACTGTAAAAATGCTTAGTAGCGTGTATTATTAAAATTATAAAAATTACTATTATTATTACCTATAATATTGTTAGTATAATTATTCTCGATGTTGTTATTATTATAGTAATCTTTATTAGATTTAGTTATGTTATATTAGAATTGTCGCTATTCAAATTGCTGCTTTCATTATTCTAACTATAATCATTAATATTCTTATTAGTATACTTAATATTATCAGTACTTGAATAATTATTTTCATCATTATTATTCTGAAAATTAATAAATTTTCTGGAATCCTTATGTTATTATTAAAACTGTAACAATCCTTAGTAGCTGGTATTATAAATATTATATCCGTTACTATTATTATTACTTATAATATTGTTAGTAAAATTATTCTCGGTGTTATTATTATAGTAAGCCTTATTAGTTTTAGTTATGTTATATTAGTATTGTCGCAATAGAAATTTCTTCTCTCATTATTCTAACTATAATCATTAATATTCTTATTACTATACTTAATATTATCAGTACTTGAATAATTATTTTCATCATTATTATTCTCAAAAGTATTAAATTTTCTGCAATCCTTAAGTTATTATTAGAACTGTAAAAATCCTTAGTAGCTGGTATTATTAATATTATAACAATTACTATTGTTACAACTTATAATATTGTTAGTAAAATTATTCTCGGTGTTATTATTATGGTAAGCGTTATTAGTTTTAGTTATGATATATTATTATCGTCGCTATACAAATTGCTGCTTTCATAATTCTAACTATAATCATTAATATTCTTATTACTATACTTAATATTATTAGTACTTGAATAATTATTTTCATCATTATTAATCTAAAAATTATTAAATTTTTTGGAATCCTTATGTTATTATTAGAAATGTAAAAATCCGTAGTAGCTGGTATTATTTTTATAATAACAATTATTGTTGTTATTACTTATAATATTGTTAATAAAATTATTCTCAGTGTTATTATTATAGTAAGCCTTATTGTTTTAGTAATCTTATATTATTATTGTCGCTATACAAATCGCCGCTCTCATTATTCTAACTAAAATCATTAATATTCTTATTAGTATACTTAATATTATCAGTACGTGAATAATTATTTTAATCATTATTATTAAGAAAACTACCAAGTTTTCTGGAATCCTTATGGTATTTTTAAAACTGTAAAAATTCTTGATTACTGGTATTATTAAAATTATAAAGATTACTCTAGTAATTACTTAAATATTGTTAATAAAATTATTCTTGGTGTTATTATTATAGTAAGCCTTATTAGTTTTAGTATTGTTATATTAGTATTGTCGCTATACAAATTGCTGCTCTCATTATTCTAATTATAATGATTAATATTCTTATTAGTATACTTAATATTATCAGTAGGTGAATAATTATTTTAATCATTAGTATTAAGAAAACTACTAAGTTTTGTGGAATCCTTATGGTATTTTTAGAAATGTAAAAATTCTTGATTACTGGTATTATTAAAATTATAAAAATAACTCTAGTAATTACTTAAATATTGTTAATAAAATTATTCTCGGTGTTATTATTATAGTAAGCCTTATTAGTTTTAGTAATGTTATATTAATATTGTCGCAATACAAATTGCTGCTCTCATTATTCTAACTATAATCACTAATATTCTTATTAGTATACTTAATATTAACAGTACGTGAATAATTATTTTAATCATTATTATTAAGAAAACTGCTAAGTTTTCTGGAATCCTTATGGTATTTTTAGAACTGTAAAAACTCTTGATTACTGGTATTATTTAAACTATAAAAATTACTCTAGTAATTACTTAAATATTGTTAATAAAATTATTCTCGGTGTTATTATTATAGTAAGCCTTATTAGTTTTAGTAATCTTATATTATTATTGTCGCTATACAAATAGCTGCTCTCATTATTCTAACTATAATCATTAATATTCTTATTAGTATATTTAATTTTCTCAGTAGGTGAATAATTATTTTTAATCATTATTATTAAGAAAACTACTAAGTTTTGTGGAATCCTTATGGTATTTTTAGAACTGTAAAAATTCTTGATTACTGGTATTATTAAAATTATAAAAATTAGTCTAGTAATTACTTAAATATTGTTAATAAAATTATTCTCCGTGTCATTATTATAGTAAGCCTTATTGTTTTAGTAATCTTATATTATTATTGTCGCTATACAAATCGCCGCTCTCATTATTCTAACTAAAATCATTAATATTCTTATTAGTATACTTAATATTAACAGTACGTGAATAATTATTTTAATCATTATTATTAAGAAAACTGCTAAGTTTTCTGGAATTTTTATGGTATTTTTAGAACTGTAAAAACTCTTGATTACTGGTATTATTAAAATTATAAAAATTACTCTAGTAATTACTTAAATATTGTTAATAAAATTATTCTCGGTGTTATTATTATAGTAAGCCTTATTAGTTTTAGTAATGATATATTAATATTGTCGCTATACAAATTGCTGCTCTCATTATTCTAACTATAATCATTAATATTCTTATTAGTATACTTAATGTTCTCAGTAGGTGAATAATTATTTTTATCATTATTATTAAGAAAACTACTAAGTTTTCTGGAATCCCTATGGTAGTTTTAGAACTGTAAAAATTCTTGATTACTGGTATTATTAAAATTATAAATATTACTCTAGTAATTACTTAAATATTGTTAATAAAATTATTCTCGGTGTCATTATTATAGTAAGCCTTATTAGTTTTAGTAATCTTATATTATTATTGTCGCTATACAAATCGCCGCTCTCATTATTCTAACTAAAATCATTAATATTCTTAATAGTATACTTAATATTAACAGTACGTGAATAATTATTTTAATCATTATTATTAAGAAAACTGCTAAGTTTTCTGGAATCCTTATGGTGTTTTTAGAACTGTAAAAATTCCTGATTACTGGTATTATTAAAATTATAAAAATTACTCTAGTAATTACTTAAATATTGTAAATAAAATTATTCTCGGTGTCATTATTATTAGTTTTAGTAATCTTATATTATTATTGTCGCTATACAAATCGCCGCTCTCATTATTCTAACTAAAATCATTAATATTGTTAATAGTATACTTAATATTATCAGTACGTGAATAATTATTTTAATCATTATTATTAAGAAAACTACTAAGTTTTCTGGAATCCTTATGGTAGTTTTAGAACTGTAAAAATTGTTGATTACTGGTATTATTAAAATTATAAATATTACTCTAGTATTTACTTAAATATTGTTAATAAAATTATTTTCGGTGTTATTATCATAGTAAGCCTTATTAGTTTTAGTAATCTTATATTTTTATTGTCGCTATACAAATTGCTGCTCTCATTATTCTAACTATAATCATTAATATTCTTATTAGTATAATTAATATTATCAGTAGGTGAATAATTATTTTAATCATTATTATTAAGAAAACTACTAAGTTTTGTGTAAACCTTATGGTATTTTTAGAACTGTAAAAATTCTTGATTACTAGTATTATTAAAATTATAAAAATTACTACAGTAATTACTTAAATATTGTTAATAAAATTATTCTCGGTGTTATTATTATGGTAAGCGTTATTAGTTTTAGTAATGTTATATTAGTATTGTCACTAGACAAATCGCCGCTCTCATTATTCTAACTAAAATCATTAATATTGTTAATAGTATACTTAATATTATCAGTACGTGAATAATTATTTTAATCATTATTATTAAGAAAACTACTAAGTTTTCTGGAATCCTTATGGCATTTTTAGAACTGTAAAATTTCTTGATTACTGGTATTATTAAAATTATAAAAATTACTCTAGTAATTACTTAAATATTGTTAATAAAATTATTCTCGGTGTTATTATTACAGTAAGCCTTATTAGTTTTAGTAATGTTATATTAATATTGTCGCTATACAAATTGCTACCCTCATTATTCTAACTATAATCATTAATATTCTTATTAGTATAATTAATATTATCAGTAGGTGAATAATTATTTTAATCATTATTATTAAGAAAACTACTAAGTTTTGTGGAAACCTTATGGTATTTTTAGAACTGTAAAAATTCTTGATTACTAGTATTATTAAAATTATAAAAATTACTACAGTAATTACTTAAATATTGTTAATAAAATTATTCTCGGTGTTATTATTATAGTAAGCCTTATTAGTTTTAGTAATGTTATATTAGTATTGTCGCTATACAAATTGCTGCTCTCATTATTCTAACTATAATCATTAATATTCTTATTAGTATAATTAATATTATCAGTAGGTGAATAATTATTTTAATCATTATTATTAAGAAAACTACTAAGTTTTCTGGAATCCTTATGGTATTTTTAGAACTGTAAAAATTCTTGATTACTGGTATTATTAAAATTATAAAAATTACTCTAGTAATTACTTAAATATTGTTAATAAAATTATTCTCGGTGTTATTATTATAGTAAGCCTTATTAGTTTTAGTAATCTTATATTATTATTGTCGCTATACAAATTGCTGCTCTCATTATTCTAACTATAATCATTAATATTCTTATTAGTATACTTAATTTTCTCAGTAGGTGAATAATTATTTTAATCATTATTATTAAGAAAACTACTAAGTTTTCTGGAATCCTTATGGTATTTTTGGAAATGTAAAAATTCTTGATTACTGGTATTATTAAAATTATAAAAATTACTCTAGTAATTACTTAAATATTGTTAATAAAATTATTCTCGGTGTCATTATTATAGTAAGCCTTATTAGTTTTAGTAATCTTATATTATTATTGTCGCTATACAAATCGCCGCTCTCATTATTCTAACTAAAATCATTAATATTGGTAATAGTATACTTAATATTATCAGTACGTGAATAATTATTTTAACCATTATTATTAAGAAAACCACTAAGTTTTCTGGAATCCTTATGGCATTTTTAGAACTGTAAAATTTCTTGATTACTGGTATTATTAAAATTATAAAAATTACTCTAGTAATTACTTAAATATTGTTAATAAAATTATTCTCGGTGTTATTATCACAGTAAGCCTTATTAGTTTTAGTAATGTTATATTAATATTGTCGCTATACAAATTGCTGCTCTCATTATTCTAACTATAATCATTAATATTCTTATTAGTATACTTAATATTAACAGTACATGAATAATTATTTTAATCATTATTGTTAAGAAAACTACTAAGTTTTCTGGAATCCTTATGGTATTTTTAGAACTGTAAAATTTCTCGATTAATGGTATTATTAAAATTATAAAAATTACTCTAGTAATTACTTAAATATTGTTAATAAAATTATTCTCGGTGTTATTATTATAGTAAGCCTTATTAGTTTTAGTAATCTTATATTATTATTGTCGCTATACAAATTGTTGCTCTCATTATTCTAACTAAAATCATTAATATTCTTCATAGTATACTTAATATTATCAGTACGTGAATAATTATTTTAATCATTATTATTAAGAAAACTACTAAGTTTTGTGGAATCCTTATGGTATTTTTAGAAATGTAAAAATTCTTGATTACTGGTATTATTAAAATTATAAAAATTACTCTAGTAATTACTTAAATATTGTTAATAAAATTATTCTCGGTGTTATTATTATAGTAAGCCTTATTAGTTTTAGTAATGTTATATTAGTATTGTCGCTATAAAAATTGCTGCGCTCATTATTCTAACTATAATCATTAATATCCTTATTAGTATACTTAATATTATCAGTACGTGAATAATTATTGTAATCATTAATATTAAGAAAACTACTAAGTTTTCTGGAATCCTTATGGTATTTTTAGAACTGTAAAAATTCTTGATTACTGGTATTATTAAAATTATAAAAATTACTCTAGTAATTACTTAAATATTGTTAATAAAATTATTCTCGGTGTTATTATTATAGTAAGCCTTATTAGTTTTAGTAATTTTATATTATTATTGTCGCTATACAAATTGCTGCTCTCATTATTCTAACTATAATCATTAATATTCTTATTAGTATACTTAATTTTCTCAGTAGGTGAATAATTATTTTAATCATTATTATTAAGAAAACTACTAAGTTTTCTGGAATCCTTATGGTATTTTTAAAACTGTAAAAATTCTTGATTACTGGTATTATTAAAATTATAAAAATTACTCTAGTAATTACTTAAGTATTGTTAATAAAATTATTCTCGGTGTCATTATTATAGTAAGCCTTATTAGTTTTAGTAATCTTATATTATTATTGTCGCTATACAAATCGCCGCTCTCATTATTCTAACTAAAATCATTAATATTCTTAATAGTATACTTAATATTATCAGTACGTGAATAATTATTTTAATCACCATTATTAAGAAAACTACTAGGTGTTCAGGAATCCTTATGGTATTTTTAGAACTGTAAAAATTCTTGATTACTGGTATTATTAAAATTATAAAAATTACTCTAGTAATTACTTAAATATTGTTAATAAAATTATTCTCGGTGTTATTATTATAGTAAGCCTTATTAGTTTTAGTAATGTTATATTAGTATTGTCGCTACACAAATTGCTGCTCTCATTATTCTTACTATAATCATTAATATTCTTATTAGTATACTTAATATTATCAGTACGTGAATAATTATTAAAATCATTATTATTAAGAAAACTATTAAGTTTTGTGGAATCCTTATGGTATTTTTAGAACTATAAAAATTCTTGATTACTGGTATTATTAAAATTATAAAAATTACTCTAGTAATTACTTAAATATTGTTAATAAAATTATTCTCGTTATTATTATTATAGTAAGCCTTATTAGTTTTAGTAATCTTATATTATTATTGTCGCTATACAAATCGCAGCTCTCATTATTCTAACTATAATCATTAATATTCCTATTAGTATACTTAATATTATCAGTACGTGAATAATTATTTTAATCTCCATTATTAAGAAAACTACTAGGTTTTCTGGAATCCTTATGGTATTTTTAGAACTGTAAAAATTCTTGATTACTGGTATTATTAAAATTATAAAAATTACTCTAGTAATTACTTAAATATTGTTAATAAAATTATTCTCGGTGTTATTATTATAGTAAGCCTTATTAGTTTTAGTAATGTTATATTAGTATTGTCGCTACACAAATTGCTGCTCTCATTATTCTTACTATAATCATTAATATTCTTATTAGTATACTTAATATTATCAGTACGTGAATAATTATTAAAATCATTATTATTAAGAAAACTATTAAGTTTTGTGGAATCCTTATGGTATTTTTAGAACTATAAAAATTCTTGATTACTGGTATTATTAAAATTATAAAAATTACTCTAGTAATTACTTAAATATTGTTAATAAAATTATTCTCGTTATTATTATTATAGTAAGCCTTATTAGTTTTAGTAATCTTATATTATTATTGTCGCTATACAAATCGCAGCTCTCATTATTCTAACTATAATCATTAATATTCCTATTAGTATACTTAATATTATCAGTACGTGAATAATTATTTTAATCATTATTATTATGAAAAGTGTTAAATTTTCTGGAATCCTTATGGTATTTTTAGAACTGTAAAAACTCTTGATTACTGGTATGATTAAAATTATAAAAATTACTCTAGTAATTACTTAAATATTGTTAATAAAATTATTCTCGGTGTTATTATTATAGTAAGCCTTATTAGTTTTAGTAATGATATATTAATATTGTCGCTATACAAATTGCTGTTCTCATTATTCTAACTATAATCATTAATATTCTTATTAGTATACTTAATATTAACAGTACATGAATAATTATTTTAATCATTATTATTAAGAAAACTGCTAAGTTTTCTGGAATCCTTATGGTATTTTTAGAACTGTAAAAATTCTTGATTACTGGTATTATTAAAATTATAAAAATTACTCTAGTAATTACTTAAATATTGTTAATAAAATTATTCTCGGTGTTATCATTATAGTAAGCCTTTTTAGTTTTAGTAATCTTATATTATTATTGTCGCTATAAAAATTGCTGCTCTCATTATTCTAACTATAATCATTAATATTCTTATTAGTATACTTAATGTTCTCAGTATGTGAATAATTAATTTAATCATTATTATTAAGAAAACTACTAAGTTTTCTGGAATCCTTATGGTAGTTTTAGAACTGTAAAAATTCTTGATTACTGTTATTATTAAAATTATAAATATTACTCTAGTAATTACTTAAATATTGTTAATAAAATTATTCTCGGTGTCATTATTATAGTAAGCCTTATTAGTTTTAGTAATCTTATATTATTATTGTCGCTATACAAATCGCCGCTCTCATTATTCTAACTAAAATCATTAATATTCTTAATAGTATACTTAATATTAACAGTACGTGAATAATTATTTTAATCATTATTATTAAGAAAACTGCTAAGTTTTCTGGAATCCTTATGGTATTTTTAGAACTGTAAAAATTCCTGATTACTGGTATTATTAAAATTATAAAAATTACTCTAGTAATTACTTAAATATTGTAAATAAAATTATTCTCGGTGTCATTATTATTAGTTTTAGTAATCTTATATTATTATTGTCGCTATACAAATCGCCGCTCTCATTATTCTAACTGAAATCATTAATATTGTTAATAGTATACTTAATATTATCAGTACGTGAATAATTATTTTAATCATTATTATTAAGAAAACTACTAAGTTTTCTGGAATCCTTATGGTATTTTTAGAACTGTAAAAATTCTTGATTACTGGTATTATTAAAATTATAAAAATTACTCTAGTAATTCCTTAAATATTGTTAATAAAATTATTCTCGGTGTTATTATTATAGTAAGCCTTATTAGTTTTAGTAATCTTATATTATTATTGTCGCTATACAAATTGCTGCTCTCATTATTCTAACTATAATCATTAATATTCTTATTAGTATACTTAATGTTCTCAGTAGTTGAATAATTATTTTAATCATTATTATTAAGAAAACTACTAAGTTTTCTGGAATCCTTATGGTAGTTTTAGAACTATAAAAATTCTTGATTACTGGTATTATTAAAATTATAAATATTACTCTAGTAATTACTTAAATATTGTTAATAAAATTATTCTCGGTGTTATTATTATAGTAAGCCTCATTAGTTTTAGTAATCTTATATTATTATTGTCGCTATACAAATTGCTGCTCTCATTATTCTAACTATAATCATTAATATTCTTATAGTATAATTAATATTATCAGTAGGTGAATAATTATTTTAATCATTATTATTAAGAAAACTACTAAGTTTTGTGGAAACCTTATGATATTTTTGAACTATAAAAATTCTTGATAACTGGTATTATTAAAATTATAAAGATTACTCTAGTAATTACTTAAATATTGTTAATAAAATTATTCTTGGTGTTATTATTATAGTAAGCCTTATTAGTTTTAGTATTGTTATATTAGTATTGTCGCTATATAAATTGCTGCTCTCATTATTCTAACTATAATGATTAATATTTTTATTAGTAAACTTAATATTATCAGTAGGTGAATAATTATTGTAATCATTATTATTAAGAAAACTACTGAGTTTTCTGGAATCCTTATGGTATTTTTAGAACTGTAAAAATTCTTGATTACTGGTATTATTAAAATTATAAAAATTACTCTAGTAATTACTTAAATATTGTTAATAAAATTATTCTGGGTGTTATTATTATAGTAAGGCTTATTAGGTTTAGTAATGTTATATCAGTATTGTCGCTATACAAATTGCTGCTCTCATTATTCTAACTATAATCCTTAATATTCTTATTAGAATACTTAATATTATCAGTACGTGAATAATTATCTTAATCATTATTATTAAGAAAACTACTAAGTTTTCTGGAATCCTTATGATATTTTTAGAACTGTAAAAATTCTTGATTACTAGTATTATTAAAATTATAAAAATTACTACAGTAATTACTTAAATATTGTTAATAAAATTATTCTCGGTGTTATTATTATAGTAAGCCTTATTAGTTTTAGTAATGTTATATTAGTATTGTCGCTATAAAAATTGCTACGCTCATTATTCTAACTATAATGATTAATATCCTTATTAGTATACTTAATATTATCAGTACGTGAATAATTATTGTAATCATTATTATTAAGAAAACTACTAAGTTTTCTGGAATCCTTATGGTATTTTTAGAACTGCAAAAATTCTTGATTACTGGTATTATTAAAATTATAAAAATTACTCTAGTAATTACTTAAATATTGTTAATAAAATTATTCTCGGTGTTATTATTATAGTAAGCCTTATTAGTTTTAGTATCTTATATTATTATTGTCGCTATACAAATTGCTGCTCTCATTATTCTAACTATAATCATTAATATTCTTATTAGTATACTTAATTTTCTCAGTAGGTGAATAATTATTTTAATCATTATTATTAAGAAAACTACTTAGTTTTCTGGAATCCTTATGGTATTTTTAGAACTGTAAAAATTCTTGATTACTGGTATTATTAAAATTATAAAAATTACTCTAGTAATTACTTAAATATTGTTAATAAAATTATTCTCGGTGTCATTATTATAGTAAGCCTTATTAGTTTTAGTATTGTTATATTAGTATTGTCGCTATACAAATTGCTGCTCTCATTATTCTAACTATAATGATTAATATTTTTATTAGTATACTTAATATTATCAGTAGGTGAATAATTATTGTAATCATTATTATTAAGAAAACTACTGAGTTTTCTGGAATCCTTATTGTATTTTTAGAACTGTAAAAATTCTTGATTACTGGTATTATTAAAATTATAAAAATTACTCTAGTAATTACTTAAATATTGTTAATAAAATTATTCTGGGTGTTATTATTATAGTAAGGCTTATTAGGTTTAGTAATGTTATATCAGTATTGTCGCTATACAAATTGCTGCTCTCATTATTCTAACTATAATCCTTAATATTCTTATTAGTATACTTAATATTATCAGTACGTGAATAATTATCTTAATCATTATTATTAAGAAAACTACTAAGTTTTCTGGAATCCTTATGGTATTTTTAGAACTGTAAAAATTCTTGATTACTAGTATTATTAAAATTATAAAAATTACTACACTAATTACTTAAATATTGTTTATAAAATTATTCTCGGTGTTATTATTATAGTAAGCCTTATTAGTTTTAGTAATGTTATATTAGAATTGTCGCTATAAAAATTGCTGCGCTCATTATTCTAACTATAATCATTAATATCCTTATTAGTATACTTAATATTATCAGTACGTGAATAATTATTGTAATCATTATTATTAAGAAAACTACTAAGTTTTCTGGAATCCTTATGGTATTTTTAGAACTGTAAAAATTCTTGATTACTGGTATTATTAAAATTATAAAAATTACTCTAGTAATTACTTAAATATTGTTAATAAAATTATTCTCGGTGTTATTATTACAGTAAGCCTTATTAGTTTTAGTAATGTTATATTAATATTGTCGCTATACAAATTGCTACCCTCATTATTCTAACTATAATCATTAATATTCTTATTAGTATAATTAATATTATCAGTAGGTGAATAATTATTTTAATCATTATTATTAAGAAAACTACTAAGTTTTGTGGAAACCTTATGGTATTTTTAGAACTGTAAAAATTCTTGATTACTAGTATTATTAAAATTATAAAAATTACTACAGTAATTACTTAAATATTGTTAATAAAATTATTCTCGGTGTTATTATTATAGTAAGCCTTATTAGTTTTAGTAATGTTATATTAGTATTGTCGCTATACAAATTGCTGCTCTCATTATTCTAACTATAATCATTAATATTCTTATTAGTATAATTAATATTATCAGTAGGTGAATAATTATTTTAATCATTATTATTAAGAAAACTACTAAGTTTTCTGGAATCCTTATGGTATTTTTAGAACTGTAAAAATTCTTGATTACTGGTATTATTAAAATTATAAAAATTACTCTAGTAATTACTTAAATATTGTTAATAAAATTATTCTCGGTGTTATTATTATAGTAAGCCTTATTAGTTTTAGTAATGTTATATTAGTATTGTCGCTATACAAATTGCTGCTCTCATTATTCTAACTATAATCATTAATATTCTTATTAGTATAATTAATATTATCAGTAGGTGAATAATTATTTTAATCATTATTATTAAGAAAACTACTAAGTTTTCTGGAATCCTTATGGTATTTTTGGAAATGTAAAAATTCTTGATTACTGGTATTATTAAAATTATAAAAATTACTCTAGTAATTACTTAAATATTGTTAATAAAATTATTCTCGGTGTCATTATTATAGTAAGCCTTATTAGTTTTAGTAATCTTATATTATTATTGTCGCTATACAAATCGCCGCTCTCATTATTCTAACTAAAATCATTAATATTGTTAATAGTATACTTAATATTATCAGTACGTGAATAATTATTTTAACCATTATTATTAAGAAAACCACTAAGTTTTCTGGAATCCTTATGGCATTTTTAGAACTGTAAAATTTCTTGATTACTGGTATTATTAAAATTATAAAAATTACTCTAGTAATTACTTAAATATTGTTAATAAAATTATTCTCGGTGTTATTATCACAGTAAGCCTTATTAGTTTTAGTAATGTTATATTAATATTGTCGCTATACAAATTGCTGCTCTCATTATTCTAACTATAATCATTAATATTCTTATTAGTATACTTAATATTAACAGTACATGAATAATTATTTTAATCATTATTGTTAAGAAAACTACTAAGTTTTCTGGAATCCTTATGGTATTTTTAGAACTGTAAAATTTCTCGATTAATGGTATTATTAAAATTATAAAAATTACTCTAGTAATTACTTAAATATTGTTAATAAAATTATTCTCGGTGTTATTATTATAGTAAGCCTTATTAGTTTTAGTAATCTTATATTATTATTGTCGCTATACAAATTGTTGCTCTCATTATTCTAACTAAAATCATTAATATTCTTCATAGTATACTTAATATTATCAGTACGTGAATAATTATTTTAATCATTATTATTAAGAAAACTACTAAGTTTTGTGGAATCCTTATGGTATTTTTAGAAATGTAAAAATTCTTGATTACTGGTATTATTAAAATTATAAAAATTACTCTAGTAATTACTTAAATATTGTTAATAAAATTATTCTCGGTGTTATTATTATAGTAAGCCTTATTAGTTTTAGTAATGTTATATTAGTATTGTCGCTATAAAAATTGCTGCGCTCATTATTCTAACTATAATCATTAATATCCTTATTAGTATACTTAATATTATCAGTACGTGAATAATTATTGTAATCATTATTATTAAGAAAACTACTAAGTTTTCTGGAATCCTTATGGTATTTTTAGAACTGTAAAAATTCTTGATTACTGGTATTATTAAAATTATAAAAATTACTCTAGTAATTACTTAAATATTGTTAATAAAATTATTCTCGGTGTTATTATTATAGTAAGCCTTATTAGTTTTAGTAATTTTATATTATTATTGTCGCTATACAAATTGCTGCTCTCATTATTCTAACTATAATCATTAATATTCTTATTAGTATACTTAATTTTCTCAGTAGGTGAATAATTATTTTAATCATTATTATTAAGAAAACTACTAAGTTTTCTGGAATCCTTATGGTATTTTTAAAACTGTAAAAATTCTTGATTACTGGTATTATTAAAATTATAAAAATTACTCTAGTAATTACTTAAATATTGTTAATAAAATTATTCTCGGTGTCATTATTATAGTAAGCCTTATTAGTTTTAGTAATCTTATATTATTATTGTCGCTATACAAATCGCCGCTCTCATTATTCTAACTAAAATCATTAATATTCTTAATAGTATACTTAATATTATCAGTACGTGAATAATTATTTTAATCACCATTATTAAGAAAACTACTAAGTTTTCAGGAATCCTTATGGTATTTTTAGAACTGTAAAAATTCTTGATTACTGGTATTATTAAAATTATAAAAATTACTCTAGTAATTACTTAAATATTGTTAATAAAATTATTCTCGGTGTTATTATTATAGTAAGCCTTATTAGTTTTAGTAATGTTATATTAGTATTGTCGCTACACAAATTGCTGCTCTCATTATTCTTACTATAATCATTAATATTCTTATTAGTATACTTAATATTATCAGTACGTGAATAATTATTAAAATCATTATTATTAAGAAAACTATTAAGTTTTGTGGAATCCTTATGGTATTTTTAGAACTATAAAAATTCTTGATTACTGGTATTATTAAAATTATAAAAATTACTCTAGTAATTACTTAAATATTGTTAATAAAATTATTCTCGTTATTATTATTATAGTAAGCCTTATTAGTTTTAGTAATCTTATATTATTATTGTCGCTATACAAATCGCAGCTCTCATTATTCTAACTATAATCATTAATATTCCTATTAGTATACTTAATATTATCAGTACGTGAATAATTATTTTAATCTCCATTATTAAGAAAACTACTAGGTTTTCTGGAATCCTTATGGTATTTTTAGAACTGTAAAAATTCTTGATTACTGGTATTATTAAAATTATAAAAATTACTCTAGTAATTACTTAAATATTGTTAATAAAATTATTCTCGGTGTTATTATTATAGTAAGCCTTATTAGTTTTAGTAATGTTATATTAGTATTGTCGCTACACAAATTGCTGCTCTCATTATTCTTACTATAATCATTAATATTCTTATTAGTATACTTAATATTATCAGTACGTGAATAATTATTAAAATCATTATTATTAAGAAAACTATTAAGTTTTGTGGAATCCTTATGGTATTTTTAGAACTATAAAAATTCTTGATTACTGGTATTATTAAAATTATAAAAATTACTCTAGTAATTACTTAAATATTGTTAATAAAATTATTCTCGTTATTATTATTATAGTAAGCCTTATTAGTTTTAGTAATCTTATATTATTATTGTCGCTATACAAATCGCAGCTCTCATTATTCTAACTATAATCATTAATATTCCTATTAGTATACTTAATATTATCAGTACGTGAATAATTATTTTAATCATTATTATTATGAAAAGTGTTAAATTTTCTGGAATCCTTATGGTATTTTTAGAACTGTAAAAACTCTTGATTACTGGTATGATTAAAATTATAAAAATTACTCTAGTAATTACTTAAATATTGTTAATAAAATTATTCTCGGTGTTATTATTATAGTAAGCCTTATTAGTTTTAGTAATGATATATTAATATTGTCGCTATACAAATTGCTGTTCTCATTATTCTAACTATAATCATTAATATTCTTATTAGTATACTTAATATTAACAGTACATGAATAATTATTTTAATCATTATTATTAAGAAAACTGCTAAGTTTTCTGGAATCCTTATGGTATTTTTAGAACTGTAAAAATTCTTGATTACTGGTATTATTAAAATTATAAAAATTACTCTAGTAATTACTTAAATATTGTTAATAAAATTATTCTCGGTGTTATCATTATAGTAAGCCTTTTTAGTTTTAGTAATCTTATATTATTATTGTCGCTATAAAAATTGCTGCTCTCATTATTCTAACTATAATCATTAATATTCTTATTAGTATACTTAATGTTCTCAGTAGGTGAATAATTAATTTAATCATTATTATTAAGAAAACTACTAAGTTTTCTGGAATCCTTATGGTAGTTTTAGAACTGTAAAAATTCTTGATTACTGTTATTATTAAAATTATAAATATTACTCTAGTAATTACTTAAATATTGTTAATAAAATTATTCTCGGTGTCATTATTATAGTAAGCCTTATTAGTTTTAGTAATCTTATATTATTATTGTCGCTATACAAATCGCCGCTCTCATTATTCTAACTAAAATCATTAATATTCTTAATAGTATACTTAATATTAACAGTACGTGAATAATTATTTTAATCATTATTATTAAGAAAACTGCTAAGTTTTCTGGAATCCTTATGGTATTTTTAGAACTGTAAAAATTCCTGATTACTGGTATTATTAAAATTATAAAAATTACTCTAGTAATTACTTAAATATTGTAAATAAAATTATTCTCGGTGTCATTATTATTAGTTTTAGTAATCTTATATTATTATTGTCGCTATACAAATCGCCGCTCTCATTATTCTAACTGAAATCATTAATATTGTTAATAGTATACTTAATATTATCAGTACGTGAATAATTATTTTAATCATTATTATTAAGAAAACTACTAAGTTTTCTGGAATCCTTATGGTATTTTTAGAACTGTAAAAATTCTTGATTACTGGTATTATTAAAATTATAAAAATTACTCTAGTAATTCCTTAAATATTGTTAATAAAATTATTCTCGGTGTTATTATTATAGTAAGCCTTATTAGTTTTAGTAATCTTATATTATTATTGTCGCTATACAAATTGCTGCTCTCATTATTCTAACTATAATCATTAATATTCTTATTAGTATACTTAATGTTCTCAGTAGTTGAATAATTATTTTAATCATTATTATTAAGAAAACTACTAAGTTTTCTGGAATCCTTATGGTAGTTTTAGAACTATAAAAATTCTTGATTACTGGTATTATTAAAATTATAAATATTACTCTAGTAATTACTTAAATATTGTTAATAAAATTATTCTCGGTGTTATTATTATAGTAAGCCTCATTAGTTTTAGTAATCTTATATTATTATTGTCGCTATACAAATTGCTGCTCTCATTATTCTAACTATAATCATTAATATTCTTATAGTATAATTAATATTATCAGTAGGTGAATAATTATTTTAATCATTATTATTAAGAAAACTACTAAGTTTTGTGGAAACCTTATGATATTTTTGAACTATAAAAATTCTTGATAACTGGTATTATTAAAATTATAAAGATTACTCTAGTAATTACTTAAATATTGTTAATAAAATTATTCTTGGTGTTATTATTATAGTAAGCCTTATTAGTTTTAGTATTGTTATATTAGTATTGTCGCTATATAAATTGCTGCTCTCATTATTCTAACTATAATGATTAATATTTTTATTAGTAAACTTAATATTATCAGTAGGTGAATAATTATTGTAATCATTATTATTAAGAAAACTACTGAGTTTTCTGGAATCCTTATGGTATTTTTAGAACTGTAAAAATTCTTGATTACTGGTATTATTAAAATTATAAAAATTACTCTAGTAATTACTTAAATATTGTTAATAAAATTATTCTGGGTGTTATTATTATAGTAAGGCTTATTAGGTTTAGTAATGTTATATCAGTATTGTCGCTATACAAATTGCTGCTCTCATTATTCTAACTATAATCCTTAATATTCTTATTAGAATACTTAATATTATCAGTACGTGAATAATTATCTTAATCATTATTATTAAGAAAACTACTAAGTTTTCTGGAATCCTTATGATATTTTTAGAACTGTAAAAATTCTTGATTACTAGTATTATTAAAATTATAAAAATTACTACAGTAATTACTTAAATATTGTTAATAAAATTATTCTCGGTGTTATTATTATAGTAAGCCTTATTAGTTTTAGTAATGTTATATTAGTATTGTCGCTATAAAAATTGCTACGCTCATTATTCTAACTATAATGATTAATATCCTTATTAGTATACTTAATATTATCAGTACGTGAATAATTATTGTAATCATTATTATTAAGAAAACTACTAAGTTTTCTGGAATCCTTATGGTATTTTTAGAACTGCAAAAATTCTTGATTACTGGTATTATTAAAATTATAAAAATTACTCTAGTAATTACTTAAATATTGTTAATAAAATTATTCTCGGTGTTATTATTATAGTAAGCCTTATTAGTTTTAGTATCTTATATTATTATTGTCGCTATACAAATTGCTGCTCTCATTATTCTAACTATAATCATTAATATTCTTATTAGTATACTTAATTTTCTCAGTAGGTGAATAATTATTTTAATCATTATTATTAAGAAAACTACTTAGTTTTCTGGAATCCTTATGGTATTTTTAGAACTGTAAAAATTCTTGATTACTGGTATTATTAAAATTATAAAAATTACTCTAGTAATTACTTAAATATTGTTAATAAAATTATTCTCGGTGTCATTATTATAGTAAGCCTTATTAGTTTTAGTATTGTTATATTAGTATTGTCGCTATACAAATTGCTGCTCTCATTATTCTAACTATAATGATTAATATTTTTATTAGTATACTTAATATTATCAGTAGGTGAATAATTATTGTAATCATTATTATTAAGAAAACTACTGAGTTTTCTGGAATCCTTATTGTATTTTTAGAACTGTAAAAATTCTTGATTACTGGTATTATTAAAATTATATAAATTACTCTAGTAATTACTTAAATATTGTTAATAAAATTATTCTGGGTGTTATTATTATAGTAAGGCTTATTAGGTTTAGTAATGTTATATCAGTATTGTCGCTATACAAATTGCTGCTCTCATTATTCTAACTATAATCCTTAATATTCTTATTAGTATACTTAATATTATCAGTACGTGAATAATTATCTTAATCATTATTATTAAGAAAACTACTAAGTTTTCTGGAATCCTTATGGTATTTTTAGAACTGTAAAAATTCTTGATTACTAGTATTATTAAAATTATAAAAATTACTACACTAATTACTTAAATATTGTTTATAAAATTATTCTCGGTGTTATTATTATAGTAAGCCTTATTAGTTTTAGTAATGTTATATTAGAATTGTCGCTATAAAAATTGCTGCGCTCATTATTCTAACTATAATCATTAATATCCTTATTAGTATACTTAATATTATCAGTACGTGAATAATTATTGTAATCATTATTATTAAGAAAACTACTAAGTTTTCTGGAATCCTTATGGTATTTTTAGAACTGTAAAAATTCTTGATTACTGGTATTATTAAAATTATAAAAATTACTCTAGTAATTACTTAAATATTGTTAATAAAATTATTCTCGGTGTTATTATTACAGTAAGCCTTATTAGTTTTAGTAATGTTATATTAATATTGTCGCTATACAAATTGCTACCCTCATTATTCTAACTATAATCATTAATATTCTTATTAGTATAATTAATATTATCAGTAGGTGAATAATTATTTTAATCATTATTATTAAGAAAACTACTAAGTTTTGTGGAAACCTTATGGTATTTTTAGAACTGTAAAAATTCTTGATTACTAGTATTATTAAAATTATAAAAATTACTACAGTAATTACTTAAATATTGTTAATAAAATTATTCTCGGTGTTATTATTATAGTAAGCCTTATTAGTTTTAGTAATGTTATATTAGTATTGTCGCTATACAAATTGCTGCTCTCATTATTCTAACTATAATCATTAATATTCTTATTAGTATAATTAATATTATCAGTAGGTGAATAATTATTTTAATCATTATTATTAAGAAAACTACTAAGTTTTCTGGAATCCTTATGGTATTTTTAGAACTGTAAAAATTCTTGATTACTGGTATTATTAAAATTATAAAAATTACTCTAGTAATTACTTAAATATTGTTAATAAAATTATTCTCGGTGTTATTATTATAGTAAGCCTTATTAGTTTTAGTAATCTTATATTATTATTGTCGCTATACAAATTGCTGCTCTCATTATTCTAACTATAATCATTAATATTCTTATTAGTATACTTAATTTTCTCAGTAGGTGAATAATTATTTTAATCATTATTATTAAGAAAACTACTAAGTTTTCTGGAATCCTTATGGTATTTTTGGAAATGTAAAAATTCTTGATTACTGGTATTATTAAAATTATAAAAATTACTCTAGTAATTACTTAAATATTGTTAATAAAATTATTCTCGGTGTCATTATTATAGTAAGCCTTATTAGTTTTAGTAATCTTATATTATTATTGTCGCTATACAAATCGCCGCTCTCATTATTCTAACTAAAATCATTAATATTGTTAATAGTATACTTAATATTATCAGTACGTGAATAATTATTTTAACCATTATTATTAAGAAAACCACTAAGTTTTCTGGAATCCTTATGGCATTTTTAGAACTGTAAAATTTCTTGATTACTGGTATTATTAAAATTATAAAAATTACTCTAGTAATTACTTAAATATTGTTAATAAAATTATTCTCGGTGTTATTATCACAGTAAGCCTTATTAGTTTTAGTAATGTTATATTAATATTGTCGCTATACAAATTGCTGCTCTCATTATTCTAACTATAATCATTAATATTCTTATTAGTATACTTAATATTAACAGTACATGAATAATTATTTTAATCATTATTGTTAAGAAAACTACTAAGTTTTCTGGAATCCTTATGGTATTTTTAGAACTGTAAAATTTCTCGATTAATGGTATTATTAAAATTATAAAAATTACTCTAGTAATTACTTAAATATTGTTAATAAAATTATTCTCGGTGTTATTATTATAGTAAGCCTTATTAGTTTTAGTAATCTTATATTATTATTGTCGCTATACAAATTGTTGCTCTCATTATTCTAACTAAAATCATTAATATTCTTCATAGTATACTTAATATTATCAGTACGTGAATAATTATTTTAATCATTATTATTAAGAAAACTACTAAGTTTTGTGGAATCCTTATGGTATTTTTAGAAATGTAAAAATTCTTGATTACTGGTATTATTAAAATTATAAAAATTACTCTAGTAATTACTTAAATATTGTTAATAAAATTATTCTCGGTGTTATTATTATAGTAAGCCTTATTAGTTTTAGTAATGTTATATTAGTATTGTCGCTATAAAAATTGCTGCGCTCATTATTCTAACTATAATCATTAATATCCTTATTAGTATACTTAATATTATCAGTACGTGAATAATTATTGTAATCATTATTATTAAGAAAACTACTAAGTTTTCTGGAATCCTTATGGTATTTTTAGAACTGTAAAAATTCTTGATTACTGGTATTATTAAAATTATAAAAATTACTCTAGTAATTACTTAAATATTGTTAATAAAATTATTCTCGGTGTTATTATTATAGTAAGCCTTATTAGTTTTAGTAATTTTATATTATTATTGTCGCTATACAAATTGCTGCTCTCATTATTCTAACTATAATCATTAATATTCTTATTAGTATACTTAATTTTCTCAGTAGGTGAATAATTATTTTAATCATTATTATTAAGAAAACTACTAAGTTTTCTGGAATCCTTATGGTATTTTTAAAACTGTAAAAATTCTTGATTACTGGTATTATTAAAATTATAAAAATTACTCTAGTAATTACTTAAATATTGTTAATAAAATTATTCTCGGTGTCATTATTATAGTAAGCCTTATTAGTTTTAGTAATCTTATATTATTATTGTCGCTATACAAATCGCCGCTCTCATTATTCTAACTAAAATCATTAATATTCTTAATAGTATACTTAATATTATCAGTACGTGAATAATTATTTTAATCACCATTATTAAGAAAACTACTAAGTTTTCAGGAATCCTTATGGTATTTTTAGAACTGTAAAAATTCTTGATTACTGGTATTATTAAAATTATAAAAATTACTCTAGTAATTACTTAAATATTGTTAATAAAATTATTCTCGGTGTTATTATTATAGTAAGCCTTATTAGTTTTAGTAATGTTATATTAGTATTGTCGCTACACAAATTGCTGCTCTCATTATTCTTACTATAATCATTAATATTCTTATTAGTATACTTAATATTATCAGTACGTGAATAATTATTAAAATCATTATTATTAAGAAAACTATTAAGTTTTGTGGAATCCTTATGGTATTTTTAGAACTATAAAAATTCTTGATTACTGGTATTATTAAAATTATAAAAATTACTCTAGTAATTACTTAAATATTGTTAATAAAATTATTCTCGTTATTATTATTATAGTAAGCCTTATTAGTTTTAGTAATCTTATATTATTATTGTCGCTATACAAATCGCAGCTCTCATTATTCTAACTATAATCATTAATATTCCTATTAGTATACTTAATATTATCAGTACGTGAATAATTATTTTAATCTCCATTATTAAGAAAACTACTAGGTTTTCTGGAATCCTTATGGTATTTTTAGAACTGTAAAAATTCTTGATTACTGGTATTATTAAAATTATAAAAATTACTCTAGTAATTACTTAAATATTGTTAATAAAATTATTCTCGGTGTTATTATTATAGTAAGCCTTATTAGTTTTAGTAATGTTATATTAGTATTGTCGCTACACAAATTGCTGCTCTCATTATTCTTACTATAATCATTAATATTCTTATTAGTATACTTAATATTATCAGTACGTGAATAATTATTAAAATCATTATTATTAAGAAAACTATTAAGTTTTGTGGAATCCTTATGGTATTTTTAGAACTATAAAAATTCTTGATTACTGGTATTATTAAAATTATAAAAATTACTCTAGTAATTACTTAAATATTGTTAATAAAATTATTCTCGTTATTATTATTATAGTAAGCCTTATTAGTTTTAGTAATCTTATATTATTATTGTCGCTATACAAATCGCAGCTCTCATTATTCTAACTATAATCATTAATATTCCTATTAGTATACTTAATATTATCAGTACGTGAATAATTATTTTAATCATTATTATTATGAAAAGTGTTAAATTTTCTGGAATCCTTATGGTATTTTTAGAACTGTAAAAACTCTTGATTACTGGTATGATTAAAATTATAAAAATTACTCTAGTAATTACTTAAATATTGTTAATAAAATTATTCTCGGTGTTATTATTATAGTAAGCCTTATTAGTTTTAGTAATGATATATTAATATTGTCGCTATACAAATTGCTGTTCTCATTATTCTAACTATAATCATTAATATTCTTATTAGTATACTTAATATTAACAGTACATGAATAATTATTTTAATCATTATTATTAAGAAAACTGCTAAGTTTTCTGGAATCCTTATGGTATTTTTAGAACTGTAAAAATTCTTGATTACTGGTATTATTAAAATTATAAAAATTACTCTAGTAATTACTTAAATATTGTTAATAAAATTATTCTCGGTGTTATCATTATAGTAAGCCTTTTTAGTTTTAGTAATCTTATATTATTATTGTCGCTATAAAAATTGCTGCTCTCATTATTCTAACTATAATCATTAATATTCTTATTAGTATACTTAATGTTCTCAGTAGGTGAATAATTAATTTAATCATTATTATTAAGAAAACTACTAAGTTTTCTGGAATCCTTATGGTAGTTTTAGAACTGTAAAAATTCTTGATTACTGTTATTATTAAAATTATAAATATTACTCTAGTAATTACTTAAATATTGTTAATAAAATTATTCTCGGTGTCATTATTATAGTAAGCCTTATTAGTTTTAGTAATCTTATATTATTATTGTCGCTATACAAATCGCCGCTCTCATTATTCTAACTAAAATCATTAATATTCTTAATAGTATACTTAATATTAACAGTACGTGAATAATTATTTTAATCATTATTATTAAGAAAACTGCTAAGTTTTCTGGAATCCTTATGGTATTTTTAGAACTGTAAAAATTCCTGATTACTGGTATTATTAAAATTATAAAAATTACTCTAGTAATTACTTAAATATTGTAAATAAAATTATTCTCGGTGTCATTATTATTAGTTTTAGTAATCTTATATTATTATTGTCGCTATACAAATCGCCGCTCTCATTATTCTAACTGAAATCATTAATATTGTTAATAGTATACTTAATATTATCAGTACGTGAATAATTATTTTAATCATTATTATTAAGAAAACTACTAAGTTTTCTGGAATCCTTATGGTATTTTTAGAACTGTAAAAATTCTTGATTACTGGTATTATTAAAATTATAAAAATTACTCTAGTAATTCCTTAAATATTGTTAATAAAATTATTCTCGGTGTTATTATTATAGTAAGCCTTATTAGTTTTAGTAATCTTATATTATTATTGTCGCTATACAAATTGCTGCTCTCATTATTCTAACTATAATCATTAATATTCTTATTAGTATACTTAATGTTCTCAGTAGTTGAATAATTATTTTAATCATTATTATTAAGAAAACTACTAAGTTTTCTGGAATCCTTATGGTAGTTTTAGAACTATAAAAATTCTTGATTACTGGTATTATTAAAATTATAAATATTACTCTAGTAATTACTTAAATATTGTTAATAAAATTATTCTCGGTGTTATTATTATAGTAAGCCTCATTAGTTTTAGTAATCTTATATTATTATTGTCGCTATACAAATTGCTGCTCTCATTATTCTAACTATAATCATTAATATTCTTATAGTATAATTAATATTATCAGTAGGTGAATAATTATTTTAATCATTATTATTAAGAAAACTACTAAGTTTTGTGGAAACCTTATGGTATTTTTGAACTATAAAAATTCTTGATAACTGGTATTATTAAAATTATAAAGATTACTCTAGTAATTACTTAAATATTGTTAATAAAATTATTCTTGGTGTTATTATTATAGTAAGCCTTATTAGTTTTAGTATTGTTATATTAGTATTGTCGCTATATAAATTGCTGCTCTCATTATTCTAACTATAATGATTAATATTTTTATTAGTAAACTTAATATTATCAGTAGGTGAATAATTATTGTAATCATTATTATTAAGAAAACTACTGAGTTTTCTGGAATCCTTATGGTATTTTTAGAACTGTAAAAATTCTTGATTACTGGTATTATTAAAATTATAAAAATTACTCTAGTAATTACTTAAATATTGTTAATAAAATTATTCTGGGTGTTATTATTATAGTAAGGCTTATTAGGTTTAGTAATGTTATATCAGTATTGTCGCTATACAAATTGCTGCTCTCATTATTCTAACTATAATCCTTAATATTCTTATTAGAATACTTAATATTATCAGTACGTGAATAATTATCTTAATCATTATTATTAAGAAAACTACTAAGTTTTCTGGAATCCTTATGATATTTTTAGAACTGTAAAAATTCTTGATTACTAGTATTATTAAAATTATAAAAATTACTACAGTAATTACTTAAATATTGTTAATAAAATTATTCTCGGTGTTATTATTATAGTAAGCCTTATTAGTTTTAGTAATGTTATATTAGTATTGTCGCTATAAAAATTGCTACGCTCATTATTCTAACTATAATGATTAATATCCTTATTAGTATACTTAATATTATCAGTACGTGAATAATTATTGTAATCATTATTATTAAGAAAACTACTAAGTTTTCTGGAATCCTTATGGTATTTTTAGAACTGCAAAAATTCTTGATTACTGGTATTATTAAAATTATAAAAATTACTCTAGTAATTACTTAAATATTGTTAATAAAATTATTCTCGGTGTTATTATTATAGTAAGCCTTATTAGTTTTAGTATCTTATATTATTATTGTCGCTATACAAATTGCTGCTCTCATTATTCTAACTATAATCATTAATATTCTTATTAGTATACTTAATTTTCTCAGTAGGTGAATAATTATTTTAATCATTATTATTAAGAAAACTACTTAGTTTTCTGGAATCCTTATGGTATTTTTAGAACTGTAAAAATTCTTGATTACTGGTATTATTAAAATTATAAAAATTACTCTAGTAATTACTTAAATATTGTTAATAAAATTATTCTCGGTGTCATTATTATAGTAAGCCTTATTAGTTTTAGTATTGTTATATTAGTATTGTCGCTATACAAATTGCTGCTCTCATTATTCTAACTATAATGATTAATATTTTTATTAGTATACTTAATATTATCAGTAGGTGAATAATTATTGTAATCATTATTATTAAGAAAACTACTGAGTTTTCTGGAATCCTTATTGTATTTTTAGAACTGTAAAAATTCTTGATTACTGGTATTATTAAAATTATAAAAATTACTCTAGTAATTACTTAAATATTGTTAATAAAATTATTCTGGGTGTTATTATTATAGTAAGGCTTATTAGGTTTAGTAATGTTATATCAGTATTGTCGCTATACAAATTGCTGCTCTCATTATTCTAACTATAATCCTTAATATTCTTATTAGTATACTTAATATTATCAGTACGTGAATAATTATCTTAATCATTATTATTAAGAAAACTACTAAGTTTTCTGGAATCCTTATGGTATTTTTAGAACTGTAAAAATTCTTGATTACTAGTATTATTAAAATTATAAAAATTACTACACTAATTACTTAAATATTGTTTATAAAATTATTCTCGGTGTTATTATTATAGTAAGCCTTATTAGTTTTAGTAATGTTATATTAGAATTGTCGCTATAAAAATTGCTGCGCTCATTATTCTAACTATAATCATTAATATCCTTATTAGTATACTTAATATTATCAGTACGTGAATAATTATTGTAATCATTATTATTAAGAAAACTACTAAGTTTTCTGGAATCCTTATGGTATTTTTAGAACTGTAAAAATTCTTGATTACTGGTATTATTAAAATTATAAAAATTACTCTAGTAATTACTTAAATATTGTTAATAAAATTATTCTCGGTGTTATTATTATAGTAAGCCTTATTAGTTTTAGTAATCTTATATTATTATTGTCGCTATACAAATTGCTGCTCTCATTATTCTAACTATAATCATTAATATTCTTATTAGTATACTTAATTTTCTCAGTAGGTGAATAATTATTTTAATCATTATTATTAAGAAAACTACTAAGTTTTCTGGAATCCTTATGGTATTTTTAGAACTGTAAAAATTCTTGATTACTGGTATTATTAAAATTATAAAAATTACTCTAGTAATTACTTAAATATTGTTAATAAAATTATTCTCGGTGTTATTATTATAGTAAGCCTTATTAGATTTAGTAATGTTATATTAGTATTGTCGCTACACAAATTGCTGCTCTCATTATTCTAACTATAATCATTAATATTCTTATTAGTATACTTAATATTATCAGTACGTGAATAATTATTAAAATCATTATTATTAAGAAAACTATTAAGTTTTGTGGAATCCTTATGGTATTTTTAGAACTATAAAAATTCTTGATTACTGGTATTATTAAAATTATAAAAATTTCTCTAGTAATTTCTTAAATATTGTTAATAAAATTATTCTCGGTGTTATTATTATAGTAAGCCTTATTAGTTTTAGTAATCTTATATTATTATTGTCGCTATACAAATTGCTGCTCTCATTATTCTAACTATAATCATTAATATTCTTATTAGTATACTAAATTTTCTCAGTAGGTGAATAATTATTTTAATCATTATTATTAAGAAAACTACTAAGTTTTCTGGAATCCTTATGGTATTTTTAGAACTGTAAAAATTCTTGATTACTGGTATTATTAAAATTATAAAAATTACTCTAGTAATTACTTAAATATTGTTAATAAAATTATTCTCGGTGTCATTATTATAGTAAGCCTTAATAGTTTTAGTAATCTTATATTATTATTGTCGCTATACAAATCGCCGCTATCATTATTCTAACTAAAATCATTAATATTGTTAATAGTATACTTAATATTATCAGTACGTGAATAATTATTTTAATCATTATTATTAAGAAAACTACTAAGTTTTCTGGAATCCTTATGGCATTTTTAGAACTGTAAAATTTCTTGATTACTGGTATTATTAAAATTATAAAAATTACTCTAGTAATTACTTAAATATTGTTAATAAAATTATTCTCGGTGTTATTATTACAGTAAGCCTTATTAGTTTTAGTAATGTTATATTAATATTGTCGCTATAAAAATTGCTGCTCTCATTATTCTAACTATAATCATTAATATTCTTATTAGTATACTTAATATTAACAGTACATGAATAATTATTTTAATCATTATTATTAAGAAAACTACTAAGTTTTCTGGAATCCTTATGGTATTTTTAGAACTGTAAAATTTCTTGATTACTGGTATTATTAAAATTATAAAAATTACTCTAGTAATTTCTTAAATATTGTTAATAAAATTATTCTCGGTGTTATTATTATAGTAAGCCTTATTAGTTTTAGTAATCTTATATTATTATTGTCGCTATACAAATTGTTGCTCTCATTATTCTAACTAAAATCATTAATATTCTTCATAGTATACTTAATATTATCAGTACGTGAATAATTATTTTAATCATTATTATTAAGAAAACTACTAAGTTTTGTGGAATCCTTATGGTATTTTTAGAAATGTAAAAATTCTTGATTACTGGTATTATTAAAATTATAAAAATTACTCTAGTAATTACTTAAATATTGTTAATAAAATTATTCTCGGTGTTATTATTATAGTAAGCCTTATTAGTTTTAGTAATGTTATATTAATATTGTCGCTATACAAATTGTTGCTCTCATTATTCTAACTATAATCAGTAATATTCTTATTAGTATACTTAATATTAACAGTACGTGAATAATTATTTTAATGATTATTATTATGAAAAGTGTTAAATTTTTTGGAATCCTTATATTATTTTTAGAACTGTAAAAATTCTTGATTACTGGTATTATTAAAATTATAAAAATTACTATAGTAATTACTTAAATATTGTTAATAAAATTATTCTCGTTGTTATTATTATAGTAAGCCTTATTAGTTTTAGTAATCTTATATTATTATTGTCGCTATACAAATTGCTGCTCTCATTATTCTAACTATAATCATTAATATTCTTATTAGTATACTTAATATTATCAGTACTTTAATAATTATTTTCATCATTATTATTCTGAAAAGTATTAAATTTTGTGGAATCCTTATGTTATTATTAGAACTGTAAAAATCCTTAGTAGCTGGTATTATTAATATTATAAATATTACTATTATTATTACTTATAATATTGTTAGTAAAATTGTTCTCGGTGTTATTATTATAGTAAGCCTTATTAGTTTTAGTAATGTTATATTAGTATTGTCGCTATAGAAATTGCTGCTCTCATTATTGTTACTATAATCGTTAATATTCTTATTAGTATACTTAATATTATCAGTACTTGAATAATTATTTTCATCACTATTATTCTGAAAATTATTAAATTTTCTGGAAACCTTATGTTATTATTAGAACTGCAAAAATCCTTAGTAACTGGTATTATTAATATTATAACAATTACTATTATTATTACTTATAATATTGTTAGTAAAATCATTCTCGGTGTTATTATTATAGTAAGCCTTATTAGTTTTAGTAATGTTATATTAGTATTGTCGCTATAGAAATTGCTGCTCATTATTCTTACTATAATCGTTAATAATCTTATTAGTATACTTAATATTATCAGTACTTGAATAATTATTTTCATCATTACTATTCTGAAAAGTGTTAAATTTTGTGGAAACCTTATGTTATTATTAGAACTGTAAAAATCCTTAGTAGCTGGTATTATTAATATTATAAAAAATACTATTATTATTACTTATACTACTGTTAGTAAAATTGTTCTCGGTGATATTATTATAGTAAGCCTGAATAGTTTTAGTAATGTTATATTAGTATTGTCGCTGTACAAATTGCTGCTCTCATTATTCTAACTATAATCATTAATATTCTTATTAGTATACTTAATATTATCAGTACTTGAATAATTATTTTCATCATTATTATTCTGAAAAGTACTAAATTTTGTGGAATCCTTATGTTATTATTAGAACTGTAAAAATCCTTAGTAGCTGGCTTTATTAATATTATAAAAATTACTATTATTATTACCTGTAATATTGTTAGTAAAATTATTCTCGGTGTTATTATTATAGTAAGCCTTACTAGATTTAGTTATGTTATATTAGTATTGTCGCTATAAAAATTGCTGCTCTCATTATTCTAACAATAATCATAATTATTCTTATTAGTATACTTAATATAATCAGTACTTGAATAATTATTTTCATCATTATTATTCTGAAAACTATTAAAATTTCTGGAATACTTATGTTATTATTAGAACTGTAAAAATTCTTATTAGCTGTTATTATTAATATTATAACAATTACTATTGTTACAACTTATAATATTGTTAGTAAAATTATTCTCGGTGTTATTATTATGGTAAGCGTTATTAGTTTTAGTTATGTTATATTAGTACTTTCGCTATTCAAATTGCTGCTTTCATTATTCTAACTATAATCATTAATATTCTTATTACTATACTTAATATTATCAGTACTTGAATAATTATTTTCATCATTATTATTCTGAAAATTATTAAATTTTCTGAAATCCTTGTTATTATTAGAACTGTAAAAATCCTTAGTAGCTGGTATTATTAATATAATAACAATTACTATTATTATAACTTAGAATATTGTTAGTAAAATTATTCTCCGTGTTATTATTATAGTAAGCCTTATTAGTTTTAGTTATGTTATATTAGTATTGTCGCTATAGAAATTTCTGCTCTCATTATTCTAACTATAATCATTAATATTATTATTAGTATACTTAATATTATCAGTACTTGAATAATTATTTTCATCATTACTATTCTAAAAATTATTAAATTTTATGGAATACTTATGTTAATATTATAACTGTAAAAATGCTTAGTAGCGTGTTTTATTAAAATTATAAAAATTACTATTATTATTACCTATAATATTGTTAGTATAATTATTCTCGGTGTTGTTATTATTATAGTTAGCTTTATTAGATTTAGTTATGTTATATTAGTATTGTCGCTATAAAAATTGCTGCTCTCATTATTCTAACTCTAATCATAATTATTCTTATTAGTATACTTAATATTATCAGTACTTGAATAATTATTTTCATCATTATTATTCTGAAAATTAATACATTTTCTGGAATCCTTATGTTATTATTAAAACTGTAACAATCCTTAGTAGCTGGTATTATAAATGTTATATCCGTTACTATTATTATTACTTATAATATTGTTAGTAAAATTATTCTCGGTGTTATTATTATAGTAAGCCTTATTAGTTTTAGTTATGTTATAAATTAGTATTGTCGCTATAGAAATTTCTGCTCTCATTATTCTAACTATAATCATTAATATTCTTATTACTATACTTAATATTATCAGTACTTGAATAATTATTTTCATCATTATTATTCTCAAAAGTATTAAATTTTCTGCAATCCTTAAGTTATTATTAGAACTGTAAAAATGCTTAGTAGCTGGTATTATTAATATTATAACAATTACTATTGTTACAACTTATAATATTGTTAGTAAAATTATTCTCGGTGTTATTATTATGGTAAGCGTTATTAGTTTTAGTTATGTTATATTATTATCGTCGCTATACAAATTGCTGCTTTCATAATTCTAACTATAATCATTAATATTCTTATTACTATACTTAATATTATTAGTACTTGAATAATTATTTTCATCATTATTATTCTAAAAATTATTAAGTTTTTTGGAATCCTTATGTTATTATTAGAAATGTAAAAATCCGTAGTAGCTGGTATTATTTTTATAATAACAATTATTGTTGTTATTACTTATAATATTGTTAGTAAAATTAGTCTCGGTGTTATTATTGTATTAAGCCTTACTAGTTTTAGTAATGTTATATTAGTATTATCGCGGTTATAATATTAATAATACCAGCTACTAAGGATTTTTACAGTTCTAATAATAACATAAAGATTGCAGAAAATTTAATACTTTTCACAATAATAATGATGAAAATAATTATTCAAGTACTGATAATATTAAGTATACTAATAAGAATATTAATGATTATAGTTAGAATAATGAGAGCAGTAGTTTCTATAGCGACAATACTAATATAACATTACTAAAACTAATAAGGCTTAATATAATAATAACACCGAGAATAATTTTACTAACAATATTATAAGTAATAATAATAGTAATTGTTAAAATATTAATAATACCAGCTAGTAGTGGAGCAAAGCGGGTTCTAAATAAAAGTTCCACAAACTGCCATTAGATGGCGTTGGTGGCGCTGCTGTAGCGCTCACGGACCCGCCGTTATTATTGGTCCAATTGAATTGCGGAAAAGACAGGTATTATCTATAAGTGACGTAGATGTTAAATTTAAAGAAAAGCATGCGCAAAGAACATTGTCGTAAGGGCATTAGCGTTTATCTTCGTTATTATTGGTCCAATTGAATTGTTTTTTTTCGTAATTTTTCATGCTAGTATTTGTTTTTTTATTATTATTTTAGATGAGTTTTCTCGAAAAATTAAACGAATTTACCTCATCTCAAGATACTGAAAACAAACCGATAATTAAGCTAAAGGAGCTGCAACCCAACGTTCCAAATAAAATTCATCGTGTTCAGCTTGTCAAATCCAAATTTGGAGGGGAATCCATTCTATTGGAATTGGAGGAGAACGTTACCTTTATACCCAAACGGTCTACTACAATCTACAAGAATCAAATTGACGATCTGAACAAAGGAGGCTTTAGTTTGATTTTTATTGGACTGCACGAGATATCCAAGAGTTGTGCTCCAAGGACCCTTTTTAAAATAGAGAAGAATTGAAGAAATATTTGTACATATTCAGATATAACACTTGAGGTTTAGTGTTTTAAGTCATGCGTCAAGACAAACATATTTGGGAAAAAGTCATTAAATTTGAAGAAAGACTTAAGCAACTTCGTATAGATATTAAACTGTACGAAGACAAAGAAAACGTTATAAAACAGTTGGGAAATTTAAATTTGGACAATACAAGAATACCGAAAAAAGTATGTTACCCCTTAAGACGAATACAACCAACATCAGTTCCGGTGTTCCGGATGGACAATTAAATGACCAAATTAACAAGACATTTACAATATCGTGCCTCTCATTAACTGCTATATGTATTTTATTACTAAAATTTCTTTATAAATGTATTTAAAGAAGGTTTCGATCCTCGGGTCATGTTGTAATAAACAACTAAAAATATACAAAAGGTGTTTTATTAAAACTCAGTCTCACATCCACAGTGGAGGACTTCATAGTTTCTTCCTGTTTCGAGCAATCAATGATAAATAGGGCTCTGTTCTTGAACTCCTTGTAGTTCAGTATAGGATGTTTTTCGGCTGAGCCGTGCATATAGCTGGGGTAAAATTCAGCATAGTTATGGTAAGCCATGGCGTAGTCGTTTTCGACAAAGTCGAACATGTTTCTTTCGTTAGGCCAATACTCTCAGTTCAGTGATAGTCTAATGCTGGTTACATTGACATTGTCGAAAGCCATTGGATCTTGTGCAGTATTATTTCGTTTATTGGTTTGGAAGCATACAATAACAAATCTTGGGCGTTCAACGGCCATACTAGTTTTAACAGCCCAAATTTCTCTTCGCGAACCGCTCGTAACTACAGGCAACTCATTAAGTTCCCATTTTCGGAACCGTATCAGTATAGGTGTATCGCTTCTAATGGCCTCCATCAATTTTAATTTAATTTCATCATTGGGATGTATATGTTTGATTTTCAAATCAATGGTTTCGATCTTAATTGTTGCAGAAGTGTTTGTTGTACCAGTAGAAGTAGTTTTTTCTTTAATCATAAGACAATCACTATCATTGCGAGCGCGAACCAATCGAATTGTATACCTTCCACAGGTGATCATTGGGTAATCGTTGAATATGTTGAAAATATGCTTGAGCGGCATCAAAAAACTATACGATTTTGTGGAAGCGTCTATAGGAGGGTTGGAAGTACCATTCCAACCAGCCATAGCCATGTGATTTGTATCTAATGCGCTGTAGTTGAAAAGAGCTCGTACAGCGCTCACTACTCCAGGATCACAAACTGTTTCAATCTCTCTTGCGCTCTCGCTGTACGTGCGTGAGTCAAAAAGAAAGGCACAAAACTTAGGTACTAGGGAAACGTCTCCTCCTCCTGTTACCTCCAATTTACCCTTGATTTCGAGCAATGACTCGTTCATGGCAAAAAATGAATCCTCTTGATTGACAACAAATTCCACCACATCATTGTTGTTGAAGGATTTGATGAACGGTAAGCACGTTCGATATTCCATCCTTCTAATAGACTCATCATAACGAGGTTGTTGGTAGAGGTTAAAACTCGGATCAATGCTTTCAGTATGTGAACGTTTACCGTAGTCCCCCATTTGTACGTATTGATGATTTACCATATTTTTTATGGTTAATCCAAGCGATTGAAGAAACAATTTATTTGCAGGCGTTAGCTCTCGTTGGCTATGAGGTCTAGCAGCGAATGGTGTTGTTGAACTGGCTGCGTTGTTCTTATAATCTATCACCAAACCCATTTATTATCGTCTTACTAACTCTAGATGAAGGACACTTTGTTCTCCTCGAAAATTTATGGGCTTAAAGTTTTGGTCTACAGCCAGCACTGTGATGTTGCTAATTTCCCCGGTATTCGTAACAGGTAGATATATTGGGTTATTAGGTCTTTCCACAATTGCGTAGCCGGCGTCAACTGTAATCGGAAATTCAAAGATGGTGTGGACAGGCCTGTTTCCGTAGAAGGCACCTTCGGTAATGTTGGAGACAAAGCGAATGTTTGATACTTTTATAATGTTGACGGGGAGATCTGAAGAGTGTACAACACCGGGGGCCAGTACCTTGTTGGAAAATCCCAAAATCTGTCCAAGACTATTGTGGTGATTCTCAAAAGTAATTGCGTGACGTTTGCTGTATATTTCACACTTAAGGGTGTTGTTGTTTGGCTTCAACGAAAATAGTGTATCACCCGTATTTGGATAGAATTTTGAATTAGCTTCTCAATGTCAGTTATTTCGTAGCAACCGGTAGGAATCACGACTTCTCTCAACTTTCCTCAATCGTTGTTTTCGTAGTAGAAAAATTTCTCACCGTCAATATTGGGTATCGAGTTGTATGAGTGAAAGCCAAGTACTGCTAGGAAATATCTCTTTTCAGAATCGAGCACAATTGGGGTCTGAGGCGTGAACGAAAACACGTGAGTATGACTCGTTAGCGTCAAAAGCAAAGACATGACTAATGCATATCAATGGGAGGTAGTACTTAAATAAAAACTGCTTCAAAAAGCTAAATTTATTTATAAGTAATTCTACAAAATAAACATGTTGGTATCTAATTACCGCAAATATCACTCCATCGATGAAAATCATACTTTTGACATGGTAAAAATTGTGTCAGTTCTTTTTGGTATTTCTGGGGAATTTCTCGCCAAACCTCGTAGGTAATGTTCTTCATCAGGAGTTTAATGACGTCTCTCATTTCATTAAACTCCTGATGTTGCTCCATCATATAGGAATTGTAGACAGATGTGCAGTTGATTTGTTGATAGTTTTGATATTGGTCGTTGTTGTAATAGATCCGAACATTCTTCCCCACATAGTTCACGAGTTCTTTCGGCGGCTTCAAGTCACCAAATGAATCGAAATATTCAACAACATTGTTTATCTTTCTATATGCTACCCAATGAGTCCCCGGATTATTAGAGTCATCCAAATTTATGATGGCGCATTCGCGTTGCCGGGGCTGCTGATGTGGTAGAGAGTGGCGCATGAAAACATGAAAATGAGGATTTTTTAAACGTTTGACATATCGCAAAAGGTCCACATCATATAACGGTCTATTGGGTAGCTTTATTGGTAGTTTTTTTTTGTTTCTTTATTTACAACCCAAAGCCTCCGCGAGCGTTCTTTTTCATATACAGACCGGATCCTTTTGCCCCAATAACTCCCATAGCTTTATTGTGACGTTGATCTTCTTCCAATTTCTTTTGCGCATTCTTAGCATCGATTACGGTTTTAGCTATTCGTGCTGCCCCGCCACTGAGGGCTCCAAGTGCCGCACGACCCGCAAACAGAGGAATGAATGGTAGAAATCCTCCAAATTTTCCTTCAAAACTTTATAGGTGTACATTTTCGAGCGCAAGCCTACAAAATGTGTCATGACTTTACCGTTACATTCATCCTTCATTAAGCCTGGTATTTTTTTGTTAGCTAAAGGAATCATATACGCATTATTGGAGGGGTAATCAGAAGTGTCAAATTTTTCTAAATGATCTCCAATAAGACTTTTGTAAACGTCATTACAATTTAATTCATAAATAAAACTATCGGTGTCCGTGTACATTAATTTTAAATTTTCCACGCGTTTACATCTTCCCATTTAACGCCCCCTTTAGTACCACGCCCCTCTCTAATACCTCCCCCTACTACATGGGGAGGTGTTAATTTTATGATACACCGCAACCTTTTTAACTGCCCCATTTTGGTGTAAACTTTTCTTTTTTGTCCTACCGTGAAATTACATTTTTTTATCGCTAAAGAACATTTCCTAAGGTGATTATTAATTAGTGATAGCCATTTGTTTTTATCTGAATATGTAGAAATATTGTGCTGAGTTTTAAGAATTTCTTCAATTTTTTTAAAAGAGAGTTCGAAATTCATGATGGTTCTAACCTAATTTTTCACTATTTGAAAAAGGGTCCTTGGAGCACAACTCTTAGATATCTCGTGCAGTCCAATAAAAATCAAACTGAAGCCTCCTTTGTTCAGATCGTCAATGTGATTCTTGTAGATTGTAGTAGACCGATTGGGTATAAAGGTAACGTTCTCCTCCAATTCCACTAGAATGGATTTCCCTCCAAATTTGGATTTGACAAGCTGAACACAATGAATTTTATTTGGAACGTTGGGTTGCAGGTCCTTTAGCTTAATTATCGGTTTAATTTTTCGAGAAAACTCATCTAAAATAATAATTAAAAAAGCATGACTAAAAAAAAATTTTGAAAAAAATATTAAAAAAAAATCCAAAAACATTTTAAAAAAAAAAATATGCGTGACTAAAAAAAATTAATAAAAAAAAATTGAAAAAAAATTTTTTTTTAAAAATCAAAAAAAATTTGAAAAAAAATTTGAGTGTCTAAAAAAACCAAAAAAATTCAAAAAAAAAGTTAAAAAAAAATTAGCATGACAAAAAAACAAAAAAAATTTTAAAAAAAATTTAAAAAAAAAATATATTTTTTAAATTAGCATGACTAAAAAAAATTTGAAAAAAAAATTAGCATGAATAAAAAAAATTCAAAAACTTTACTTTAAAAGCTTAAAGAAGACGACAGCAGCAGCAGCAAAAATAAAGAAAAAAAATAGTGTAGATCACTCTGTGTGTTAGGATTGGTACGAATTACTGAAAAAATAAATAAAAATGAAAATTATGTTAAAATTTGTACTGTTAAGTTGCCGGTTATAAAAATTACAAAAAAGTTTTTAAAAAAATTACCATTAAAGATACTTACAATAAAAACAACTGGAAACTGTTCACTGAACACTAATTGGTAGCACAATAAAAAAACAACTGTAAACTGCTCGCTGAATACTAACTAGCACTGGTGAAGCGACTTTTACGACTCGATTGTTGGTTGATGTGCTTCGACTTTTATAGCTAAATTCGTTTCATGCAAATGTGGTTCTATCAAGGATATGCATTTTTTATTATAATTAACTTGCAAATTACATATATTTAATTTTAATTAGTCGTTTAAATGAAGCATAAAATTACTTGCTTGCATTTTTTATAATAATTAACTTGCAAATTACATATATTGAATTTTAATTAGTCGTTGAAATGAAACGCAAAATAACAAACTTGCATTCTTCATAAAACTAAGTTACAATGTTGCATATGAATATTATCTAAAATTTATTCAAATTCAAATATGAAAAAAATCAGCAGCGCCACCAACGCCAAATCTGGTGGCAGTTTCTTTAAGTTATCCAGAATCGGCTAACATTCATTGCGCATGCTTTTCTTTAAATTTAACATCTACGTCACTTATAGATCATACCTTCCGCAATTCAATTGGACAAATAATAACGAAGTTAAACGCTAATGCCCTTACGGTAACGTTCACTGCGCATGCTATTCTTTGAATTTGACATCTACGTCACTTCTAGATAATACCTGTCTTTTTCGCAATTCAATTGGACTAATAATAACGAAGTTAAACGCTAATGCCCTTAAGGCAACGTTCTTTGCGCATGCCTTTCTTTAAATTTAACATCTACGTCACTTATAGATAATACCTGTCTTTTTCGCAATTCAATTGGACCAATAATAACGAGGTTAAACGCTAATGCCCTCACGGCAACGTTCTTTGCGCATGATTTTCTATAAATTTAACATCTACGTCACTTCTAGATAATACCTGTCTTTTCCGCAATTCAATTGGACCAATAATAACGGCGGGTCCGTGAGCGCTACAGCAGCGCCACCAACGCCATCTAATGGCAGTTTGTGGAACTTTTATTTAGAACCCGCTTTGCTCCACTACTAGCTGGTATTATTAATATTTTAACAATTACTATTATTATTACTTATAATATTGTTAGTAAAATTATTCTCGGTGTTATTATTATATTAAGCCTTATTAGTTTTAGTAATGTTATATTAGTATTGTCGCTATAGAAACTACTGCTCTCATTATTCTAACTATAATCATTAATATTCTTATTAGTATACTTAATATTATCAGTACTTGAATAATTATTTTCATCATTATTATTGTGAAAAGTATTAAATTTTCTGCAATCTTTATGTTATTATTAGAACTGTAAAAATCCTTAGTAGCTGGTATTATTAATATTATAACCGTTACTATTATTACTACTTATAATATTGTTAGTAAAATTATTCTTGGTGTTATTATTATGGTAAGCGTTATTAGTTTTAGTAATGTTATATTAGTATTGTCGCTATAGAAATTTCTGCTCTCATTATTTTAACTATAATCATTAATATTCTTATTACTATACTTAATATTACCAGTACTTGAATAATTATTTTCATCATAATTATTCTGAAAAGTATTACATTTTCTTCAATCCTTAAGTTATTATTAAAACTGTAAAAATCCTTAGTAGCTGGTATTATTAATATTATAACAATTACAATTATTACAACTTATAATATTGTTAGTAAAATTATTCTCGGTGTTATTATTATGGTAAGCGTTATTAGTTTTAGTTATGTTATATTAGTATTGTCACTATACAAATTGCTGCTTTCATTATTCTAACTATAATCATTAATATTCTTATTACTATATTTAATATTATCAGTACTTGAATAATTATTTTCATCATTATTATTCTGAAAATTATTACATTTTCTGCAATCCTTAAGTTATTATTAGAACTGTAAAAATCCTTGGTAGCTGGTATTATTAATATTATAACAATTACAATTGGTACAACTTATAATATTGTTAGTAAAATTATTCTCGGTGTTATTATTATGGTAAGCGTTATTAGTTTTAGTTATGTTATATTAGTATTGTCGCTTTACAAATTGCTGCTCTCATTATTCTAACTATAATCATTAATATTCTTATTAGTATACTTAAGATTATCAGTACTTGAATAATTATTTTCCATCATTATTATTCTGAAAATTATTATATTTTCTGGAATCCTTATGTTATTATTAGAACTGTAAAAATCCTTAGTAGCTGGTATTATTAATATTATAACAATTACTATTATAATTACTTATAATATTGTTAGTAAAATTATTCTCGGTGTTATTGTTATAGTAAGCCTTATTAATTTTAGTAATGTTATATTAGTATTGTCGCTATAAAAATTGCTGCTCTCATTTTTCGAACTATAATCATTAATATTCTTATTAGTTTACCTGATATTATCAGTACTTGAATAATTATTTTCATCATTATTATTCTGAAAAGTATTACATTTTCTGAAATACTTTAATAATAGAACTGTAAAAATCCTTAGTAGCTGGTATTATTAATATTATAAAAATTACTATTGTTATAACTTACATTATTGTTAATAAAATTATTCTCTGTGTTATTGTTATAGTAAGACTTATTAATTTTAGTAATGTTATATTAGTATTGTCGCTATAAAAATTGCTGCTCTCATTATTCTAATTATATTCATTAATATTCTTATTAGTATACTTAATATTATCAGTACTTAAATAATTATTTTCATCATTATTATTCTGAAAAGTATTAAATTTTCTGGAATACTTATGTTAATAATAGAACTGTAAAAATCCTTAGTAGCTGGTATTATTAATATTATAAAAATTACTATTGTTATAACTTACAATATTGATAATAAAATTATTCTCGGTGTTATTGTTATAGTAAGCCTTATTAATTTTAGTAATGTTATATTAGTATTGTCGCTATAAAAATTGCTGCTCTCATTTTTCTAACTATAATCATTAATATTCTTATTAGTTTACCTGATATTATCAGTACTTGAATAATTATTTTCATCATGATTATTTTGAAAAGTAATAAATTTTCTGGAATCCTTATGTTATTATTAAAACTGTAAAACTCCTTTGTCGCTGGTATTATTAATATTATAACAATTACTGTTGTTATTACTTATAATATTGTTAGAAAAATTATTCTCGGTGTTATTATTATAGTAAGCTTTATTAGGTTTAGTAATGTTATATTAGTATTGTCGCTATTCAAATTGCTGCTCTAATTATTCTAACTATAATCATTAATATTCTTATTAGTTTACTTGATATTGTCAGTACTTGCATAATTATTTTCATCATTATTATTCTGAAAAGTATTAAAGTTTCTGGAATCCTTATGAATTGTTTAGAACTCTAAAAATACTTAGTCGATGGTAATTAATTTTATGATTATTATTATTTTTATTATTTATAATATTGTTAGTAAAATTGTTCTTGGTATAATTATTATTATACTAGGAAATGTAAAAATCCTTCCAAAAAAAAGAAATTACGTTCATTCAAAAACAGGGACATGGAAAAATCCCTTCATTAACAAGTAAAATACCTTCAATCACAAACAAGGAAATGTAAGAATCCCTCAACAAAAATCTCTTCAGAATAAAAAAAAATATGTTCAAGCGAAAACAGGGACACGGAAAAATTTCTTTATAAAAAAAGAAAATACATTCAATTAAAAATAGGAAAATGGAAATATCCCATAAACAAAGAAAATACATTCAACCAAAAAGAGGGACATGGAAAAGTCCCTCCATAGACAAAGAAATTATCTTCGATCAAAAATAGGGAAATGGAACTATCCCTCCATAAACAAAGAAAATACGTTTAATCGAAAAGAGGGACATGGAAAAGTTTCTTCATAAACAAAGAAAATACCTTCGATGAAAAATAGGGAAATGGATGTATCCGTTCATAAACAAAGAAAATACATTCAACCAAAAAGAGGGACATGGAAAAGTCCCTCTATAAACAAAAATATATCTTCAAATCAAAAACTAAGAAAGGGAAATATCCCTTCGTAAACAAAGAAAATAACTTCAATCAAAAACAGGGACATGGAAAAGTCGCTCCAGAAAAAAGAAAATACGTTCAATCAAAAACACGGAAATGGAAATATCCCTACATAAACAAAGAAAATACCTTCAATCACAAACAAGGAAATGTAAAAATCCCTCCAGAAAAATAAAATAAATTCAATCAAAAAGAGGGATATGGAAATGTCCCTTCATAAACAAAGAAAATACCTTCGCTCAAAAATAGAAAAATGGAAATATCAATCCATAAACAAAGAAAATACCTTCAGACACAAACAGGGATATGTTAGAATCTCTCTAGAAAAAAAGAAAATACGTTCAATCGAAAACAGGGACATGGAAATGTCCCTTCATAAACAAATAAAATACATTCAACCAAAAAGAGGGACATGGAAAAGTTCCTTCATAAACAAAGAAAATTCCTTCGATCAAAAATAGGGAAATGGAAATATCCCTCCATAAACAAAGATAATATATTCAACCAAAAAGAGGGACATGGAAAAGTCCCTCCATAAACAAAAAATATATCTTCAATCAAAAACAAGGAATGATAATATCCCTGCATAAACAAAGAAAATACTTTCAATCACGAACAAGGAAATGTAAGAATCCCTCCATAAACAAAGAAAATTTCTTGAATGAAAAACTGAAAAATGGAAATATCCCTCCGTCAACAAAGAAAATATCTTCAATCAAAGACAGGCACATGGAAAAGTTCCGTCATAAACAAAGAAAATTCCTTCGTTCAAAAATAGGGAAATGGAAATATCCCTCCATAAACAAAGAAAATACATTGAACCAAAAAGAGGGACATGGAAAAGTTCCTCCATAAACAAAAAATATATCTTCAATCAAAAACAAGGAAATGGAAATATCCCTACATAAACAAAGAATATATAATCTGAATTTTTCTCCGACTCTTTTATTTCTACCCGGCGTAACGCAGAGCGTTACATCTACATAGGCTGCAATAGAAAGTATATACCGGTTCACCATATTATTCCGCGGATTCTGTCGTGACTCACTCTGTATATATATTCCTATATGCCCCCGTTAGGCTCCAATATTGTTATGTCGGTCGTCTTTAATTAATAATTATGCCCGCTATAGTTTAAGTGTGCGTTATTTCAGATGCAATCGACAATTAATCTCAGGGTGAGTTCATGAAAAAAGATATGGTTTATATACTCGTAATATAGGTGGAATATAATTATTTGATTTTATTTAATAAACATAAAGAAAATAGTTTACTTAACAAACAGTTGCCTCTTTGTTGTTATTCTTACGCCATGTAAGAGTCCAATTCTTCTCTTTTTGGAGATTTTTATTTTCTTATTTAAGTCCATCATCCACAGAGTGTAAGATTGATTCACTTATATTGTTTACGCTATTGTCCTTTTTTAATATTTTTTTTATGTTTCACACTATGTTTGTACTTGCACAATTGTTTTTATTTATTGAAATTATATCTTTCTTATAAGGAATAATAATATAACACTTACTGAATACAATCAATAATTACTTCTAGTTTGTTTACATTTTACATCAAAATTGAAGTTAAATTATTAGTTTTTAATTTTCTTACAATTCTTAGTAGGTCCTGAATTTGTTAGAGAGCAATGGTGCTTCTTCTAGAAAGTCTAAAATTGAAGAGCCCTCTGTCAAATTCTAACGGAGCTTAAATAGCTTTTCGAAATCATGGCATTCTTTATATTTAATTTTTTTACTTTTGACACTTAATATTTTTGAATTTCTAATAAATTATAATTACAATGACATAAATTTTACTTATTTTTGTTGTACCCAAAGAATTAACTATTTATAATCAAAATATAATGTTTTTATTTGCATCTTGATATTATAATTTTCACTTACTAATTATAGCTTATTATTCGGAAACAGCAAAGTCCATTCTCTTACAATAAATTACTTGAATTTTGTTATAATTGAATTTTTTTTTATTTTTACATATTTCTAAATACTGAACAATGTTTAATTAACAATTTTACATATAGAATAATTCTCCTTCTCCAGCTGATATGTTTTCAAAAATACTTATATGCTATATCAAAAGTTTAACAATTTACCATCAATTTGACAAAATTTTGAATAAATATTACAAAAAAAATCATGAATTCGGGTCTCACATTGGCATATGTACAAATACAGGACAATTATAATAAATTACAGGAATAGTTATAATTTATGTTCAGAATTCTTTTATAATCATTAAAATTATTCGTATACAGAACGTTCATAAAGTAACGCATAAATTCATTATTAGCTAAATAAACAGTAATATGAAAAAGTCCCGAAACAGCTCGATTTTTTTATTTAATTTAATATTTTTTAAAAGAATACAGGGTGAATAACCTTTGAGAGATGACGTGAGCACCAGTTTTTTTAAATTAAGCACCCCCTTTTTTTCAAAAATGTATCACAAGTTGATTCAAATTGGTACAGGGTGGACAAAAATGCAAGAATTGTTTATGACAATTTATTATTATTTACAAAATAATTGATGAAGAATAAACGTACACTCTAACAAAAACAAACCAAAGAAAATTTATAGTAAATGTTCAAATTATTCTCCATTGACCACTAAACAATGATTTAACCTGTTAATAAATTCGTCTTTAACATTTTGTAGCATAACGTGTGTTACGTTCTGCATTTCCTACTTGATTCGAGCTTTTAGCTCACTAAAAACTGACTATAGCGAAATGTGGCGGTGGGCCATCCTGTGAAACCATATTCTGCGGTCTAAATTGTTGGCAATTTGGATATCGGGGAAAACTGGGTCAAATCAGGAATTTATGTATTTTGCAGAAAATCCAGATACAATTGTCCTGTTAAATTTTCATCAAAAAAATATAGACCGATAATAGTATTTCTCGCAATACCATACGTTGATTTTTTTGAGGTCTTTGCTTATGGCATTCTTGCATCCAATTTGGATTTTCATCAGACCAATATCGGGTGGTTTGCCGGTTAACATCCCCGTTCAAAACGTTGCCTCATTCGAAAATAAAACGTTATCAATGAAATTGTTATTTAAATTATTATTGTTTTGATTCATCATGTACTCATAGAATTCAGTTCTGCAATCACAGTCATCTTCAGCCAACCATGGATGAGACGTACTTGATAAGGATGGTATTTTGCCTTTTTAAAAATATTTGATACTGAAGACTTTCCAATATCCAAATCCCTAGATAATCCCCGCACTTTACAGTGTGGATCGTCTACTGCCGACAAAATTACATCTTGTTGAATATTTGTGACTACCTTGCTTAGGTACACCCCTAACGTATCCTAATTTTATGTATTTCCACTCTATTCTGCTTACCGTAGATTGAGACATACGTTCATAATCTGGGTGCATTTCATGAAATAACCAATCATCATTAAAATTTCAATTCTCTCACATTCAGTTAAATGCATTTTAACAAAATAGTTTGTTGAATACGATATGATATGAAATCTGCAAATTGAAAAAAATGAGGTTGTTTCCTATATGAAGTCTCAAAATACATATCAATTTTTTTTAATCCAAAGTATAATTGTTATATTATGATTTATTTAATTCCTTTTTCTAGACCGTTTTATATATATAGGTTGTCCCAAAATTCGACTGCCATCACTCTGTAGCAAATTGAGGTAGGCAAGTTATGTCGGTAAATGCACCCTTCCCAAAATACAAGAGTATTAAAGTCTAAAAAATAAAATAGTATATTGTCAGTAAATTTCAAATGGTGTAATTGACTTTAATGAAACTTTCGAAGGATTATCAGGTTGGTAAATTACTTATTTTAGGGATCAAGGAGCCTTTTTTCACCAGTAAATTTCACGCCACTGGATAAATTGTTTAAATTACAAAATTTTTGCATTTCTCAGTAAAAAATACAAAACAGTTTTTTCCCAGTCAATTTTACCTACGGTGTTCGAGATCCTCCAGCATCTTCTCTCTTAATTTGAACATTTATATTTAATTTCGAAGACAATGTTTTGAATAATATAGAGTAGTAACCTTCTTTAAGTTCCGACAGGCACAGACTGCATACAAATAGGGACTCTATGTGGAGAGGAACGAAAAAACAGTTATACGACACCTTTATAAATTAACAAGAGTGCAAGGTGTTTTACCAGGAGATTTTGCAACTTGCATAGAATTTTCTAACTGATATCTAGAATATAGTCAATATATGAACTTTCTAAATTAATATTATTTACTGAGGAGGCAAAGTTCACTAGAGAAGGCATATTTAATTTCCGAAACAGCCATGTATGGGCGAATGAAAAAGTCACCATTATCCATGCATATCAGCATACATTTTTTGTAAATTTATGGACTGGAATCGTAGACGATTACATAATAGGGACCAGACATGTATACTTGACAATTTTAAGGGATATAATACTAGAGCTTTCAGAAGAAGTTACTTTGTATACCCGATAAAATATGATTTTCCAGCACGATGAAGTTTCAGTACATTTGTCAGCAAAATATACGACTTCATTTAAATGCCATTTGTGGACAGAATGGTATAGGTCCAGGGGATTAATTTTTGGTCTGTTGAATCTCCCGACCTTACTCCCCTCTCGTATATCAAACAGTTCAGTAGAAAATGAGGACGATCTTGTTGGTCGTACATAAGCAGTAATTAGAAGAAATTTCTAACACGCTCAATGTTTTCCTAAACGTGCGATTATCAGTTTCGCGAAAGTCAGGACTTGTCCAAATAAAATAGGTAAACAATTTGAGCATTTGCTTTAATTTATTGTTATTCGCTTATTTTTTTATTATAATTTGTTAATTAAATGTTACTTCTTTATTCTACATATTTATTTTTAAAATAGAACATCTGAATGGCATTAATGAAAATGAACGTTTTCTCGAATACATTTAATTTTAGTATGGTAGAATATGACTTTTTACGAAGAAATATTTAAAAGCTATACTTTAAATATTGTTTTGTAAGACTCGAACTTACCCGCACAGTTAGTTCAAAAAAACTGTTTTGTATTTTTACTAAATAACCACATGAGCCTTCATAAAAATGATGTTGTTCTTGAAAACAGTTAATTTTAGCATAGTAAAAGGTTATTACTTATTTACTAAGGAATGTTGGTAGAATTCAAAAATTTTAAAAATTCAACCTTATAATCCTCTCAAATTTCATTAGAAGTATTCGCACCATTTGACATTTATTTGCAATAAACTATTTTATTTTTTAAACTTTAACACCTTATGTTTTGGAAATTGTACATTTAGGTACAAATGTTGCCTATCTCAATTTAGCACAAGGAATTTGCTCTCTACAACCTTGGCTGTCGAATTTTAATCATCAAATAGTATTAGATAAAACAATATATGAAGTAGGTTAAGCTCATTTTTGACTCTACATTGAAACGTAGTCATTAACAGACATTCATTATTTACCAGAAGCACAGACATAAACAATAACATCCCTTAGCCACCTCGTTCGAGAGGATTGCAGACGGTAAACGTTCCAAACAGAAACAAAGACAAAACTTATAAAAAGGTTAAGCAGACTAAAAATCACTTCACTGCTTAACTTGTACTTTTCTTGTATTTATTATACAGGGTGTCCGCGAAAATAATGCATTCCTTTATGGGGGAGGTATAAAATGTGCTATTGATTAAAAAAGTCTTATAACATTTTTTTGTAAAGTCAACGGTTTTCAACAAAAAAATAACATTGATTTTTGTATACCTGGTATGATATCTACAGTAAATTTACTAAAACCGACAACGCCGCCTATTCTGAAGCGCCACGAAAAACAGCTGATATCTGGCTTTAATAGGTCAGTGGGTTGGTTTTATGCAAAGAAAATCAGGTGTCTTGTTTTTATTGTATTCGATGATAGCTAATCGCAGTAAATACGAGTAAAAAACTTTTATTTTTGTAATAGATAAGAAATAGTGCTAACAGCTGACTTTGTATCTTGAGAATTTGTTTAAAGTGAACTTATTTTCTTGCAATTTAATTGAGAAGTACTATCTTTATTTTAGAAATAATGACCTTTGAAATGTTTTGATTTTTGATTTTGATAAATGTGGAAAATTTAATTAGACTAGATACACAAAATAACTTACCATAACGTCAAGCTACATTTAAGGCATATCGAAAAGTTTAGGTTCAGCGACTGCGATATTGTTTATAAAAAATGTTCAAAATGGTTTCCATTTGCACGCACACACGCATTAACGCGGCGAACCCAATTTTCATTAATATCATAATTGAATAAATTATGACGAATTGTATCGGCTGCTGCGAAAACGCGATTTCGTAGTTCATTCTCTGTTTCAATCTCAGGACGATTATCATACACGAGGGACTTCATATGACCCCAGAAATAATAGTCCATGACATTTAAATCAGGCGATCTTGGTGGCCATAAAAATGGTCCATTTCGACCAATCCAACGGCGAGGATAATGATCGTCAAGAAATAATTTTACAGCTCGAGCAAAATGTGGTGGTGCGCCATCGTGTAGAAACCACATGTCCTGACGAATGTTCAATGGCAACTCTTCTAGTAACCCTGGTAAAACATTTTCCAAAAAGTTTAAATAGCTATCTCCACGTAACTGTCTCGGTAATTCGTATGGTCCTATCAAAGTATGTCCAATAATACCAGCCCACATATTAATGGAAAATTTTTGCTGGAAGTTTGTTCTACGCGTTGCGTGTGGATTATGATCATCCCAAATATGGCAATTGTGGAAATTCAAAACTCCCTGTCTCGTAAAAGAAGCCTCGTCTGTACATAATATTTCAGAAGGAAACAAAGGATTTCTGGTTGTTTTATTCTGAAACCATGTACAGAATTGTAGTCTCCTTGCAAAATCACCTTGATGCAAATCTTGCACCCGTTGAATGTGGTACGGATGTAATAGTTGTTCTTTTAATGTTCTGTGTACACTAGTTCTACCAACATTAACTTGCCTTGCGACAGATCGTACACTCACTGTGGGATTTTGGGCAACAATATCTAAGATATCCTCCTCCACTGCTAATACACGATCCGTGCGATTTCGACCACTAGTTTTTTTAGGAATTACACTACCGTTTTCCAACAATCTTTGAGACACGGAAACAAAAGTACGACAGTTTGGTTGCCGCCTATTTGGGTATCGTTCATTGTAAAGTCTTACAGCAACACGACTATTACCCTGTGATTCACCATAAATAAGTAGCATATCGTGGTACTCGCGAGTTGAAAAAAATGCCATCTTAATATTTTTACATTAATTTGTACCATAAGCACCTAGATACACCTCCCAACGTTAAAACTGGCAGTGGCATCTAGTAAGTGACTAATTACTTATGCTTGTGACTACCAAAATATTAAAAAAAAAAAAAAAAAAAAAAAAAAAAAAAAAAAAAAAAAAAAAAAAAATAGTTCCGATTCTTTCTATCTTCGCGGTGTTGTCACGTTGTGATTTCCGAAGGAAAGTTTATTGATCATTTTTGTGAAAACTATTGATGTTAGAAAAAAAAATTATTAGAATTTTTTGTTGCTAATAACACATTCTACCAATCCTCTAAAGGAATGCATTATTTTCGCGGACACCCTGTATGCCACTAGTGGCTCATAAAAATATTGTGTAAAAGTATTGTAAAATAATTTGATTTGCGAAAATAAATTGTTTTTAAAAATTTGTGCTAGTGTTGTGATATATAATTGGTGCTGCGAACAGGATCCACTACACAGAATTACAACAATTCCTGGTCAACTTCAGTTGTTTGGTAGAGGACCCACGAAGAATCAATACAGAAGAAATCCACAACGATCATCTTCCTGTATATAAATTCTTTATTTTCCCATGAGCAATTTTTCTAACTCTACTGAAGAAAAACTTAATGTAATTCTTTCTCAAACCCTATATAATAATGTTTACTTAATAGGTCTCCAATTTCTGAAAGAAATATGTCAATTACTAATCACGACCTATCTAGCCTCTGTGCTATGCTTCCTTAATACACAACGGGACAGAATCTTTCAACATTTATAAAATCAGTTCATAATCTTTTAAACTTCCTATCAGATAAAAATCTTACTACTTCTGAAGAATTCATTCTTAAGGCTCGCATCATATCTCGGATAAAAGGCGAACCACGAGATTATCTAAATTTTTCAAATAAAACTGTTTAGACCCATGTTCATCTAGCATTATTAGCAAAATACGGTGATAGAAGATCCGAAGAGATCTTAGTCGAACAGTTAACAATAACAGTACAATAACCGTCTGAAAATTATGACAAGTACCACCAAAGAATTGTAAATAATTTAAATTATTTACTACAACACATATCTTTAAATAATAACAGAGAAATCGCAAATTTTAAATGACCTTATTTTAAAAACATTTTGTATGGGAATTAAGTATCCTTATTGCGAGTATTTCTCACACTTTCCATTAGATTCATTAGATCAATCTTTACAAAGATGTATTACTTACGAATCACAAAAGCCAAGTATATTATATGAATTTTCTAAAAAACCAACCGAAATCAGAAAGACCCAGAAATAATAATCAACTTTCTAACTTATCTAGATGAAAAAATTCACATAGGCCCCAAAATAACTTTAATTACAATGTAAAACTACAAAATGTTTGCCAAATAATTCAAATTTTTCCGACTCAAGCGTTTTTTCATACAAACTATTAAAATTTCAATAATACAACACGCGTCTTTTCATCCAGTAGTCATAATAGTAAACATTTCACGAATAACCCTCAACGTCCTATAGAAGCCCTATACTAAGAAATCAACCAAACGCTGCTCCTATCCCCATGAGCGGTGTACAAACAATACGCACTCAAAACCAGCATGTGTCGATGTCAACTAAAGGAACTCAACATTTTAATATTGAAACAGAAAATTACACCCATTATTCACACAATGACGACCCAACAAATGATTACCATAATGAAACGGAATATACCGACACCACCTAAGATCTCTCTAATAAAAATGTTCACAACCTTTCATTAGAAGAACAACCACCACCTCAATCAATATAAATAATATAAATCATCCCAAACTCCATTTTTTACTTTACCTAAAACCAAATTAAAAGTTCTTATCTATTCCGGCGAATCTGATACCATAATTACATCTAATGCATCAAAATTATTTAATCCAAACCACATTGATAAAAAAGATTTTACACTTTCGTCAATGAATAAATCGGCTAAATATTATGATAACATAAAAACTGCCTTTTTTCAAGAAATAAACATTCATGATCCCATAGATGCACGCATTGCAGATTAGAGTAGATTTCGACATTTTTTTAAAAAATCACGACTTAAGAGTCCTTTTCCGCAATTTTAAACTACAAACCACTAACTCTGCAGAAATACAATAAGAGAATACCTTTCCAAACATTACCCTTTAAAATCGCAGTTAATGGACTAAACCAAGAAATAATATTACCGGAATCAAAAGTGAACAATATAATTTTCCCAGAATCTATACATAATGTCACTAACGGCTACATTAGATGAATCAGTTGAACTCAAACAAATACAAGTTGAACCTGTAAATAACTATGAAATAACGTACCCCAACAAACAGTTAAGTGCCGGGAAACTGATGGCCGATTGTTGTCAACGGCGGTAAACTAACGGGGTTGTCTGACCGCTGCCGGGCTAAAAATTGCCCACCCCAAACAGGCCGACACAGGTAAAATGATACCGGCCCAACGTTAATTGGTAGGCATTTTGCCAACTCAATTTTATTAACTGGATTGGGCCAGCGCTGGCCTCTTTAAATAATTACCATCATAATTTATTATTATATAAGTGTATTACATATAAATGTTTAGGTCAATCCGAACATCTAAATATTACATGAGACGCTGTGCCGGATAACCCCTCATAAAAGAATTAAAAAAGAAGAAGGATAGTTACAGATTAGAATTCCGTGATAGTTTTGATAGTGAAATTGAGTGAAATGTTAGAATCGCAAATATTTTTTAATAACAAGTAAGCACAACAATAAAATTCTTCTTATTTAAATGCTTAATATAAATTATTAGTTATTGTTACAAATATTTTTTGCATGGAAAGAACTTCAACATTTGACATGGTGCTAACCTATAAATCATTTCCCGTTCATTCTAGTTATTGTTAACGGTCATCATGTCCGAGATAAAAAAAATAAGCAATACAAACACATACAGAAAAATAAAGAAAAATATTAAAGAATGTTTGAATTTATCTGTTGAATGTATCTATCTAAGAACTGATCTTTCACCCAAAAAAATTGTTGAACATGTAACTGTGAAATATATATGCCTCATCTTCCGAGGCATCTATAAATAACAACAGAGAGTCTTCAATATGTACCCAACGTAATGTATAAAATATTAATTATAGTAATGATGAAGACATGATGAATATGTAAGTTTTATTATTTATGAATGTTTTAAGTATGACTTATTTATATCACATTGTTTGATTTTTAGCTTTAACAGTAAAAAGTACCACTAAATTGAAAGCTATAAATCAAGAATTACAGTACTTGGCTTGTGTTCTTCAATCCAAAGAACATCCAGAAGAAATTTCACAATTTGAAAATTTACGAATGAAAGATATTGATGAAATAAGGACCTTTGACAAACAAATTAAAGATGATGAAGTATTTTCTACGGTTGTAAGTGTAAATTTAGAACTATATTAATTTATTTTGTTGTTATTGTAAGACACATGGTTGGACTGTTTTTTTTTTGTGTATTATAACTTCCGTATATGATTTTGTATATTTTGTTTTTTAGTGTAAAGCATTGTCAGTCCTTGGGGAGAAAGATGCCACTGATACAGTAAGGAGAATATTGAACAAACTTCTCAGCCACTAGCTGGTCCTCACATTTAATTGGTCAGGGAGGAAGAAATTAATTTTGATATAATTTATTATTTTAAGTTACCACTATAACTATACTAGTGTATTTTCATTCTTCATTTTTTTATTATTACCTATAACATTTTTTGATTGGCTCAGTTCAAAATCTAACAACACTAATCAATCTTTTTACTGCAATTTTGCCTTAATGTGAATTGTTTTTAAGCAACACCTAGAAAAATTATTTTGACAAAAGAAGTATCCAGACAGGAAGTTGAATCGGTTATTAAAAACTGGTTAAGATCTGCAAGTGACAGAGAAGGAGGTAGAGAAAGGAGGAGGAGCTAATTTTTAATATTCTAGATGTTTTCGTTTTATTTTATTTTGTTTATACCTGTATAACGTATTATGTTTTATTTTGTAATATATGGTTTACGTTTTACTTTTAAAGTTGTCTTTTATAACGAGGGATATTTTAAGGTATCTTCCTTAGAGTACAACTGCGTTATTTTAAATTCCCGTTAAATAAGTGTAGGGATGCCGATCCGGGGGCAGCTGTTGGCCGTAATGAACCTACCCATGTAGGAGCCGATACGGCCAACAGTTGTGGAACCAGCATTAATAAGTACGGCAAGCCAATAAAGGGCCGTTGATAATTGTTTGTTGGGACCGACCAACTTTGACCCTAATTTAATTCGTAACCAACATTTGAACGCAGAAGATAAAGAAAAAATCCTGAAATTATGCTATAAATTTAAAGACATGTTATATGACGAAAAACAAAATTTGACATTCACATCCAAAATTAAACATCACATTAGAACGAAAGATGAAAACCCTCTATACACTCAAACCTTCAGACACCCAAAAGCTTTGCAAGAAGAAATCACCCGACAAATAAACAAATTATTAGATAATAAAATTATTAGGCACTCCATTTCATCCCATTCAGCCCCCGTTTGGTTTGTCCCCAAGAAAGCCGACGCTTCGGGAAAAAATAAACTTCGCGTGGTAATAGACTACAGAAAACTAAACAAAAATATAATTGAAGACAAATATCCTCTTCTGAAAATAGATGCAATATTAGATACCCTAGGAAAAGCTACATACTTCACAACTCTAGATTTAGCACAAAGCTTTCACTAAATAGAAATCCAACCAGATTCATTGTACCTCATGGTCACTTCGAATTCGTTCGAATACCCTTTGGACTTCGAAACGCGCCCTCAGCTTCTAAAAATTGATGGATACTATTTTATGCCCCTTTCTGTATAAATTCTGTTTCGTCTACATGGACGACGCCATCATTTTTTCCAAATCTCTCCAAGAATATTTTATTCATATCAACAAAATATTCCAAATATTCCAGAAAGCCAGTCTTAAAGTTCAGTTAGACAAATCTGAATTCTTGACAAAGAAAGTCGTATACCTAGGTCATATTGTCACACCTGACGGAATAAAACCAAATCCTGCAAAACTCGAAGCTGTACAGAAATACTCAATTCCCAAAACAGTAAGAGAAATAAAATAATTTTTAGGTCTTATTGGATATGACCGAGGTCTTATCCTCAATTTCGCAAAAATCACATCCCCTTTAACTAGATGCACAAGAAAAATTCAATTATAAACCCCACGAGCCCTGCATACATAGAATCCTTCGAAAAAATGCAAAGAACTCACCCTAACTACAGATGCCTCTAATATTGCTATTGGCTTAGTTTTAACACAAAATAACCATCCAATTGCATATTATTTAAGAAAACTAAATACCGCAGAACAAAATTACTCAACTGCAGAAAAGGAACTACTTTCCATAATCGATTTTTGCAAATTTAGACCCTACCTGTAAGGACAAAAAATTTGGATATACAATTAAGCTAGATTAGCTTGATCGCGATTAAAATTAAAAGACTAGAATTACGAAGGACGAAAAATGTAAACATAATCAAGTTGGCGACCCCCTTTCTCGAATCCAAATCAAGGTACATACGAAAGCCTCAATTTGTGCGAAAGTACCTGACTCCACAGACTTTAACGCTGATGAATTTTTAACTGATTTTGAAGAAATACAAAACGATAACAGAGACGAAACTCAAACCCACCATACATCGATAGAAAACCTCATTCACGAAATTCCCATTTTAAAAGAACCCCAAATTGGCAAGATTGCATTATAAATGCCCTGAAAATTATCCTAAACCAAAACAAAAATTCGGTATAAAGGTACCACACGATTACAACCTTTTATTTGTAATTACTTCAAAGACAATATCAACAATACAGTCTAATTTCTGTAATACACTTTTACAAGATATAGAAAGTGAAGATAACAAATAAAAAAAAACATACTTCAAATTATAATGGTGTAACAGAAACCTACAGACATCTCAAGCACTAATTTTATTTCCCCTGCAAACTACAATCGCAAACTACATAAAAAAATGTTAAATTTGTTTACAAAATAAATATAAAAGACAACCCTATCGACTACCGCAACTTGGCCCATTATTAGGTCAGAAACCTTTCGATATTTTACAATGTAGCAAAAACAATTACCTAACAATAATTGATTCGTTTTCAAAATACGCACAATGTTATAAGTTGCCTGACAAAACCTCGACATCCGTGTTAAGTAAACTCGGACATTACTTTTCCCGTCACAATCACCCTCGAAAAATAGTATGCGACAGTGGTAAAGAATTTAGTAAGCTCTAATAAAAGAATTCCTAAAACTTCATAAAATCGACTTACACTTTACTACAGTCAATAATCTTCCTCTATTACGACTATATTTTCTTCACCACCAGAAATTCATTCGATTTGTTACTCATTATTTTATTTAAATTAAAATGTGTTATTATGGCGCCGCCATTTACATCTGACATTGACAGTTTTGACATCCATGGCTATCGATATTGTTTAGAACAATTACGGAATATCATTCCATCACTAGTTATGGAATGAAAATACATGCAAAACAGATAAGAAGAAAGTGTTTCTGAATAAATATTCTCTTTCAAGAGTGAGAATATTTGCATTCTATTATTAAAAATGATTTTGGAATTAACACATTCCACTAATAATCATAGAGAAAATAATTTTATTCGCGAAAATAAATTGTTTTTAAAAATTTGTGCTCGTGTTGTCTAATATAATTATATATACAGTATGGTCCAAATGAAAGGAATGAATTCTTTCGTAAATCGACGATTTTAGGGGAAAATGCCTGAAACCCGTCGATTTTTATTTTTAAATCATCTTTTTATTTTGACGTCATCTCTGTGAGCGTGATGACGTGATCAATAAAAATTTTAAATAGAAAAGTGAGTTTTGCAATACATCAATTGAAAGGACTTTTAAATATCTATTCACCCATATCAATATTGCTAAGTAATTAATTTTTGTATGTTGTCAAAAAAATGATTTATTAAATTTTTAATGTTACAATAAATATTATAATTAAGTACAACCAAATTTAAAGCAAGTGCTCAAATTGTTGTCCGTCAGCTAAAATACAATGCGAAAGACGAGCAGGGAACTGTTCTCGAACTTTCGCTATAACTTCCGGAGTTATTTTTGCAATCTGAAAGCGTATCCGTTCTTTGAGTTCATTAATAGTTTGTGGTCTAGATATGTACACTGTACTTCTCAAGTATCACCATAGAAAGAAATAGAGAGGAGTTAACTCAGGTGACCTCGGTGGCCACTCAATTGCTCCTCTTCGACCTATCCACCGATTTGGAAAGACGTTGTTCAAGTAGTTCTCACCAAACATTCATTTTCTCTGGGTATTGAGTACGGTACTCCTGCATCCAGTATGGATTTTCCGTAGCCCAATACCGGAAAGTCTGACGATTCGTATGACCGTTTAGCAGAAATGTTGCTTCATCAGAAAAAAGAACTTTTTTAAAAAATATTGGGTCTCCGTTTTTTCCATCAAAATCTTCTTCCATAAGTGCCTGCACTAAATGTACTTTATAGGCACGCCACTTCTTTTTTAGTAGACTCAGAACTGTTTGAGGGCCAACTTCATTATCTAACGCTACTTGGCGTAAACTGGTATGGGCATTATTTTCAAAGTCTAACAGAACATCTAGTTTCTTGTTTTTAGATATTTGTTTTCTACTACCTTTAGGGAGGTCTTTTTTTTTACTATTTTGCTTACTGTGGACTATGTAATTGGTTCTCGGTTGGGATATTTATTATTGAATAACATACACACTTCTTTCTGCGTACGTGTTTTATCTCCTCAACCAATTATAATTAGAATTTCAATTCTTTCCGTTTCACGTTCCTTTTGTTAAAAGTTAAATAAATGCTTTGTTAAAAATAAAGATCATGTTATAATTATATGGAAGTACTACCTTAGAATAAATAATAATTGTCGCAGGCCATGGGCCCATGATTTATGCAAGACATATAAGCAAAGGTGAATACCATAATGAGCTTAATACCACAATTAAATTCCGAAAATTTTAATAATTGGAAGTTTAGAATAGGAGCTGTATTATAGAGAAACAATTGAACGTTGAATTGAAAATGGTAGTAACAGATTTTAGACAAGAACAAGAAATATCCGATTTTAAAATAAGAGATGCTAAAGCTAAATCTGTAATAGTTCAGTGTGTTAGTGATAAACATTTAAACATTATAAAAGACTAGAAAACAGTAAAGAAATTATAAAAGCTTTAGAGGATGCATTTCAAAGAAAAAGTGAAATTTATATACACCTGTTGGATTAAAGTCTAAAACACCTATTTTGAGATTAAATAGAACTTTTTATGGACTAAAAGAATCACCGAAGGTTTGAAATGATACTTTTAATAATTTTGTGACAGAAAATAATTTCTAAAAATCCAAATATGACTGTTGTTTATATTTTAAAAACGATGTATGGATTATCTATGTTGATGACATACTTGTAGCAGGAAAAGACAATGATGTAAAGGAAACAGTTAAACTTTCAAAGCAGTATTTTCAAGTAAAAGATTTACAAGAATATAAAGATGTTTTGGGAATAAATGTCGTAAAAACAAAAGAAAAGATGAAAATAAATCAAATTAAATTTACAGAAAGTGAAATAATTAAATTAACTTATAGACAAATGATTGGGGGATTAAAATGTACTTATCTACCACATCCAGACCTGATAACTTTCTCAGTTTCATATCTTAGCAGGTTTCTTGATAAATTAACTATAGAAACTTGTAACCCGGTAAAAAATATTAAGATACTTTAAAGGAACGAAACAGGAACATTTTCTCCATGACAATTAGTGAATGTATTAATTCCGAAATCAATTTTAATAATAGAATGTAAAATTTCTCACTCCTAAGTTAGAATATTTATTCTAAAACAATTGCTTCTTATGTGTTTTGCAAATATTTTCATTCTATAACAAGATACAGAAAGTGAACATTCCGTAATTATTATAAACAATATCGACAGCTATGAATGTCAAAACAGTCAATGTCAGATGTAAATGACGGCGTCGTAATAATAATTCATGGTTCGCGCTCGCGTTCGGAAATGTTTCACTCGTATTATTCAAACCTCGTTACAGAATATACTATTACAAAACTGATATTACTAATGTAACACAAGGGTACTCATATGCAGATTGGGGAATAGATAAAAATGGTAGAAAAAACGTAAGTGGTAGCATGGCAACGTCATCTTATATGAGGGAAATCATATATCGTGGTGCCCTAGGAAACAGAGTTGTGTAGCATTATTAAGAGGAGCCTTGAGTACTAGTAATATAAATTCTGTTGGCGCCATTGAAATGATGCCATATTTTGTGGATATAAAACTCGATTTTGCAATAAATTTATGTTATATTATTAGTCATGTTTGATTTTTTATAACCATACCTAGGAGATGAGCTATTTGGGTGTAAAATTAGAGTTTGGTAAGAAAGATATTCACATTCTCATTTTTGACAGTTTGAGAAGTTGTGTTCACAAAATGCAATCATCCACACTAATACTAATGTCTAACATTTATTTACAAAGAATATTTACAGTTTAGTTTAAATGTAAAAACTACAATAATCTCCTTCATTTTGAAGTAATAAAGCTTATCGGTAGCGATATTTGCTTTCTTTTTTCTATGTGAAAAATATATTTTCCAAATTCTTCTATATATATATATATATATATAAACTGCTTGTCATCAAAGGATTTCCACGAGTTATTCCATAACAAAAAAGAAACATTTTTATTTTGAGCCGCTACTTGATCGGTCGTTTTATACTCACAAAGGGATCCTAGCTCTTCGCCCCTCTATCAGGATGAAATATATTCATATTATTAACATTCGTTTCCTGAATCCTATCTTCATAACACAGAATATATTTTGTTAATGATTTCAATGAATTTCTATGTAGATAACCAAACAAACAGTTAAGTGCCGGAAACTGATGGCCGATTGTTGTCAACGGCGGTAAACTAACGGGGTTGGCTGACCGCTGCTGGGCTAAAACTTGCCCACTCCAATCAGGCCGACACAGGTAAAATGATACCGGCCCAACGTTAATTGATAGGCATTTTGCCAACTCAATTTTATTAACTGGATTGGGCCACCGCTGGCCTCTTTAAATAATTACCATCATAATTTATTATTATATAAGTGTACTACGTATAAATGTTTAGGTCAATCCGAACCTCTAAATGTTACATGTGACACTGTGCCGGATAATCCTTCATAAAAGAATTAAAAAAGAAGAAGGATAGTTACAGGTTAGAATTCCCTGATACGAAATTGAGTGAAATGTTAGAATCGCAAATATTTTTTAATAACAAGTACAACAATAAAATTCTTATTTAAATTCTTAATATAAATTTGAGAAATTATAGAATTTAAACATTTGACATGATACTAACCTATAAATCATTTCCCGGTTGTTCTAGTAATTGTTAACGGTCATCATGTCCGAGATAAAAAAAATAAGCAAAACACACACATACAGAAAAATAAAGAAAAATATTAAAGTATGTTTGAATTTATCTGACCTCGATCTAAGAACTGATCTTTCACCCAAAAAAATTGTTGGACATATAGCTGTGAAAACATATATGCCTCATCTTCGCAGGCATCTATAAATAAAAACAGAGAGTCTTCAATATGTACCCAATGTATTGTATATAATATTAATTATAGTAATGATGAAGACATGATGAATATGTAAGTTTTATTATTTATGAATGTTTTAATTATGACTTATTTATATCACATTGTTTGATTTTTAGCTTTAACAGTAAAAAATACCACTAAATTGAAAGCTATAAATTAAGAATTACAGTATTTGGCTTGTGTTCTTCAATCCAAATAACATCCAGAAGAAATTTCACAATTTGAAAATTTACCAATGAAAGATATTGATGAAATAAGGACCTTTGACAAACAAATTAAAGATGATGAAGTATTTTCTACGGTTGTAAGTGTAAATTTAGAACTATATTAATTTATTTTGTTGTTATTGTAAGACACATGGTTGGACTGTTTTTTTTGTGTATTATAACTTCCATATATGATTATGTATATTTTGTTTTTCAGTGTAAAGCATTGTCAGTCCTTGGGAAGAAAGATGCCACTGATACAGTAAGGAGAATATTGAACAAACTTCCCAGCGACTAGCTGGTCCTCACATTTAATTGGTCAGGGAGGAACCAAAAAAATGGTTTCAATGTATTTGAAAATATAATAAAACTCATAGTGGGTAAGAAATTAATTTTAATATAATTTATTATTTTAAGTAACCACTATAACTATACTAGTGTATTTTCATTCTTCATTTTTTCATTATTGCCTATAAAATTTTTTGATTGGCCCAGTTCAAAATCTAACAACACTAATCAATCTTTTTACTGCAATTTTGCCTTAATGTGAATTGTTTTTCAGCAACAGCTAGAAAAATATTTTGACAAAAGAAGTAGCCAGACAGGAAGTTGAATCGGTTATTAAAAACTGGTTAAGATCTGCAAGTGACAGAGAAGGAGGTAGAGAAAAGAGGAGGCGCTAATTTTTAATATTCAAGATGTTTTCTTTTATTTTGTTTATACCTGTATAACGTATTGTTTTATTTTGTAATATATGGTTTACGTTTTACTTTTAAAGTTGTCTTTTAAAACGAGGGATATTTTTAGGTAGCTTCGTTAGAGTACAACTGCGTTATTTTAAATGTGTATAAACAAAAAAAATAAAGCCTTCTTAAGGTTCTAGTCCTCAGGCCAGTGCTGGGCTATATCCGGGTTCCCGTTAAATAAGTGTAGGATGCCGATCCAGGGGCAGCTGTTGGCCTTAGTGAACCTACCCATGTAGGAGCCGATACGTCCAACAGTTGTGGGACCAGCATTAATAAGTACAGCAAGCCAATAAAGGGCCGATGATAATTGTTTGTTGGGAATATATAAAAATGGGATCTGAAAACATAAAGTTTTATTTACAGTAATACAATAGTTATAAATATTTAGAGTCAGTAATTTTTTACCATCAAGACTGTTTCTACTGTCTTTTTTATTTCTCCGAGACGTTTTCCATAATTTTTTAATGCATGGTTTGTACATTCTATTTTCTTAACGTCACTTCCATAACTAACTTTTTCTATATTTTTGTATACACTGGAATCGCCATCTAGTATAAATCTAATGTATCTTACTACTGTGCATACTTTCACTGTTATTGAAACCGTCAAAAGTAATTGTAAAGTAATTGTCCAGTGTTTTTTCCTACAATACCTACCATGCCTGATAATGAATTGTAGTTAGAACCGTATGACCATTTACTCCAGGAACCATCAACATATACTGTTATCCAAGGAGTACCATCTCTACAATATTGATTTTTTCCATTTCACGCTCTCTCCATTGATCTAATCATTTTCAATGTTATAGAACATGTTGGGGTTCATAGCAGGTAACAGTTTACTTGTATGTGAATATGTGCTTCCAGAAGCTACGGTTCCCCACAAGGCACCATTGTTAATTATTGATATTTCTCTGTTGGGATTCTCAGTTTCAAATTTATATTTTTATGGACAGACAGAATATTTAAATATTATTGTACTTGTCAATCTATTACCTCTACGACATTCTTCTTTGATGCTTAACATTCCAACGGTGCATATTTTAGAATGATTATACTGAAGACGAATAGCCCAATCCAGTACATATCCTAGTTCCACAATCCTATTTCCAGTTATAGGATTTTCAGGCCGTGGTACTTTTTCGGTTTCCAGTTGATGTGCACTTATTCTAAAATTGTATAAAATAAAAGTCAGTATACTTACAATCAAAGTTATTATTTCTAAGCTAACAAATTGTTTTAATTAAATTCAGTAATAAGCCAAATATTCAAAAATTATCTTACCTTTTCCATTAGTCCTTCTTGCAGATCTCCTCCATGTCATCTTCTGCTGGACTTTCTTGAATTCTGTCTTCATTGACAATTATTTCAAGGATATCTTCTTCTTGAGTATGGACAACTGTCTGTTCATTTAATCTATGACATTTAAATTTTCTTAATTTTAAAATTGCAATAAAAATATTTAAACAAAGTCTTAAATAAAAAATGAAAGTAAAATGAATTAGTTTCTTTTTTCTATTTCACTATGTGATTTGAAGATCCATCATACTACAAATTATATTGTGGACAAGTTTTCCCAAAAATGTGTACAAATGAAAAAAGATGTAGTCAACATTTAACAATAAATAAAAATTCTCCAATTTGTAAAGTATTTAGTGCTATACAGAGAAAAAAATAAATACTGTTTTATACCAAATTTATGGCTAATGTAATACAGTGTTTCTTTTTATACCACTAAATATTTTACAAATTTTATTCATAATTATTGGTTTCTAAGTGATGGATTCTTTCTGTAGATACTTTCCATACATTCAAACTAGTAGAATATTTTCTATGTTTAAAATTTTTTACATAATTGTTAGAGCTAGACTATTAATTGTCTCATGATATACCTGTTTAAATGTTATATAGTTCAAATATTTAATTAGCATGAACTTATAATTCCTCTAAATGCCTTCTATTCTCTCAGTTTAGTAGTCTGCACCGTGACTTCTTGCTCCATTTTTTGGTTTTAGCAAAGCTTCGAGGCAAATTCACATCATACAACTGCGACCCATTTTTTGATAAAATACGCTTTTTCGACGGATAAAATGAAAGTGAATACATTTTAATTAATGATAAAAGGCCAAATTGGATGACTCTTGACGTCATTAATTCCCAAAACGCTCAGTGTTGTCATTTAGTCGAATGAGTACACTAAATTTGTTTTCATCTGGATAAATTAATAAATAAGGTTACACCTTTATATATTTATATTATTATTTACATAAAATTTGAAACTCCTTATTAGCGAAGATTCTTCATTATTTCTAAATTATACAATTATAATTTGTTGATTTTTTGTACCTAAATCTGGTAAATAGTAGTCACTCTGGCAACAGTGTAGAAAGCTGTTGCAGTTGGAGCGTTAATCATACGAGGATGCCGGATTTCACGCGCTGTAATTGTCGCACTTCCTCTTACCTTTCCAAGTAAATAAAGAGAGCAAGTAGACAAAATTGACAATGTTTCGAAATAGCAACGTTGGTAACCAGTTAGTCAGTCTATTTAAATCCGCGAACGGCGCCTAAGGTAATTTGTGTATTTTCGGTAAGTACAGATTATTTAGGAGCTTTTAATATGGATATAGGCGCTACAAGTTGTAGTAAATCAGATTGTCCATGTCCTAAACTGATACGTCATATATTAACTCTGGGAGAACGGTCTATTGTAAAAAATGTATATGACGGTATTCGCGCCCATTTTCCTGAAAAATCAATATACGATTGTGTAGAATTTTGTAGTAGTTTAACGAAGGTTTCAGACAGCACTATTTCGCCGTATCATTGCGAACTTAACCCCATCGAATTAATTTGGGCGCATTTAAACTTGCGGACGTACAAAATGTGTTAGAAGACGCATTAGGAATGTAACGCCGGACGCGTGGGTTAATTGTATTAATAAATACGTACAAAAGATCGAGGAAAGGTTTTGGGCGTTAGATATGCAGATTGAGACGGTAATAGAGCCTATTATTATAACACTAGATCGTAATAATAGCGATTCTGATACGGCGGATTCAGATACAGACTGATTTTGCTTTATTTATTTTTTGTTATTACTTACGAGACCTGTTTTAAGCTTTTATAAGTTATTAATTATTAATTTGCCTACGTTATTTATGTTTCGACATTATTTATTTCTCAACGATATTTATTTATTGACATTATTTATTTTTAGAGGTTGTTTTTGTTTTTTAGGTTAATTTTTTTTATAGAATATTTTATTATTTTGTTTTGTGGTATAAATAAGGCTCTTGGCAAACCATCCACTTTAAAAAAATGGTAACGCGCCGCGGTAATACCTCTTAGGGTATGAATACACGGGACGTTTTAGAACGCTCTGGATATGCATTCCCTTAAGGTGGTGTGGAAAATTACCAATATAAATACATAATTAGAAAATTATCGAAAATGTTCTTATGTCCCTCATTAATTTATCAATTAAATTCAAAAGTAAAATTACTACGCCACTGGAATAGGACGACGTCACCAGTTAAATTAATGACGTCGAGTCATCCAATTGGGCCTATCACATTAAAATTTCCATCAAATTGGTGATATACTCTTATATATATATTATAGATATATATATATATATATACCCATACATAGGACTTTATGAAGCCCAACATATTCTTGGGGCGTTGTTCCACCCATCCTTTTTAATGTAGGTAGATGTGTATACTAAAAAAAAATTACAATATCCAAAAGATATTAATGGAAAACTGCTTAGAGGGGAAAGCTTTTTTTGATTTTTAATATTTTATATAATTAGATATCTTTGTTAAGCCCGAAGATATTTACAATACGTTGTTTAGCCTTCTTGTTCGAGTATACAGGATGTGTAAATATCTATATAATATGTTCCTTCTGTAGCCCAGAATGTTGACTTGTAGAGCTAAGAGATATTTTATCTAATATAAACAAAAGTATTTTTATAACTGCTGAGATGACCAATTTTATCAATATTATTTTTTAATTTACAATACGGATTTTATTCAACGAATATAAAATCATATTGAGTCGATGACTTAGTCGGGATACACAAGGTACCAGAAATTTATTTCTAGTGTGTTTTTGTTTGCCAATGAATATCTCTATTACTTTGCACTGAAAAATTCTTGAAAAAAAAATAAGATATAATTTATATCAAAAGGTCATTCGGGGTGTAATGACAAATGCTTCATATGTTTGTTATACTACCTTCTTGGATCGACACTTAACTTTGCTATTTTAATTTCTTGTAAAATAACCTCGAGAGAGACGATTATACATGTATTTACCGATGTTAATTTTTATCTATTGTTTATTTTTTAATATTATACAGGGCAATCAAAAATTTGTTTATTTATCCTCCTGGTGGTGGTTGGCAAAACACGTCGGGGTTCACCCACACAAACAGATAAAACAAAAGAAATCCTTTCATTCTAAGTCCATAAATAACATGAAACAATGAAATAATGTTACAACGTTTTAATGATCTTACATAGAGTGTGTTACAAATTGATAATGAATGCATTATGACCGCAGTTATTATTGGAGCTAGAAACACTGGGGAAAATTGTGGAGACTTTACATTTACTACTATTTCATAGCCTAAAAACCTATCAATGTGGATTGTAAGTAACAGTGAAATTTTTTTAAGAAATAATAGATTTTTTCTACAACCACTATGCAAAACACGCTTTTCTATACACCGTGTCCCACGTCAGGCGGGCATTAGAATGTTTTGGAAAATAAATTAATTTGTATTTTCGTCAATTTCTGGGTATACATAATCGAGTATGCTCTTTTAAATGAAAATAAAATGAACTCTGTGAGTCTTCCGGTTATACCGGAAGTTACCACTAACTTCGTTATTTTAAATGGAACACCCTATATTTTTTTTTATTTTAAATTCAGCGTAAAATTCTGTAAACAATGATACCCATTTGCATATTCTAATTCTAGCGGATTTGGCGTTATTCAATTATTTCTATATTTTTAGTCATCGATAGACATTTTTTTAAAGTCGTCTATCTCAGGTACTATTTCTATCAGAAACTTGAAATTTTAGCCAGAGGTAGTAGTTGGGTTGTACTTGTTAAAAATATTTACTTGTACATCGTTTGTTGTACGGGGTGTTTGGAAATTATTTTTAAAAACGAAATATTTTAAACATGAAAAACTTAAATGGAACACCCTGTATATTTTTATTTCATTTTGTTCAAAAAATTATTCTGCATCGATCCATATTAGCATTTCCTATAACTATCTCTCACCAATTTAAAGAAAACTGAAATTAAAATTTTACGTTCAAGATAATTTAAATATTAGTAGAGTGTCAATACAACGAATTTTAGCACGAAATAAATGGCATCCCCATGAACAAAAAAAAGTTCATGAGTTGCGAGATGGTGATCAAATGAGAAGAACTGGATTATGCGAATGGTTATTTTAAATAACGAAGTTAGTGGTCACTTCCGGTATAACCGGAAGTCGCCCAGAGTTCATTTTATTTTAATTTAAAAGAGCATACTCGATTATGTATACCTAGAAATTGACGAAAATACAAATTAATTTATTCTCCATAAAGTTCTAATGCCCGCCTTACGTGGGACATGGTGTATAAATTTTTATACGCAAAGCAGGCATTTTCTTAATTTATTTGATATCCGTTGAAAAAGTAATAATTTAGAGTGCGAAAAGTACACGCTATGACACTTTTCCCCACAAAAATGTCAAACATAGGTATGACCTGTCAACTTTTTTTGACAATTTAACATTATCATTACCTATAGTAAATTTTTTGGGTGTTGAAATTTTAAATTTAAACTAAAAGTAAGTAAACTATTTATTTTATAATTTATTTTAATTTATTAAGTATAAACAAATTAATTTATTAAGCATTATTTTAGGAATTATGAACCAAGATCAAAATTTACAATAATATTACAATTAATGAAAACTTATTATCCAAAAAAGATAAACCAGGTATAACAATTCAAAATTGTTTAAATTTCACTATTAACTATGCGTTTAACTGATTATTTTAAATCCAAAATTCATTTTTTAAATTATTTCTGTTCAAAGATTAAGTAAAATACCTATATAAGCTACTGTTTTTCTTTCATTAATAAATGTGGTTGTAGAAAAAATATTGTGTACAACTTGTACGCAAAGCACTTTACGCACTTGTTGTACAAAACTACTATTTATTTCACTTTTTAGAAAAAAATTTAATCAATCACATCAATTAATTCAGTTGCAGTCATATCCAAATAATACCAATCACTTTTTCAGGTATAAGCGTTTCAATAATCGTATTTCCCAAAAAATATCAAATATTTTTGAAAAAAAAACAAATTGTCGGTTCCAATAGGTATGCAACTTAATAATTTGGATTTATTTCGTTAAATGTACAAGGAAAACATTTAACACAGAAACTATTTTATCAAAACATGAAGCTTGAATCACTTGATCCAGATACCAAAAAACAAAAATAAAAAAAAACGTACGTAGGAGTTTTCATTGGAACGCCGATGAAATATTACGTTTCATTAAAAAGTATGGCAGCAATTTAATTAAGACATCTTATTTGAATCTTGTATCTTACTTGTTATACCTTGGCTCATCTACGTACGTTAACTCTATACTCTATACAAAATATATAAACAGCGCCGCCTATACCATGAATGACCCAACTATTCTGTATATTAATATGGTTAAATTTATCGCTTTTAAGCCCGACTGAAAATTATGTGGAGGGGTAAATATTATTCAAGGTAACTAATAATGTTGATATACATGGGCTAGACAAGGTATCATCCATATGCATTTTGGGCTTCATAACGTGCCATGTATATGTCTATATATATATATATATATATATATATATATATATATATATATATATATCTACGATGATATACATTTATACCACTGTCTATGTAGTTTTACGTGTGTATGCGTAATTAAAATTAGGCGAGCGTTTTTAAAATTTTGTCGCTCTAGAGCGAGCAATCTGTCATTTGACGTCACTCCTCGGAAATCGTCAATTTTGCGGTGATTTATTGAAGCGAAAAAGCCTACTTTCCATAGTGATCGTAGAAAAACATTATTTAAAAGACTTAGTTTCTAAAAAGGAGATTGTAATTGACTATGTAACGACCGATCGAAATCTGGCAGATCTGTTAACAAAACCTCTACCCACAAAAATGTGTACATTTTAGAAATAAGATATATGTAGTTTAATATTTGCGAATTTCATATTTTTTTTGTAATATTTCAAATCGAAGAGGAGTAATGAGAATTTAATATGTCATCAGCATAGTATTAGATAAAAGAAAAAGAAGATAAATTTTAATATAAAGATTTAACCTAAATATATTAGGACACGAACGAATCCATGCAATCATAAAGAACGCATTATGATAAAAAAGAGAACCCATTACTAATATTTTGAAGTAGGGATATATGGAAGTGGGAATATCGTTCCAGTCAATTCGATAGTAACGTACGAGCACTCGTGGTCGTATCTCTAGTTCGGTTGGGAGGGGACACATCATTGCCCGCTCCTTAAGGTTTCTCCTATGTCCTATTAAATACTTTCTAAACTTGTATAAAAAATAGGTTAAGTACGTTTTTCATAATATATATACACTTGTTCATGTATCCTTTTGTTAAAACTTAAACGTTATGTTAAAAACAAAAATGACGTTATAATTATATGGGACTACTACCAGAGAATAAATAATAATTATCAAAATATCCATACCTAAACTCCAAAATCTCTTTGTTATTGTTAATATGAAAATCCAATAATCTGTTTTTTGCTCATTTTGGAGTGGTTTAAGTGAACCTCTTAAATACAGATGTCAGTTGAGAGCATAGGGAGCGTGCGGGAACTAAAGTTGGCCGCACAATAGCCGACAGAACAGACACAGTGCGGATAAAAAAATAAACTTTTTCTACGATCACTATGGAAAGTAGGCTTTTGCGCTTCGATAAGTCACCGCAAAGTTGACGTTTTCCGAGGAGTAATGTCAAATGTCAGCTTTGACCATAGATATATATATATATATATAAATATATATAACGATAGATCGTCCACTCCCGTGTTAATTGTCAAAACACTGTTTTGATCGCCATCTAGAATCCGGTCCAAGAACTAAAATCTAGAAAAAAGATAAAATGATCTTCGCTTCTGCTCGAAATTGAACCCGGGCCATTAGTTCCACAATTGGAACTCTATCCACTAGCCAACATCTATGTTAAAATTTTTTCTCAAAATTCTGTTTTAAATTTAGAGCAATGTTTTTATCGCCGCCTAGAATCCGGTCCAGAAAATTCTAACATTTAACGGTTTATTTAAATTCACGCATTCTGCTCACCATTTGATCAAATATTTAATTCATATTTAATTAAATAAGAAACGAAATGTTGAAATAATACAAATTCTTTGCGCTACAAAACTTCGTCATTAATTATTAAGGCATGAATACTACTAAAGTATATATATAAGATAAAATATACCTACTTATCTTAAAACTACTTTACTCAAAATGAATGTTATTAAATATTCTTATGACAATAGTTCCAACAAAGTTCTTTAAACATTGATTTTTATTTAGAATATCGTGGAATTTTAAGTATTTTATATCTTTTTAATTAATACGGATAGATTCCACAAAGTAAGGGTAAATACGCCGAATATACCACAAATTGAAACACAGTCGTATGATATGATTTTGCCTTGTTTCTGACGAAATTAAACATATCTACGGCAAATGAATGGTATTTAGTAAACTCACTCAATTTTTTTCATGTTTTCACAATATAAGAATATATTAACCATCACACCATCAACAATCTTATACCTTAATTAACAAAAAAATTAATAAAATGGCGACGATTAATATAGCGCCATCTATATTATAATCGTATAATCAACCCAGGGTTTGTTAACTAATATTACTCGTCATGTCACTAAAATCATGTAGTAAGCTGGCTTCAAATATAAAATGTCATTAGTTATTAATATTTGTTGCGTGATAAAACTGATAAATAATGGATATTGACGAATTATCAAATACACGACCTGATGAGGCTGAGTTTGCGAAAAATGTCGCCCTCAATCTACTACCCACTAAGTCTAAGGAAAAATATGAAAACCAATTGGTGTCGCTCCAAAAAAATAAAAAAGTATTCAGAAAATTAATTCCTCACTTATTTTGGTGAAAAATCTATGACTTTAAAATCATCAACATTGTGGTCACAATATTCAATGCTTTACAAATTAAAAATTTTTATGCAATTGACATAAATTGGCAAAATTTTATAAGGCCATATACAGGTTTAACTACGATGGCCTAGCATGCCGACAATTGACATTTAACATAAACCAATTATTCATAATTTACTGAAATATCTCGGTTTCTTAAAATAATGTGATCCTAGAAAAAATGTTGTATGCATTTCGAGCGTAAAGTACTTTGTCGCTTTCGAAAGATTTTCTGCCTCAAGCGACAAAGTACCACTTTCCGCTCTTGATACTATTCCAGACCTGTCATCAATATACATATCAAACATATTTTCGATTTATTTGTTTTTTAATATAATAAAAATAATAAAATATGGCTTTCGGCCGATTAACAATGATCGGCTGAGTGGTCAAAATACATTTAAAAGGCAAAAGCTCTTCAAGTTCGGACACGTAGCAGTTAAAGAGAAAGTGACCAAGAAAAAAAGGTAGTGATAACGAACAAAATTGTTGTACATTCGAAAATTTCCAACGTACATATATGATGTTAAGATAACAGTTAAGTATTTTTAATGTCTGAATATAGAAATATCTTGTTTTCTATAATGTCAATTCTGTTAATGCTCCCTTCTTTTCAGCTTGATTGCAATAGAAACATTAAAAGTACAATTTGTAAATGCAAGACAGGTCTGTCTGTCAGGCAAATGTAAGCACATCTTTGCTTTAATGTTGCGAATAATAACTGAGCTTGAGATCCTGTTATTATTTTTTGACATGTAAAAATCTAGTTCTCTAGAAAAAAAAATGTAAATGGTTCGATATTTTATGCCTAAATAATATATAAACTGTCAAACCTAAATAAAAATAAATTACGGGATTTAACAGGTGAAAGAATCGGTGAGAAGCAGGCTCCTAGCTCCAAACTACCATATGTACATTTGGCAACAGCGCGCTAGCCGAGCGACTCGAAACTCATACAAACATATGGACATTTACTACGAGGGGTGAACAAAATGAACCCGTTATATTTATTTTAAATTTAATTGTAAATTATTATTATTATTTTCAAAAAATACCAAATACATTTATTGACAAATGGTAAGAGGATAGGAAAAATAAAAAAAAAATATATCACTTTTTTGTTATTTCTTAGTTTATCCAAAAAGATTGTTGTTCGTTGATTAGACCGGTATTTTTACGTCTCTACTAACATATATAATCGAAAAATATCAAAAATTTTTACTGACAAAAAAATCTTTTTGGATCAACTAAGAAATAACAAAAAAGTGATATATTTTTCTTTAAAAATTTTTTTCACCCCCTGGTCCCGTTTGTCAGTAAAAATTTTTGATATTTTTCGATTATATATGTTAGAAGAGACGTAAAAATACCGGTCTAATAAACGAACAACAATCTTTTTGGATCAACTAAGAAATAACAAAAAAGTGATATATTTTTCTTTAAAAATTTTTTTCACCCCCTGGTCCCGTTTGTCAGTAAAAATTTTTGATATTTTTCGATTATATATGTTAGAAGAGACGTAAAAATACCGGTCTAATCAACGAACAACAATCTTTTTGGATCAACTAAGAAATAACAAAAAAGCGATATATTTTCCTTTAAAAATTTTTTTCACCCCCTGGTCCCGTTTGTCAGTAAAAATTATTGATATTTTTCGATTATATATGTTAGTAGAGACGTAAAAATACCGGTCTAATCAACGAACAACAATCTTTTTGGATCAACTAAGAAATAACAAAAAAGTGATATATTTTTCTTTAAAAATTTTTTTCACCCCCTGGTCCCGTTTGTCAGTAAAAATTTTTGATATTTTTCGATTATATATGTTAGAAGAGACGTAAAAATACCGGTCTAATCAACGAACAACAATCTTTTTGGATCAACTAAGAAATAACAAAAAAGCGATATATTTTCCTTTAAAAATTTTTTTCACCCCCTGGTCCCTTTTGTCAGTAAAAATTTTTGATATTTTTCGATTATATATGTTAGAAGAGACGTAAAAATACCGGTCTAATCAACGAACAACAATCTTTTTGGATCAACTAAGAAATAACAAAAAAGCGATATATTTTCCTTTAAAAATTTTTTTCACCCCCTGGTCCCTTTTGTCAGTAAAAATTTTTGATATTTTTCGATTATATATGTTAGAAGAGACGTAAAAATACCGGTCTAATCAACGAACAACAATCTTTTTGGATCAACTAAGAAATAACAAAAAAGCGATATATTTTCCTTTAAAAATTTTTTTCACCCCCTGGTCCCGTTTGTCAGTAAAAATTTTTGATATTTTTCGATTATATATGTTAGTAGAGACGTAAAAATACCGGTCTAATCAACGAACAACAATCTTTTTGGATCAACTAAGAAATAACAAAAAAGCGATATATTTTCCTTTAAAAATTTTTTTCACCCCCTGGTCCCGTTTGTCAGTAAAAATTTTTGATATTTTTTTATTATATATGTTAGTATAGTTTTTGAATACAGTAAAATGTAACAAAAAAATGATATATTTTTGTTTCAATAAACAACTTCTTAATTAATTTATTGTTGAAAAACTATAATTAAGTCATTATCTTTGTAACACTATAATAAACCCACTATTTTATTCTAAATACATTAATTTTACTGTAATTTGTTTTACACTATTTTCGGAATTATTATGTACCCCTCGTATTGATGTGCGACCGAGACATCATACGTGCGACGTTGCCACATGCACGAACCAGCGCTTGGAGCTAGGAGCTAGCTTCTCACCCGTGGTGAAAGACAACAGGAAGTCTGAGACATGATATTTACCATAGTTTAAATTTATAAGAATTTGAGTTAATATATAATTTTAATTATAAATCCGATTTTCACTTGGTTTTAAAAGAAAATCCCCAAGACTTAATTTATTTCGTGAATTTTTCAAAAAGCACTAAATCAAAAACTACATCCCACAGGCAGTTACTAGGTTATGATAAGGGGCTAAAATTGTCTTAATCATTTCCAACACAAGCCCCAATTTACGTCATCTGATTTATGTTTATTTTTCTTTGATGTGTAGGAGCATCCAGAAATGCAACAATATATTTTAATGAAATCAAAAATATTTTTTTTCACTTCTATATTTTATAACGTGAAGTATGACATCGAGTTTTGATAGAGTAAAAGTTTCAAAAATACGCCACCAGGTGACAGTTACGTTATATACAATTATATATTATATATACGATGATGGAATTATATCTGTGTGGAATAGAGTAAATTGTTATCTTAAAAAGAAAAAACCAAGTTTATTTATTATCAAAGACGTCTTAACACTTCATCTACCTTGAAGAATTGTTATTAATATACCTGTTCTTTGTTTGTATTATATATTAATTTTTCTAAATAGAACCCAAAAGATGTTAGTTAATAGTTTCTATCACTCTGTATATTCATAATGCAATAGAAAATTAGCGAGATTAATAATTAAAATAAAATAACTGAATTAACATAACGTTTTTAACTGTAAACACACAATTTTGGACAACGTTAGTAAAACAAAACCTTAAAAATACGTCTGTTTCCCCACTTTTTGAATAAATTTCTCGCTCTCATCACATTGCGCATTTCATCGTAAATTAATTGGTTGATGTGTTCTGTTTTCATGACTCCTACATTCTAAGTATCATGGTTAATAATAGTCTAACTTTGTGTTCTTTGTTTTAAAAGTGAAGTAAAAAATAAAAATTTTGTGAACAATTTAAATAATGGAAAATTAGACAGTTGTAGAGTGGAACAATATCTTTTAACAGCTAATCTTTAGTGCCGGTTTTTGAACTGTCAGATTGTGTTGTAAAACAGCTGATATTATTTTTATTTACAATCCATATCATGATTTAAAAACTGCTACAAAAATTTAAAATATTAAGAAACTTTACTTTTTATAACAATGATATACTATTAAAAAATGTTAATTTGGAAACAAAAAGCGGATCTTGATTCACGTTAATTTTAAGGTTATGTTGATTCTTGCCCAGTAAATAAATAAAATAAGGATTTTAGTGCACAATGTTGTGTTTAAAGAAAGTGTATAGAGACGAGCTCTTACAACTAGCTCTACTGTTAAGCATTCTTAGAGTCAAACAATATTCGATTTATGACGATATATATAATAATTTGGATTTCGACAATGGTACTAGCTGGAGAAGCATTTCACCTGCTGTTTTAAGATCTCACTATGTGAATCCTAAAAGTATGGATTCTGTTTTATTAAACTATCAAAGAGATTTGTTAGATGATTTAAATTCATTGGGAAGATTTAATCAAGGCAACTTTAGACACCCTAATGTAACAACTTACTTGCTAAACATTAACAGAACTATAAATTCCAACAATGCAGATCCTTTACCTGTTCCCAATGCTCCACAGAATCAGTATGAAAATGTTCCTATTGATGAAGAAGATAATTCTGTAGATATTCCGTTAAATCTATCACAAGAGGTAAGTCTTTTTAAATATACATTTTAGAATATTGTTGTCTCAACATCAGTATTTAAAATATGAACGCATTAATAAACCTTTAATAGTAATTGAAAAACCGGTGTGAAACTATTTTAATTTAAATAAGAATTTGGTTTTTAATTGTATTAATGTTCAACATACTACTATTAATAATAATAACAGTAGGCAAATCCTATAATTATGCTTTTATAACTAAAACATCTTTATCTTGGTAAAAAATCTTTTAAAAAATAAAATGGAACAAGGCCGTTTAAGCATGTATCTTATAGAATCTGATACACTTTATTTAAAACAATAATAATTCTTTCAGGTATTTTTTTATACAAATAATTTAATGGTAAATAAGTGAAACATTCCTGTTTGTAAAATAGTACTGCATGGTTTTTAATGCATTTTGTACACCTAAAACCACCGTAATTGTAGTTGACGCTATATTTATTCTACATAAGGTAACAACTACAGTGAGCTTCCATTTTTGGAATATTAATGGTAGATACGTCTACTTTCTATATTCTATTTATATTTATAAAATAAGGTTTTTAGATTTAATAGCAACAGTTTACAGTAAGGGATTATATCATTAGTAGACATTTAAATAAACTCAACAGAAAAACAGATTTCCTCATATACAAAGAATAGTTCAGTTTAATTGAGAAAACAATCTTAAATTTGTACCAGTAAAGAAGTAGTAAACTTATCTGGCAAGTATAGATTTCTTTATTGGGTTGGGTTCATTATCAGTTGATTTTCATTCCTACTAAATGAAAGAAATTATATTTTTAATTAGCTATCTACTCAAACATTTGAGAAATTTGGATTAAGGATATCAACACTGCAATAAGGAAACGTATATATCTCTTTTATTCTGAGGTTATTCATTATAGATTTATAGAACACAAAAAATGGATTACTACGTAAACAATATTGAATAGGAAACTATCCTTTCTGGTGTTGTTATTATAAAAAAGTATTGAAAACATTTTAACCATTTTTTTAAATAAACAAAAGGATATCAAAATGTATTTGCTTGTGAATCCTAATAATTACGTACTTGTTATTAGTTTGCCTTGAACCACTCGGATTTAATGAAATAGTAACCGAGAATTCAGCGACTTTTAATTAGCCACAAACATTTTAAAAGTTATAATATGCGAGGTGTGTGTATTAGAGCCTATAGCCTTGTTTCGTATTTGGTAGAATTTTAGAAAACAATCTATGAAATACTTAAGAAAATATTAGAACTCTAAGGTTAAAATTGATACTGTTGCGCATCTATTATTTATAGTTATTTTTTTATTTTTGATTATATATATATAAGGAAAGTTACTTAGTATTTATTTAAAATAACAAAAAACAAAAATAAAAAACATTTAGCTCTGAGAAAAGTTTACTTTTAATTTTACCGAGAAATTGCGCAATATTGTGTCTTTTCTAATTATTGTCCATACTCCAATTTTTTATTTGTAGTTAATCAAACATAATTGACTAGAAATCTTAGGAAATGTTGTTATAAAACAAGAACACAGAAACACTACAAAAAAATGCGCAATTAAACATCCAAGTAGGTATTTATGAATTCATTTTAAAATATTCTGAATAATATGTTTTCTCTGCGTGTATATTTAAATTAAAAACAGTAAAAGGACTGTTCTGCTAACGAGATAAGAATAATTTTTATAATATTAGGCTACTCGACTCAACTCACAATATTTATGAATATTAATTAATCAACCAAAAAATTATTACTTGGATATATTCGAGATAACCAAAAACATAGTGGGGTATCATCGTTTTGTAGCAGACAGTATAATGCAGTGGTCTCCTTGTTTCTATCAGAACGACAAAGTGACGAAATCAATGTAATTTCATTTAACAATAAATTTATTATTTACAATAGTCCGCAAACGATTCTAAACCTTCCGCCGTGTAGGTACCACGTGTTTCATAGTAATTATACTAAAGTCAAGGCTTTTTAGTTTTAGAGAAATCTACCAATGAATTGTGATTATAAACTGTTAGCGCTTTCTATGTAAATTAACAAATTGAAAGCATAATTGTGTGAGTGCGTGTGACATATTATGTATTGGGCCTTAGTTTATATGCCCTAAGTGTTTTTTAACTTGTATTTTGTGTTAAGAGATAATAAAACCATTTTCAAAAATGGTAAGTGATTATAAAATTTCACTTTTCTACAACGCGAATAATCATGCGCACTACCGAGACGCTTGATTTGTATAATAAATAAGTATTGATCCAAATGTAGCTATAAATATAGATTGAACGTTTTAATCTTCAAAAATTAATTTTTATTTTTATGATTCCTAAAAAATCTGTTTATTACTTGGCGACGTCGTGTACATATAGGTTATTTTATGTTTACGTCATATCTAACTATATTTGTATTTAAATATAGGAAGAAATGCATGTCGCTTCGTATTAATTCATAAAATGGGAAAATCCAAATTATTTCTCGGAATGAACAAGACGCATTACATTCATTAAAATAAAGGCCTTAATTTTTTTATTAATAGCGTTCTGTAAATTATTTTTCAATGGTTAAGAATGTTGACGCTAGATGGACATAGACATATTATTTAACTATTTTAAAGCAGTACTTCATTGATTAATGAAACAACCGTATCTTACTGAACTTACTTGCATGCAATACTGGTAAACAAACTCAAAACAGTTTTCAGAAAGCTGAATTATTGGACCAAATCTGTTTTTGGATATTAATTTAACATTTATCAATGCTCTAAACTATTTCAGATGGTGCTAATTTTATGTGGGGAGATATTTAACTCTAGAACACCAGAACGATTATAGTGTTATGTAAATAGCAGGCTGTCATAATTTTTTTTATATATGAAGTATTATAACAATTAATTCTAATTTAAAAAAATATAAATAAGTATAATAAAAATGTAGAAAGTATAAAAAATTTAAATTGATATAGATATTAAAATATACCATAGTAACAGGTAGAAATTTAAATATTGATAACTGAAACAATTATATATATATATATATATATAAAAATTTTCTTAACAGCAAAAAAGAGACAAAGTTATCTGTTTATATTTATTTCCTAGCTTTCGGAATTTTTCAATTCCATCTTTAGGGAAAAACTAAAATATAACATACAGTATATCTTAAATAAACCTATTACAATTTTTATATAACAGTATATAGCACAAAAATATAAAAATATAAATAGGTTAATCAAAATACTAATAATATGTTAAGAATAGTAAGTTATGTTAAAAATAATGCAGTAAAATATAAACCATTCAATGGTCGGTTAATAAAATGTAGATATGTAGATTTTTTTTTGACAACATAAAAAGTCATTACAATAACTATAGTAATAAGTAGTAAAACAAAATATTAAAAATAGATCTTTTCTTAAAAATATTTCTTATTTTATTAATATATTAAAAATGAGGTCAATAGTTAAATACTTAAATTATCAACAATATTATCATGAGTTTGATCGAAAGATAATAAATAACTATAAATTTCACTAAGGTGTCCAATATCAGATCGTTTATTAATAGAATTGAATTCCTGATAAAAGTCATTTCTAAAAAAAACCTTTTAGTAAGATTACCATTTTTTTCTAAAATTTTAATATCATTATAGTCATTAAGTGATTTTCACTATGTACATGTTTTGCTAAAGCATATCTTTCAGAATATACTCTAGAATCACTTTGGGAATCATTGTTCTAAGAGTAAATTCCCGAATTGTAGACAGTTATTGTTATCAGTTTGTATATCTAAGCTGCAATCAAAGCTGTGAACTATAGCTTAATAATTCAATTCTAAGATGATAAGAAATGCAGAGGAAACTAAGCGGATTAATCGAAGGGAAATGCGTTATCTTCGTAGGAGTTATAGGACCCTATATGGTAACTGAATAATATATGATCTACATATAAGGGTTCAAACGGCATTTTTTAGGACCAGATCTGTTATGTTGGTAAATGGTAGTACTACTAGAAGAAATTAATAAAAAAAGGACAGGCAACGGTTAGAAATCTGTCAAGTTCTTTAGACCGAACACACGTCAGTACAAGTAAGACCAAGGTTCGCTTAGTAAGCGGCATATTGGCTGAGACCATACACCTTAGAAACTTGCCGGGTATAAAACCTACCAATGCTGAGTTCCTTCAACATTGAATATGTATATACAAATAGATATTTTCGCTAAGTTATACATTTATTTAGAGTTAAAAAAAGTTTTAGTAAATTAACAACTACTGTCGTTGGTTGGCGTTTTCTCCTCTTTTCAATTCTATCACAGATGTTGGTTTTAGAGATGACAAAAATATAATAAATTATAAGGTCCGACTTGGATTTTGATTTGAAACGTGTTTAAAATAATAAATGATGCAATAAGCTAACATTTTAAACAAAGTATCAAAAAGTTCAAATTATATGTCTAAAGGAAGTATGACATGATGATTGCTGATTTAGGGTTGCTAAGAATCTTTAAATCATGGTTAATGTATATTCATTTAATTTTTAATGATCCTGTATCTAGTGCTAACTTGCTGCACAACTCAAACGATGTCCTGTTATTCAACCAATAATGCAAGTTGATAAAAAATTAATGTAATTTTCGAGAAGTTCAACAATTTATTCAAAGTTGGGGTATTATTTTATTTCTGAGAGTAACTTTAGCCCCCATATTGCCTAGGTCACTGCTTGAAAGTCAGTTTTGATTCCTCATTAATTTTCTTTGATAATGATACCCTTTGACTATCCAAAAATAAATCATCTTTAAGTTATTTTACAAAGAGTAATAGATTGCATATGCATTTTTATGTGTTTATTTCAGATATGCATATGTATTTTGAAAATTATAATATAGAAAGAGTTCTTTTATAGACAAAACACTTTATTCATTTTTTTTTGGTATTAGTACGTGGATGCTGTGTGACTGTTGTAAAGACGGTAAGATCTGCATTAAATACGATATTTGAACCAACTTGGTGACCTCTATTCACTGTTAGTATTTCCTAATGGAACACCCTATATAATTTTAAGAGTGACTTTTGGATACGCCCATCTCTCAGTGAAACATCACCCCCATTACAATGGAGCGTTGTAGCCGCTGAATGTACTGTTCTGCTTTTATTTTTTATGTATGTGAAGAAAACTTATTTTTTGTTTATTTTTAGATTCCTTGTTTATTCGTACAAAAATAATTTTTGCGTACTTAAAAATGGAGGTTTTCCAGATATTTTGGTTTTAAATGGGATATGAAAATAGATCAGTAAACATTAAGTAGGTCAAACACACTTTATTATTTTGAAATATATATATTCAACGTCTTGGCCAAATTTGATTCAAAATCACAGGGACCAAAATGTCGTGGATATTTTTGGAATATATAACTATTCACAATAAAAACCGATGCAGTAATTGTGAGTATACAGAATATTCTATAGACGTGCCTAACTTTGATATATATACTGGGTGACACATTAGTATGGCAAAGCTCGATTAGTCCGCTATTATTGAAGTTCCGAAAAAAAAGTATTTACAAAAAGTGTAGGTAGTTTTGAGATTCACATTTTAAAATTAGTTAGCTTATTTCAACGATGTATCACACTCGATGTCTATTATGTTTAATAAAAGATCTGCGGCCACCTGAAAATCACATTTTTTTGAATTTAGATGCCTGTAGCAGCCAAACCGTTAAAAATCAATAAAAACGGCTTACATGCTCCTATCCTAACTTTTCAAGTTCTATGCTATGTCATTAAAAACATTTGATACAAAGTGGTCAAAAACTTTAAATCCCATCTGATTTTTGATCACTGATATGGAAATAATTTCAACACGTTCTACAATAGAATAGACCATTTTTGGCGTAATAAAAAAATATCTATTAGATTAGCCTAGCATCACCGGTAAACGCTACTAAATGTCTTAGTAACTTTAGTTAAATTAAAAAAAAATTGCGTGCACGTCATCAATGACGAAATTCCAATAACTGTGGGCCTATGTTCTCATTATAGTTTGTTTAAAAAAATTTATCAAGAAAACGAATGTAATGTGACCTTGTCGGTATAAAACTTTTATAAGAAAACATAAAATGTGCACTAGTGTGTTTTTATTGGGCCTGATGGGCCTTTAATGTAAAAGTTTTCAATAAAATTCGAATGAAGAAGCTATCAAGTAACGACGTGAACTTAGTCACTGCTAACAACTGATGATATGTTGCCGTAATTTATCGACACGAGTTGATCGATTTTGTGAGGTTATATTTACATTATTTAGCTATAATGCCGTTTGTCGATTTTTGTAGTGAAATTTTACAATTTTTAAGTCTTATCTTATACATTGCGATATAAAAAAACAACAAACATGCCGAAGCAATTGAATAGTAGGTGTAAGGAACTAGTAGCTTCCCTACTTCAATATTTCATGCAAGAAAAGGAAAATAATGAAAGTGCTATTGATACAGATAATTTAGATTTATGATTTCTGTGCACCTTTTTAAAATGATAAAGGATGTTTTTTAATATATATATATATATATATATATATATATGTATACGTTTTGTTAGTTACGTTACCCAAATTTCAGTAATTTACAAGAGCTGATTTAAGGAATATTAATTACAGAGAAATAATATATTTCCGGCAAAATCTGGCAACTTCGTAAATATTCACCTCACCAAGAATTGACGCAATTTTGTTTGAATTTAACTATACTTAGATAGTAAATCTTTGCAAAGTTTGTTATTTTTGACGTGGGTAAAAAAAATGTGATGTATTAGCCAAACATGGCGTTCCTTTTAATTTTTAGAGAGGTATTAAACTTTAATTAAATTAAGACTTTTTTACAAACATAGAGTTAATATCGAAAGAAAAGTCATGGATGATCATATGGCTGATAGTCCATCGCAATACCTTTCTAACGAAGTGCACATATGGTATATTCCCTATTTAAAATTAAGGGGTTGGAGATGTGGAAGGGAGGGGGTTGACATATGACAGATGTTTGTATCGTGAAAATGTGTCCCCTTTAGCATAAAAATCGTCGTGTTTCAGCATTTTCTAAGAATCGAATGAATACTGCCTTTTTTCAAAATGTATTCTGGAAAGAAATTAAATACAATTGATTTCTTAAATATTAATCAATATATATTTGTATCTTAATTTTGAATTTTTGGAGATTATATACTTCTAAACAAATAAAATTTTAAATTAATGTATAGGATGTTTGTAATTGGGAGTCTCAATACAGTGCAATATTTAATTTAATTACAACGTTAACATAAATGAAACACCCTATATTTTGATGGCGTAAATATAGGGAAAAATAATTTTAAACTAGTATAAAGATCTCTTTATCAATATCCACTGATTTCGAACTTATTTGGATTAGTTTACCAGCATCAATAAACATTGTTGATTTCATAGCGCATTATTTATTAAGTAAGCAAAGGAATAGACACTACTCTTTTTTTATGTCCTGGCAATTATGATTTGAATTATTAACATTATGGGCCTAAATATTTTTTTTTGTTTGGGTAAGGGACACTACCTGTTTCACGAAACCTTGTTAATAACGCGCTGATTTATATTTAAGAAATGAATTGTAATTAATTTATTTCCAGAATACTACATTTTCCAAAAAATCAAGTTGTTGCTTCTTAACGCATATATGAAGAATTTGCATGTTTTTATTTCAAACGAAAAGCTCGCACTACGAGTTATTGGCTCACTTTGTGTAGCTTTGTGTAGATCTGATGTGAGTATGGTCTGCATTCCGTGGTTTAGATCGTTATTTTTCTCTGTCATCATTGTAGAATTGGCATTCGGTGATATATGCTTAACAGTGAGTTGACAGGAGTAGTTTGGACCCATAGGAATAGGTTGGTTTTTAAAAAGGTACTTATGGGTAAGAAGTGTATGTTGTATAAGAAGACGGTTCATAAATACTTGGTCTTTCCTTGTGGCAGTGACAGATAGTCGCCAGCATTTTGTTTGATTTCTTATATGCCTCTTTCTTTATATCTGATTTGTGATCTTCTGACGGATATTTATTAGTGTTAGGTATGTTGTCATCGGAAACTCTCGCACGTGTTCATTGCCCTTAATCCCAATGTGGGATTGTACCTATAAAAGTGAAACTTTTTTGTCTACATTGTAGGAAGTTAAGTTCTTCTTTAATTACTTGGAGTATTGCATGCGTTGGATATATTTGTTTCAGGCCCAACGACTTAACTTACTTAGTTAATATATAATGATTACAAAATCCTTTCTCCACGACCATTAGAGGAACGTATTGATTTCAAAATCATTTTTATAATATAACAAGTGATGGAATAAATATTCCCTAATTGTTCTAAACAATACAGACAGCCATGGATGTCAAAAATGTCAGATACTTAGATACGGCGTTTTAATAACTAATTTTAATGTAAATAAAATAATGAGTGAAAAATCGAGTAAATTTGTGGCCGTGGGGAAAATATAGTCTATAACGCGATTAGAATAACAAAATTCTAATGAAGATGAGTTTAGAGTTTCAATGTCGATTTCTTCGGTTAATGAGAGACTGGCTAGTGACAATTTTTTCTTTAGTCTGGTAATGTTGCTTTTAAGGTTTTTACTTTGACTATTTGAGTCTTTAATCTCGGATATTGCACTGGTATATTCTTGAGATATTATTTTTTTTAAATGAATAGCATAATCTAAAAAGTCGCAAATTTCCGTAAATTTGAGAGCAAAAGAAGGGGTTTGATTTTTTATTTGAACTTTGATTACATTTTTTTTTGGTTTTGGTTTCTTTTTGGTTACTACAAAGCTAGGCGGAATCGCTGAATCAGTAGTTGTTTCTGGGGAAGTTGATAATACTCTTTTTGTTTTTTAATGTGCAGTTGTTATAGGTAAATTAATAGACGTTTGTTTTTTTTGTCCAGAGGAATCAGAGTTAATGTATTTTGAAATGGCATGGAGATATTGATCGTGGAAGATGTTTCTTCGAAAGGTTTCTTATCATTTTCTAAAAATTAAAATTAACAAGAGAATTATTTTTAGAAGAGATTTCATTATATTCGTTAGGCTATTCTTCGCCCAAGGTCATTAGTTCTTCGCTTGGAGATTCATCCGAAGTTTTACATTCGGATTCACGATAACCCATTCTCTTGAGCAATTAAATTCATCAGTATAAAGGTATATATGGTAGGATGTTTTGGTAAAAAATAGTAAAGGAATCTGGGATGGCTGCCTTTTCCAATGGCTTAATATACATAGGTCTGCTTTCGGGAACTTAGTACATGTCCGTACTGAGTTTCGGGCATTCCTACTCTAAGAGGTGTAAAATTAAATACTATATTTATACCCACATTTTTTAAGCGTTCCTCTATAATAAAATTCGGGATAGTAAGGCAAATGTTTGATATAATTTGTGCAGGGGTTACAAATCTTCTATTCGAGCTCCTTTAAAATTGAAGAAGTTATGGTATTCCAGAAGTCAATCAACCATTCTTTTAGAAGACAGATAAATGCGTATACGAATATTTGAAATTTTGAAAGCATAGTGAACATTTTTAAGCTGAACCAGGGATCCTATACCCATAATGTAGTCATATATTTTAATTCGTTCTACAGCCGAGGGGATGGGGGGTGGTCTTTTGTTGGCTATTTTTCATTGTTGAGAGTGTTTGAGTAGGATGTTGCTGTGGTGTTTTGCGAGGAAATAATTCCCTGTGTTGCATTTGATCCAGACATATTTACATTAACGAAGTAATTCTTGAATCGGCTCTGTCGCTGTTAGGAATTTCGCGATTTGGGCAAGGTCTACGGTACTTCTTTTGGGATTAAATGTAGAAAGTTCAATTGTTATGAATTAATTAAAGGGTACTCACAGTTATTTATGAAGCATGTGGCATTGGTACTTAAGACAGATTTGTGCGGATTTCGTAAAATATTTAAAAATAAATAAAACTGTTGGGACCAAATAATGATCTGTTAAGCTAATCAATGTCAGGACCGTAGTCTAAGAAGAAAGAAAGAAGAATTTCTATTGTTAATTTCATTGTTTCAGTTAATTGTGCATTGAGTGTCAATAATGTGTTTTGCGTAATGTGACTTAATTAGTTGTTTTAATCTATAAGCTCTATAAATTTCTAAGGCTGGCAAATATAGATAACATTACAATCTGGACAATTTAACTTATAATAATTTATAAATACCTGTTTTTTTTTAATTTAGGAATTTTGGTTTTTATATTTGTTTAAAATACACCTTTACTTTAAAAAATATTACTGAAGATGTTGCTCAAGATATAATTTTTGAGATTTTATTTGAAATATTTTGCCAAAATATGTAATAACTTTGTATGATTTGATTTCTTTAGGAAATATAAGGGTATGGCAACGTTTTCCTCATTTTAAATGATTAACTTATTTATAAAAATAATGGATAGTTATTACTAGTACTATAGCAATTGGGCCGTCCCATAAAAAAACACTGTAAACGCCAACCACTATTTCAAAAAAGGCTTTATTTCATTTTTGGATATACATATTTTTTTAAGTACGAGGGTTCTGTTTTTAAGGTCCGATCAGTAGCGAAATTAAAACCATTAAAAATATTATATTTTCATATTTAGTTACACCTTCCAGCTTCTCTACATAATCGCTGATCCGACTTAAACATTTGACGTAGTGTGGTGGTCCCAACTTTCCCATACCCTCGTCATAGAAAGCAGCCGGCTTTGCGTTCAACCAATTCCCTACGCTGAGCTTAAGCTGGTTTTCTGTGAAAAAGTGCTCTCCTCTTAGACACCGTTTCATGTGAGCAAAAAGATGAAAATTAGAGGCAATCAAATCCGAGATGATCAATTACTTCCATTCGAAAACACTGCAGGAGCGGTTTTGTTGCAGTTGCAGTGTGCGACCGAGCATTGTCATAAAGAGGCATAATGCCCGAAGACAACATTTCTCTTCGCTTGTTCTCAACTGCCCTATGAAGCTGCAGTTGGTCGGGCCACGTTCAAGGAATTCCACCAGGAGAACTCCTTTATGGTCCCACAGAAGCTATATATTTTCTGATAGAAAAATTTGGCTTGCACTTCTTTAATTTACGGTAATGAGAATGCATTCACTATTTGAATTTCTTTTTTGTTTCCTCATTTGCGAAATAGACCCATGCTCGTTGTTCAGAAAATCTTTATCATGGTAGCGCTGAAGAAACTTTAAGTCAATGCCTATTTGCTGTGTTTTGTGATCGGACAGCATCTTGGGATAAAAATGTGATAGATAAAATACACTAATTATAAAATTCCACGATATTCTAAAATTCTTTAAATATTCTTATGACAATTGTTTCACCAAAGTTCTTTGACGTTGACTATTTACCATGATACTCGCATTTTGTTCACTAAAAACTGTGTTTGTTTATTTTAAATTCTATTGTCCTATTTTTTTTTCTGGTTCACATTTGCAAGTTGGGCGTTTACAGTGTTCATATTTGGGTCAGCCGAATTACTTTAATCTTATTATTAAGTTTAGGATACAAGAAGATTCTTACGGTGTTCTTTACGGCAATGACAGGCTAGGTTGATGCATGCGTTCAATCAGTGATAATTTCCCAAAGGCATCTTTTTTGCCTTGAACCATAATATCTCTAAAAGTCTGACCGTGGTTTTTCTTTGTTTTTCTAATATCCTTCAATATAAAACTGTTAAATCTCACCGAGGTTTGTACACATAAAATGGGTGTTTTCATTCTCACAAGTTTTCCAGAAATGAGTGAATAAATAAGTTAGGTTAACTAAGACAAAAGTGAGCATAACCTCACTCTTTTTATTGCGACCTCGAGTGGTAAATGATCCTCTTGCATTTCATTCTAATAAAGTCCATGATTTCTGTTGCGTGTATCTGTCTAAAGTCAGGCTTCAAGTTGAATAATCTAGGATCTATTTTTCTCTTGAGAATAAATATTTAGCCTTAGTTATTGTTGGTTTTTCATTTTTATTTCCAAATTATATTTATAAATATTGGATTCCCTTCACAACTCGAACACTTTTCAGCGTATCGCAGAAATACAAAACCACAGAATCGACAGTCCGCAAACTTATTTTCTTCATGTGATACCAGCAGACAGTATCTTATAAGCAAATCAGCCAGAACGAGAAGTATTGCTTTTCGAACAATGGCAAAGAATGGTGCAAGTACTATAAACGCAGACTCTGTCCCTTGTTTTGCGAGAATATCGGCTATACTCCGCTATGTCTGGGGTAATTTCGTAAAATACTGAGAAGATTTCGGGCTTGAATGATATCCTAAACCATTTTGGAGTCAATCCTCAGAGCACCTTGAGTCACAGCTGTATATCGGTAACATATTAGAAAACCGGTAATAGCGTTTTTCTGTGCTTGGTGTATGTTTAAATTAATACACGAATGGAACAGACAAAAAAAAATAGTACTTACTGTTCGATCAACAGACGTCTTTCTCGTTAGCGTCGAAGCTCAGAATGCTTTTGTCCTTGTCTTTTCAATACATATTAATTAGAAAGTATTCCACCTACACAAGACCCTCAACTTTTCATTAGTGTTTTTATATATTTACTCGAAATGTGACTTTATCATCATATTTAACCCTTTAACCCTTTTTTTTTAAAAAAAAACGGCAAAAAAATAGTTTTTTTTTATTTAAGAAAACATATTTTAGAATTATTAATTTTGGATTTTGATCATCAACATTACGGATAAGAGCCGAATATTGCAATCTTGAAGATAATTCGACTTTTCTTACCTATCAGTAAAAATATTTATGATTTTTTTTCTTAGCTTTTGTATATGAAAATTGCAGCAGCATAAAATAAGATCTAATTAACTCGAGTGTGCAACTCAAGGGGTTAAATATCAGTAGTGCAAGGAGTAACAAAAATAAGCTGATTACATATCGTAAAGTCATCGATTACCAAGCACATTTGCTTTTTTAATAATGTAATTATAACTTTATAAGTAATTAATTAAGGTTAGCAAATAAAATCGATTACTAATTATGTTTGTAATTGTTTATCAATCAATATTTACAATTATTATCAGTGTTTTCTCAGAGAAGGCATTGAAACTAAATTATCTAAAAATAAAAATTGCTTCATTATTTAAAAAAAATAACATCTGGGCAATTATAAATTTACTTTAACTCTTAATTTCAAATATTTTACTTGTTAATTACGTCAGCTTATTTCTGCGACCAGGGCATGTGGCGAATGGCATTAATAATTGCAAAGCTTCCCTTATCAGCTCTGGATATTCTTCTTTTCTTTTCATGCGGAAGAGGTCAACTTTTGTGTATTTAATTCCATTTTGATCATGCCGTATGCAGCAAAATCAATTAGATTTTCTTTCATTTTTGTTGCCAGTCGAGTTTGCAAGTCTTTACCTTTAATAGAGTACTTTAATTACCTCTTTAAGTAAAACTTTGCCTGCCAGAGCTTGTCGATGAAGAAAGCAGTATGTCCATGAAACAGTATTGACTTAACTTCGCAACGAACTCGCTTTTATTGCTAGTCATAGAATCGAACTTTATTGACAATTTGATGTAAAAGTATATATATAGCACGTCAAAATACACAGATACGTATATGCCATATATAGAATTAAAACATTAACTAAAAATAACTTTGGCATTACATTTGGTCCAGTCATCTCGTAGTCGAGTGTGCTTTCTAAAAACATATCATTCAAGCACTGACCAATAGTGTTCGCAAGAAGTGCTTTACAAAATAAAATGTTTTCTTCAATACTTTCATCTGCTTCAAAGAAGATTAATCAAAATGCAAAGCAAAGTGTGAGCTCTTCTTTAATTTTTCAGCCAAGGTACTGGGGGTCACCATAATATTTTTACATGTAAAGCGTATTTAAGAAGATAGAAAAACACTGCCGTAAGCAATCGCTTAGCTATAAGTAATCTAAGCGATCCTGAGAGGGGTTAATGTGAATGCGAATCAAACACGGAAAATAAACATCTATCTAGTTCAGAGGTGTCCAAACTACGGCCCGCGGGCCAAACCCGGCCCGGCAGGCGATTTTATCCGGCCCGCCAAGGATTTTGAAAAATTTCGTAAAATATAAATGTAGCGTGGCGCGTCGGTATTAGATCTCGCGCAGATTAAGAGCGCATTCGGTTAGAATGAGCACGGTATCACGCTCGAAAAAGTACAGTCTGGTATTCAAGTTTTTTCTGTATTCTGCGATACGACTCGGCCGCTCGACTACATGAATGATTTTGTACTCTGACTGTACGTAGGCGGCGCGGAGCGGCAGACTGCACTCAACTGCAGTGCCTGCAAAGCTACGAGATTGTCCACGACACACCAAAAATTCGTCGGCCGCGGAGCTTATTTACATTCTTTACAGTTGATATATTGTAAATTGGTATGTTTAGATTTATATTTAATATATTATAACTTAATTATTATGTTAATATTATTTTTTAAAGTTGAACATGGAAACAAAAAGAAGAAAAGTAGATGACGAGTGCCGCGTTTTTAAAGAAGAATGGGGATTCAAATATTTCTTTGTGAAAGCGCAGTCAAAGAATGGCAAAGCTATATGTGTAATTTGCAATGACACTGTTGCTGTAATGAAGGAATACAATTTACGTCGACATTATGAAACAAAACATGCTTCAGCTTACTCACAATTTAAGGACAAGCAGCGTACTGAAAAATTTGAAAAAATGAGTCGTAGTTTGTCTTTTCAGCAAAATTTATTTAGGAAGGCAAACTCGGAAAATGAATCATTGACTTTAGTTAGTGGCGAAAAAAGGGAAACCCTTTATGGATGGAAACATCGTTAAAGAGTGTATGATGGAAGCTGTTGGGGTATTATGTCCGGAAAAGGTGAAACTTTTCAAAACGATAAGTCTTTCCCGCAATACTGTTGCTCGTCGAATTGACGATATTGGCAATAATATACTCCACCAGATTTCTGGGAAAGCACAGCGTTTCACTCACTATTCTATCGCGATGGATGAATCGACCGACGTTAGTGACACCTCACAACTTTTAGTATTTGTTCGTGGAGTTGACGACGATCTTAATGTCACCCAAGAATTAGCATCGGTTAACAGCATGCATGGCACTACAACTGGAGCAGATATTTTTAAGGAACTACAACAGACGTTGACCAAATATAACTTGGACTGGAATCGACTCCAAGGTGTGACAATTGACGGAGGAAGAAACATGTCTGGTGCAAATATTGGGGTGGTTGGGCTAATAAGAAAAGCTTGTGAAAGCGCAGTAGCAACAGTACCAATTTTTCTGCACTGTATCATCCACCAACAAGCCCTATGTGTAAAACATGTCGACATGAGCTGCGTTTTGAAACCAGTTGTTTCTGTCGTAAACTTTATTCGATCACGTGCACTCAATCATCGCAAATTTCGATCTTTCCTCGAAGAAATTGAATCTGAGTCTGTTGACTTGTCGTATTATACAGCAGTTCGATGGCTTAGCTGTGGAAAAGTGTTATTGCAGTTCTTCAAGCTCAGAAAGGAAATTAAAATTTTTCTTGCGGAAAAGAATCACCCTGAACCGCTTTTATCGGATGCAGAGTGGCTCTGGAAGTTGGCAATTTTTGCAGATGTCGTGACACACGTAAATAACTTGAATTTAAAGCTCCAAGGTAAAAACAACTTAATTTGTGATTTATTCGAGCAAATCAAAGCATTCAGAGCCAAGCTGATATTGCTCGAAAGTCATATAAATGAATGTAATTTTTCCCATTTCACGTGCTGCGAAAAATTTAGTACAGAAACTGACGAAAGATTTCCCACCATATTTGCAGTAAAAGTAATCGCGGATTTAAAACTAGAATTTCAAAAGCGTTTTTCTGATCTTGACATAAATTCAAGGGAAATTCGGCTGTTTCAAAATCCATATGACTGCAACGTTGGCGACGTTTCAAGTCAGTTTCAAATGGAAATAATTGATCTTCAAGCTAGCGATCAAATCAAGAACAAATACAAGGAAGGAAACTTGATCGATTTTTACAAATTTTTGGATGCAAAATAGTTTCCAAATTTAAAGCAATTGGCTGGTAAATTTATTTCTATGTATGGCACTACCTATATGTGCGAACAAACTTTTTCCAGGATGAAGTATCTGAAATCTAAATATAGGGCAAATTTATCGGATGATCATTTGCAATCATTGCTAATAATTGGTGTTTCCGATTTGAATCCCAACTTTGAAGAAACTCTCCAGGAAAAAACCCAGTTCCACCATTCCCATTAAAAATTGCATGAAATAATTTTATAATAATATAATTTAGACATGTTTGTTTAGTATTGTTATATCTGTAATTTACTATAAAAAATAAAATTCAATGCTGCTTTACTTGTAATAAGGTTTTTTAATTCAAATATTTACGATGCTTGGCCCCCGCTAATGAATTTAAATACCAAACTGGCCCTCGCAGCAAAGAGTTTGGACGCCTCTGATCTAGTTCATTAACTGAGAAAAAATTATAGTTGCGAACATATGAAAATAAACAAACCAGACCTGTTTGGTACCTTCACCCATCTTGTAAAGAAAGCAAAATTTTAGCTGAATTAAAGCAAGAGGTTTTCTCTCTTTATTTAATTTTTGACAACATGGTTGATATTAGGAAAATATATGTAATATAAACACAGAAAGATAAATGACACTTAACTGAATTTCCACGGTATTACAAAGTCTTTTTAATGAAATTTTCTCGACTAAGGTTTCTCTATATTGCATTGTCAAGAGTGACATAAGATTGACAGATTTTTTATAAACGTAATAACTTCATACCATAAAGATTTCAACCAATCATTGTCAAGCAATGTGTAGAATAATATTCTTTTCCTAATTTTTTTTTGTTATTATTATATAAGTATTTAGTCCAACAGGTAATCTAAAATAATTGAACTTCCCAGGTTTAATTGTTCATTCAATAGTGTATCGTGAGGACATTTTAGGTTCTTCTTTCTTTTAACTTAGATGAAGTCCTCCACTGTAGTCAGTGAAACATGAGTCTCCCTTACATTGTTGCCCGAACGAAGAACATTCTTACTTCTTCACAATGACAAACTGGTAAGAAGGCTCAAGAGGAAAAACCTTTAAACCTAGTCATCCAAAATTATGATTAAATGATACCCAACAAAATAAGAATAAAATGTGTAAGTGTAGTGAATTGTAAAACAATTAACAATTCTTTATATATAACACAATACAATACAATACAATAGTATAGAAGATAAATAAATTGGATTTGTATTCGTTGATTTTGCTAATTAAAGAAGTTTTCGTAAGTAATATCAAGAGTCATTGTGGGTAGCATTTTAGAAAACTGCCGTTTAAACACTAATTTTAAGAAAAATAATATTTTTATCGTAAATAACGGGTATACGGTAGATTTATGAAATTTATTACGTATTAATTGTTAACGGGTAAAACTGTCAGCATTAGGGCATTATGTCCAAGAAAAATATTACTACTAATAAAATAATAATAATAAAAGCCATAATGCGATCTACTATTCCCGAATACGTACACTTATAACTTTACATATGTTAAAAACTTTTACCTCATACCTTATTTCTACAAAAAATATTTTAATTTTGATTATTTTTTCACCTGTGAAATTACAGAAAATAAGCATTATTTTAATAATATTATTATATTTGTTATTGTAGACCTGAAGATGAGCCTGTGTGGTCGAAACTAGTCGTCTCTATTTATACATTAAATTATTATGTGGTATTTAGTTTGAGTTTTTTTTTTGGTTAAAAAATTAATTATTTTATCTGGTAATGAAATATCAGTTTTTAAATTTATCATCTAAATCCTTATTTCTCGCCCTGTATGGATGGTCCTTTTTGACTTGAAACCTTGGTATTTTTACAAATTCCGAAATCTATTACTTTAATCATTTCCCAGAAAGAAAATATATCGCAGGCGAAAAAGGCACCAGTTGCCGATTCTATTGAGATAAAAATTTACTGCGACCCCATATGCGAAACTTTTTACTTACAAAAGGGTAGTGGCTCTAGTTGCTAATGTACTTTATATATAGCCATTTATTTATGATCGCCCACATATTATCTTGTATTTATTGTTAATATAATCTTAATTAAAAATACAAATCGAGGTTAATTTATATTGCCTGAATAAAAAAAATGAAATTTTATCTCGCATCTTCTGTAAAACTGACAGATTCACACAATTTTTGCGTACTCATCGTCTAAAAAGGCAGGTAGTCGGAAGGGTTTGTACGTATGTTAAACATAATTCACACTGGTGATTGCTGTAGTGATTACCGATAGGAAAACAATTGAAGTTTGACAAATGACTTTTTCGGATTGTCGGGTGGTCACAATGATGCGAATGACAAATGATCTGAAGACACTCCGATCTCTTTGAATCTTTCTTTTAAAGGAGGACCACCTATCCAGTACAAGATCGACAGTATTTCAAACTATTAATATTGCTGTCTTGTCCATTCTTCGAGGGCTTTTTATTGATATATCATTGATAACATTTCTTTATTCCTTGTATCCCTCCTCGTAGTATAACTATAACCGATGTTGGTACTTATGTCTAAGAAGAACTAGTTACATTAATGTTATAAAATATGACTAAAAAATATGCTGTATGTGCCATGAATGGCATAATAGCGTTATGGTTTAGAGGTCAAATGAAGTATTAGATTTTCTATTTTTTCTAACTCATAGTTTATAATATACTTTATAACTGACGTGTTTTCTGTTCCAGATATATATTTTCTTATAAATATAAAAGATAAAATATACTTATCTTAAAATTCCACGTTTACTCAAAACATTTTCTTATAATTTTATCTGACGATGCCAATATGCGAAACAATTGGCACAAGAATTTTGGAAAATTATGGAATTTTATAATAATTACATTTATAATGGACAGATTCCACAAAGTAAGAGTAAAAACAATCATTATGATATATTTTCTTCCCGTTCTTTTCAACTTTCATTTCGCGAAATAAAACTGAATGCCAACCTTACATGTACATAGGTACACAGACCAATGTCTAGGCTGCCAACTGTTTAAAATTTGCAGTGTTGCCGCTTCAAACCGGTCAAAGTTAAATAATTGTGATTAGCAAAAAAATATTATTTTTACTAAAAACCCCACATATTTATCTATTTATTTGCATTATATTTGCATTTGCAAAATATTAACATTTTTTATATTTTTTTTTCGTTTTATTAAATGCTGAAAAGTTAATTTGATTATTATAAATTACTCCTAAATCATTAAATTCTTTTCACAGTCAAACTCAATTTCTGGGTACATACAGGGTGAGGCATAAGGAAGGTTACATACTTCTACAATATATATGTAGAGTCACTCAAGGGGAATGTCGTGTGACCTTATAAAAATGTCTTAATTATATACAAGGTCATTTGTGAATTGGAAAGGAAAATTTATTTGTCTGTAGTATTTAGCCGGAATAGTTGATTTGTCTTTTTTTTGGTAAAATTGTCCGATATTGGTTTGCATACATTTAGTGTTCTCAAAAGTTAGAAATTCCAGGACAGCTTTAGAAAAATTAATTGAGACCATCAAAGAGATCAGCCTTGTCTGTATGGGAGTTTTTTAAATGTTCATAAATCATTTTGAATGTACTCAAATACACAATCAAAACTGTGTATGTGACATTTTTGTCTCACGTTTTTATTGAATTTGTAATAAAGTAACCATTTTAGCTAAAACTAAAAAGCAACAATCACATAACACACAATGTACAGTATTAATTTAAAACAAACATTTTTAGTTGCAGATATTTTGGATAAAATAAGTACAAGTGTATATTGTTATAAATACACCGTTAGTGTCATTTTGTCTAATATCCAGGACCGCATTAAAAATATTTTCAATTTTTAATTTTTCTACAGAGATCGTTCTGTATATATTTTGGACTGGATGAATAATCAAACTACTTAAATTAATTACTATAAATCCATGTGTCTTAGAAATGTATTTATTACGTTTGAATTGTACGTCAATAAATAATTGTTAGTAATGAATAATAAGGAACAATAATTTTATAATAAAAAAATACTACATAAAAAAATGGCATTTTATTAATAATTACAATAGATTTTGGAACCCTAAAGTCTATTCGCATTTTTGTTGCCGAATTAATAAGTGCCTTATCGATTTACGGATTTGCAGAGAATCATCTCTAATAATATTACAGAAATGAACCATTCTATCAAATAATTGTTGTTGGGTATTAATATTTTCTGAATAAACCAATTCCTTTAATAGTTTCAAAATATAGTTAGTTACCTACTGGGTTAAAATCAGGGCTCCTTAAGGGCCATGAAATGGGACCACCATGTCCGATCGACCTGTTGCCGCAAACATTATTCAAATGATTTCTTACTACAACTAAAAAATGAGGCGATGCTCCATTATGTTGAAAGTACATTATTTTGATGGATACGTTGGCCACAAAATTTGGCAAAATATTTTGTAAAAAGTCTTAAGTGAACCATCAAAAAAATGAGACCCTATCATTTGGTTACATATCACGCCAATCGACTCGTTCACAGAAAATCTCAACTGGAAATCAAACTTTCAAACAGCATGCGAATTTTCTTCTGCTCAAACATGTAAATTACCGGAATTATTTATCTCGTCTCTTGTTATTCGTCTCTAGATAATCCTTTACACAGCAATGGTCTATGATTTCTAATCCACCTTCAAAAATCCTATATATTTGATCGCCAGGATGTAGTCGCTGAACGACTTGAATATGGCAGGAGGTGTAAATAATTTTTTTGTAATACTCTACATACTTTTGATGGGGTAACATTAAGATATCGATTTACTTTCTGGGTGCTTATTGTAGTTCGCAATAACAACAAGAATATCTTCTTGTTGAACATGATCTACATCCTGTTCCTGATTTGATTTAGGAAAAGTGCAGGTTTCTTGCAAAACTAATGCAAACGTTGGGTGACACTCGACGCCCAGAAAATCTCCTTTGGTATTTTCTGACAACAGCTCTGCCACTCCCATTAGATAATTCCTAAACAAAAATTATATCAGCATATTCTAAATTTAAAATAATGTGGCATTTCAAATAAATTAAAACAACAAATACTCTATCGTTATTATATATATATATTTTTTTTTTATAACGTCGGCCTATTTCTGCTACTGAGGCTAAACACCGACGCCGGGAGCACGCTACCACTAACCGGAAATTTTGCCGAATCCTCAGGTATTCCAACCCGAGGTAGGGATCTTTAACGAGCCCAACATCCATGGACTCGGGACCGACAGCTTAACGTCTCCTCCGAAAGACGGCATATCTCCACTATACCTCGTGCTCATTGGTATAGTGCCTGCGAGCTGTGATAAGCTACTAGTCGCTGCAGGCTGTACGGGCATACGGTCTTCGCTGGTGGTCACCCATCCAACTACTAACCGCGCTGGACACTGCTTAACTATAGTTATCGCATCACAGGCGTATCCACTATAGCCCTTGCCCTACCGTTATTATTGAATGACAACAAAATATTATTTAACGTATGGATACTTGTAACAAATATATAGCTTTGCAATTAAAGCGAAAAAAATGTTAAAAATGCAAGTAAAAAATAAGCTTTTATTACAGTTAAATAGTTAATAGAATTTGCATGTATTAATTAATTATTGTAAACATATTTGTCCGAATTTTGTATCTTCTTGTTCTATGTACTCGTAGTTGTACTTTTTGTTTTTAAATTGTTCTTTATTCGTTACAAATAATTGTCTATTGACATAAAATTGAAATGTAATAAAACTCTTTTAAGACACGTGGATTTATCATGAATTAACTCGAGTAGTTTGATTATTCATCCAGTCTAAAAAAATATACAGAGGGATCTCTGTTGAAAAATTAAAAATTGAAAAAATATCTGCTAATGTCATGTTTACTAGACAAAATAACAGTAACGGTGTATTTATAACAATAAACACTTATCTTGCACTGATTTTATCCAAAATATCTGCACTATCCAAGTTTGCTTTAAATTAATACAGTATTGTGTAATATGTGATGGTTGCTTTTTAGTTTTAGTTTTAATTATTCCGTTAATATAAATTCAATAAAAATGTGATAAAAATGTCATATACACAGATTTTATTGTGTTTATGCACTTTGAAAATAATTTATTATGATTTAAAAATTAGTATACAGGGTGGAATTTTTGATATGATCCGCCCCAATTAATTTTTCTAGAGCCGGTCCTGCAATTTATAACTTTTGAGAACGCTCGTCGAATACTAGCTAATAGTGGACAGTTTTACCAAAAAATTACATATATCAAATATTCCTTCTAGATATTACAGTCAAATGAATTTTCCTTCTAAATTCACAAATCACCCTGTACATTAATAAATAAAGACTTGACAATTTTTAATGATCACATTGTAGTCTCCTTGAGGGATTCTATATATTGTATGTAAAGATCCACGTTAATTAGCAATCAACAATATGTGATCACTGATCTAAAAAATTAATTTTTTAAAATGATTTCGGAGAATAAATTCAGAATACTTTTAATTCTTACTATACCACCCTAACTTCCTTAAAATATAATTTTTAATGAATGAAAATTTCTACTTCTTATTTTTCCTGCTATTTAACTAAGTTTGAACAAATTAGAAAATCTGATTTTAAGAATAAAAGAGAATTCGTTCTATATATTTTTATTATTGTAAATGTACTTAATCTTAATTTTATTGAGTATATTTCCATTTATTTGACAAATTTATTCATCATAGAGGAGATTTGCGATAACTTTATGTAATTTTTTGTTTATGAATTCTCGAACATCACAACGAGACACGTATAAAAATAGTGTTGGCAAACTGTAAGAAAAATCTGAACATTATAAAAATAAATAATTGAATGTTTACATGACAAAATTTAGCTATTGATACGGTTAAATGCATTTCTTTAATAGTTTTAGCAAATTTGCAAAAAAGTATGAAACTATGAAATGAACAATAATTGCAGGAATAGGTTTTTACTTTAGGCTGTAGGTAGGTACGTAGCTTTTTTAAAATACTTCAACATTTTCTTATACAAAAATATTCTAAAATATAACAAAAATATTAATGAACTCTTTCTTTAAATTTTTCTTAATGATTAAATAATTTAAAAAATTCCTGAATACTAATTAAAGTCATTCACATTTCTTTATGATATGAACATTCAGAAGTGCACGCTTTCTATATTATATATATTTTATTTGTTTTAGTAATGTCATAGTAGCTGACATTAATTTATAGTTGTCATATGTTGAGTTTTTTCTGAATAAAGCCAAATCAGTTGGTCCCAGTTACGTTTATTACAATTTATTCAGCAAATATTTACTAATGGAAAAGTATTTAAGACCAGAAAAATTTGATGCAGATCCTGCTTCTTCTTCATCTGGATCAGAATGGTTACACTGGAAACAAACAGTCGAAAATGTTCTTAAAGCGAATAAAGAACAGTGTAATACGGACTCTTTAAAATTTGCAGCTATTAGCAAATGATATATCCCTACCGTTTTTGAAATCATTAATAATACTAAGAATTTTGAAACTGCTATTAACACTTTGGAAGAAGTTTTCGTTAAGCCTTAAAATATCTTGTATGCTAGACATTGCCTCTCCGTACGTCGTCAGGAATCTAATGAAACCGTAAAATAATACTATCAAATATTAAATCAACTAGCTAAGGACTGTGAATTTAAAGATTTTACTGCTGAACAAAATAAGAATGATTGCATAAGGGATGCTTTCATTTATGGGTTGTCTTCAAGTCTAATTCGACAACGGATTCTAGAAAATTACGGACTTAAATCTGAAAAAAGCGTACGAACTTGCTCTATCTATGGAAATAACACAAACAAATTCAGCTAATTTCTCGACTGATAATAATAATTACATCCTCGAATTGAGCTTCTGAGGCTATTTGTTAACTTTGTTAAAAGCGAGGACAATTCGCAGAAGTGTGTAGAACTAAGAAAAGAAATACTTTGCTGTTATATCAGTCAATGAATTAATGAGTTGTATTATTTCTACCGTATCTCCTTCATTTCTTAAGAATGCACGTATACCTGTTTTTTGAATGGAATTAAACTGATGGGATTAATAAATAGTGACAGTATCTCAAGTTTTATAAATAGAAGACTTATTCAAGAATGTGGAATACCTTCTATACCATCTAATCAATTAACAAATATGGCTTCTTCTAATTTTGTAACTAAAATCAATGAAAGTTGTATTGTTAGATTAAGAATATACTATTTTTAGTACTATAGTTTTAAAAAGTGCTTATCAGTATCCAAAAATAGAAAATAAAAAAAATTATACAGCCTTCGAAGCATGTGGTTAACTTTTTCAATGTTTACGAATTCCTTTTGGTGTAACAAATGGTGTCGCCAGTTTTCAAAGAGTTATTGACAAAATTATTTGCGATTAAAATTTAAAAGGAACTTTTGCATACTTAGATGACATAACTATCTTTGGTAAGAACCAAACTGAACATGACCGTAACTTAAAGAATTTTTCAAAGATTAGTAGTTAATTCAATTTGACAATAAACAAAGAAAAATCGAAATTTTTACAGAAGTCCATAATTATGCTGATGCTGATCGTCTGAAGCCCCTTACTGAATTACTTATTCCAAAGGATCCTAGTTCCCTGAAAAGAGTTTTAGGAATGTTTTCCCATTATGCAAAATTGATTCTCAAATTTTCAGAAAAATACTGATTCGCAAATTTTCAGAAAAAGTTCAGCCTCTCATCTGCTGTTTTCCTCTAAATCAGGATGCAAAACTGGCATTTGAACAATTTAAATCTGATATTTGAAAATCTACTGCAATTGAAGACAAAATTCCTTTTACTGTCGAAACAGACGCATCTGATCAGCAATTATCTAATTCTGGAAGACCAGTAGCATTTTTTTCACGCACTTCATCAGACCCAAAAAGCTGTCGAAAAAGATGCGTATCCAATAGTAGAATATTTAAAAAAATGGAGACATTTCCTCTTTGGCCGTCCATTTCAACTAATGACGGATCAGAAATCAGTGGCATTTATGGTCAATGTAGAGCACAATGGAAAAATAAAAAATGATAAGATACAGCAATGGCGCTTGCATAATTGCTATCATGTTTCAAATTTGATTTTATCGCCCGGGTAGTCAAAATACCGAAAATACGCTCTCTAGAATTTGTGTAAGCTCACCCACTGAATCTAAATTATACAATTTACATCTTCTTTATGTGATCCAGGGATTACTTGAATGGTACATTGGACAAGATCTAAAAATTTACCGTATTCTATTGAAGAAATTAAGAAAATGTCAATGTCTTGTAAAATATGCGTCGAGATAAAACCTAGATTACTCTTATTAAAGCTAAAGTTCCTTTCGAAAGGCTGTCAATAGATTTTAAAGGGCCATTGCCATCTTCTACATACAATAACTACTTAGTAACAATTATAAATGAATACTTCAGATTTCCTTTTGAATTTTCTTGTTCTTCTACCATCAATAAGCATCTATTTACAATTTTTTCTTTTTTTGGAAAACCTCATTTCATTAATTCGGATAATGAAAGTTACAGGAATTTAGAGATTTTCTAAATATTCGGAAAAGTGCTTGTAGCCGCTCAATATCTACTCAATACTACTCCTCATGAAAGAATGTCTTATGATTCTAGACGATCTGCCAATGGACAATCAATTCCTTTTTGGTTTTCATTTTATGAATTAATGCAGGTTGCCAGACAGTATTGTATACCTTTTCAGTGTCTAGTCTGACAAGCGTTGTTGTATTATTAATATGATAATTGATATTAATTTTTTGCACTATTCTGGCACGCAGCATTTCCGTTGACTTGTCTTTTTGAAAGCGGAGTTGCTCCAGAATTATTATCTCGTTTTCCTGAAGAAAGTTATTTAATTTTTCATTCAATATTTTTTCGAATATTTTACCTAATGCTGGAATCAGATTGATCGTTCTGTAATTATTTGGGTTTTTTACGTTTTTTCCTGGCTTTAGGGATGGCAAGATGATGGGTTTTTTCCACATCTTAGGGAAATGTTGTTGTCTCACACATTCCCTAAGTATATAATAAATTTGTATTATTGCCTTTTTTGGCAGTTTTTTCAGTATTTTGTTTTGTATATCCTCGTCCCCAGGTGCCCGTTTTATCATCCCGATTACGTCACCTGGAGTGATGACGCAATCGGACGACACAATCACTTCCCTCCAAATGTCCTGGGACGTCCCGTATACAGTCTGTTCAGGTATTTCGTTTGACAGTCTGTCTATCAATTTTTGGCTTTGCCTAAAGTGTCGACAAAATATTTGCTTTCATTTCGTCTTTTGTTACATGTACGTTACTGTGTCCACTCCGGATCTGCTTCCTTTTTTTTTTGATAGTCGCTTTCCAAGCATTATCTTCTCGATCTTGCATATTATTTAAAAATTTTGTCCATTGTTGATTTTCGTAGTTCTGTAGTTCTGATCGCACGTCAATTATCGCCTGTACCAATTCGTCGTGATTTTGTCGCGTCGGTTGTCTTTAGTACAAGTGACGTTTTCTATTTCTGTCTTTAATCATGTTTGTTAAATATGTGCTTTGTCTTTGTCTGGCTAAATGCAAAATTCAGTTCGGGTATATAACCCTCTGAAGCTCAGAGCTGAAATTGCATTGTCAGTGTCACTAATATTTTCGTATTATGTTTGACATAAGTTAAGTCCGGTTTTTGCTTAGCAGCCTTTTAAGTCAATTTTTAAGCCACATCCATTGAGGCCGTTTTTGTTATTAGCTGAAACTGCTTATAACTTCTACTTTTCCTACTAATTCGATGTTTTAAATAGAGTTTGTACGTTTAATTGTGTGGTCTATTTGAATGAAATAAACTGATTACTAGACTCATAAGGTTTAAAAAATATATTTTAGATGAAGCAGTAATCCATTTTCCAAATGGGTTCTAATTACATATATTGTTCGACTTCTGTTACAGCGGGTCTACATAGTTCTCCAAGACATTTTAAATATACAAGGTGCTCCAAAAGAGAGTGGTGTATTAAAGTTGTATTATTTCTTATGGAATACCCTATATTCGATAACATTTTTGAATTGGCCTTGAAAAATGAGCTGTACATTCATATAGGTTCCCTATACATCAATAAAGGGTGTTTGGATTTATTTCGATTTTTCTGAAAATATAAGGTTTTAAAAAATTATTATATATTCAAATCTAAGCATTTTATTTACTATTAAAAAAATGTTTACAGGATATTCAAAATATTCTGTCCTTTTATTAGCACATTAAAACTGTTAACACGTGCTTATTTTAAATGAGACATCATATATTTTATTTGTCTATCATGTAGAAAATTTATTTAGTTTTCAAACTGTATTGGGGTTTCCTATATCTAACTCTTCGACTTTTAAAGTTATTTGGGTATTTTTGGTATTTTACAGTTTTTACCGGTTATAAAAAATCTTCTTATGAAATGAATGGCTAACGCCTTTTTAAAATGTATTTGTGATGAATCATTAATAATTTACTGTCAATAAAAACATTTTTAACTTGAGATAGATATTTCTGTAATAGTAGTAGATACCTAAGTATACTTACATTTATTTTCAAAGTAATTTTTAGTAACAAATAAAATCTAATCTAAAGAACTCCATGGGTGTTAGATCTTGAGATCTAGGTGGCTAAGCATTATTGTGAAATGTTGACTCATCATAACACGTTGTCCAAAAAAAAAGTATTCTTCTCTAACTAACTAGTATGATAAGGATGATACTTTTGTTTCCATAAGATTTTAGACACACCAGACTAACTAATGTCTGTTTCTCTTGCAATTTGTCTAGTACTGGCATTCGGATTATGAGCTACGAAACCTAATAGCAAAAACTTCTCTTGGGTTATTTGTAACAGGTTTGTGTTTTTCTTGTTTTGGATAAGCTAAACTGTCCATAGCATAAAATATTAATAACTGCTCAAATGCTCTTTTTATTAGGATAAACGGGGCTGGGGGTATTTTTGTGGGTACATTCTAGAAGCCAGACCTACATTCACCAATGGTTAAAATCATATCAATTCTTTCTTGCTGCGAATAAACCATGGTAATTATTATTATTTGCTTATTAAATAGGTTTAATTTAGAACTCTTTACTTAAGAACATTTAAATAAGTCCTACAATTATTTAGTAAGATGAATAAATGTAAAATGACAGCAGCACAATGTTATCATTTATAATTGGTAAAAAATGTACAATACCAAAAATACCCAAGTCAGTTATACTAATTTAAATACTTTTAAATAGATAATTTATCACAAAATTCTTCCAGTTATTAGAATTACATTGTTTGTTCAGAATTGATATAACATTTTGGGACAGTTTGGTTAAACTTAAAGTATAATCTTATTTGCGACAATTTTAAAATTAATATAATTTAATTGTAATAGGTTTAAAACCATTAACCATAATTAATCTTAAGCATTTTTGAAGATAAAATTTAATATTGTACTTGCGTTCATGAACTCACCATGAGAAATATTTATTGTTTATTTGTTTTGTTGATACTTCGATATTTTTTTGGCACTCGATTTATTTATTTATTTTTTACTTAAATTATAATTTTATTCATAAATAAATTTCTTTGTCTACAAATCAGTAAATAAAGAATTTAAATAAGAAGGAAAATTCTACTAGGCAACTTGAGGAGGTTGGTCATTCTCATTAGACGAAAGTAACGAGAGAGTGAAAAAAAATGTTTTCTACGATCACTATGGAAAGTAGGCTTTTGCGCTTCGGTAAGTCACCGCAAAATTGACATTTCCGAGGAGTGACATCAAATGACAGCTTTGTAGGTTGCTGTAGTTTAGAATAACTGTTAGACTCCGAAATATAATAATATAACGATGAGACGCTATATTTTATATATATACACAAGGTGGACCATTAGTGTGTGGGTGGAAGTGTCGGTTTATTAAGGCACATTTCTAAAATTGAATTGCAATAGTTATACAGGGTGATTTATATCAAACTTGCATTTTTTAAATGGAACCCCTCGTATAATATTTATTGCATATTTGGGTTCCTCGGTCAATTTTAGTGAGACTGTGTATCACACATGGTATCTAAAATTAAGATCTTCTAGACTACATAAAATCATAAGTGTTACATATGGTTGAACTCGTATTGCAGAGAAGATTCCAAAAATGTCTGAATATACAGGGTGATGTATTTAAAAAACCAAAGTGACTTAATAATATTAGAGAAACTGAAAATCTAGTAACATTGCAAATGTCAAATCTGGAATCTCCGTATCACAAAATAGGCCTATCCCAAATTTTGTAGAATTCGGACTAGCAATTTACGAGATAATTGGCCGGTTCCTGACTTTTGGTCCCCTCTGTATATAATGTGTCCTAAAAAGTTTTATAGAAATAGAGAAAATTTTTTATATTTAACGGAAAAAAATGTCTTTATTAAAAGCTATACTTTCAAATATATAATATATTCAATCTGTTTCGAATACACAGAAAATAAAAATAATTACTTATAATGAGTAAATTACGTTTAAATTTAAATCGAGACCCATAATATTTATTGAAAATACTAATAGGAATCAAAAAATTATGTATGCGTTTATAGAGTGGTTGTTCCCCAAGTGGAATGAATATTAAAGAAACTCCTAATAGACACATCGGCAATTGTTGGATTAATAATTCAATAAAGGAGATCGACATTGATAAGTACAAATTTCCTGAGATTTAATTGGTAAGGCCATAATCCGGAACTACACCATAATTATCCTATCAACATTTTCAATAAATATTTGTGTTTAAATTTAAACATACTCTTTATTATAAATCATTATTTTTTACTTAACTTGTATTGTAACTGAGGTTATATAAGTTTTATGCTTAATTACGAATTTCTAAGTTACGCTGAGCTTTTTATCAAGAATATTTTTAAATGATTGATAAATTTAGTTCACTTGTATAAAATTTTTCGTAACATTATAAAAATACCGGACCAAGAGAAAAATTATTTTTTTCTCTTTTTAAGTAAAATATATATTTAAGGTTCTAAAATATTGTTTAATAAATTTAAACTAATGCACTTACTTTTTTTCTGTCGGACAAAACCGGTTCACAGGTAACAACTTTTCAACGAATTACGATGGGCATTGACGCCATTCCAATAGCCCCTTTTTTAACTAATAATTAATTCGAGGCGGACCAGAACAATGAAGAAGCAGGTGAGGAGATGAAGCAGGACCTGTTTGAGCCCAAATCGTTATTTCTTTGTTGGTATATTCTAAAATATTTAATATATCATACCTTAGAAATTTAAGTACATTAAGTCCTTAGGATATAAATACATTCATAATTAGAATGAAAAACCTGTCTAAATTTAATGAGCACTACTTGATAATAAAAGATATCCGAGTTTGATGTTTAATAATAAATCCCCACTGCTGAAATTCTTGTCATTAAAAGTTTCACTCACATTATGATTGTGATGATCGTTTCCTTTTTGTAAATATGTAGTACAACATCTTTATCCTGTTGCTCTTTACTGTTGTTTAACATATTTCTGTTTAAGTAGACTTTTCATTCACATTAATTATTCCATTATACCATACTGACATACCACAGCGATAGGTATAATACAGGTCAATGTATTTATCTTGAATTAATGTTGCTATACAGATTTAGCCTATACATATAAGAATATACACGAATCCATGCGCATTATAAAGAACGCGTTATAAAAAAGGAAGAACGTATTATTAATATCTTGAAGTAGGTATGTATATATGGAACATTGTTCCATTCAAGTAAGGTGCCGGCAGTCGTGGTCGTACGTCTAGTTCGGTTGAGAGGGGACACATCACTGCCCGATTCTTAATAATTCGCCTATTTCCTATTACTACTTTCTGAACTTGTATATAGAAGACCGTAACAAATACATATAAGTTAACTACTCTGTATTCACAACCAACAGTTAGCAAACGTAAACAAATGCATGGGAACAGTAATAATTTGAACATTTTATTACCGATTTATCAAGGGGGGGGTGCAGTTTTCGCTTAACGTCTGCATATCACGTAGCGCATATTGTACATTTGTTTACACTGCTGCTTCTCAGTTTTGATTGCAATTTAGGAAAAAAAATCCTATATTTAGGACCTTTAGGTCTTTTTGGAATAAGATTTTTTCTAATTTTTCGTTGCTTACCATTTAATTTTAAAGAATATTGTAAAAAGGAAAACATTTTCCGTTTAAAATTGTTTTTTATATACCTCGTATATCTGTTTGTAAAAATTGGAAACTTGGTGTACAAAAAAATTGTTAAAACACCTTCGAAATAGAAATAGTCATAAAAATCAATAATTTGTGAGAGAAGATTTGATATTGTCCCGACATTTATTCAAAAACAGAAACATTAAATATGATTTATATAGGTAAACATAATTACTCTATTAACAGTCAGAGTATATTGTTGAGATCTGAAGTATAAAATCGTAGTATGTTTGCTTTAGATGCGTTAGAGTCCGGACCTGTTGCATTATGTATCAAAAAAAGAACCCAACTCGGCGGTATAATCATCGCTGACCAATAGCAAAGAACTTTTCAGCAAGCCGATCACATTCAACCTTCCTGACTGTTACAGCAATATACATCGAAAACTTTATACACGTATTTATACGAAAAGACATCACGATAAAAATCAGTCCTTGTTTGTCTACTATGAATTAGATGAAATAATTAAACTAATTTAAAAATTAATGTTTTCTGTTTCAAAACGTGAGATATTTTTTAACTTTGGAAAAATATAAAATATTTAGTAGAACACAAGATATAGAATATTTAAAATCATTTGAAGATTTGGAAGGAGAAACAACTAATTAGGAATAATAAACAAAATAAATGTACGAGGATGTATAAGAAAATAACGAGACTGGTGCTATAGTATAACAATGAAACAATTATTTAAAAAACTTCAACAACTATCCTTCAAAGTACTCTCCATTCTGTTTAATACACTTATCCGATCGTTTATCCACTTGTCATAAACTTCTGAGAAACCGTTTTTTGAGCTCCAACTCCGACTCTAAATCTTCGACCTCTTAATTCTTTTTTGACTTCAAGAAACAAATGGAAGGTCAGGAGAGTAGGGGGGTGAACCATAATTTCTACCCCTAATTCTTCAATTGTTCGTTGACAAATCGGTGATCTGTGAGCCGAAGCATTGTCGTGATGCAGCATCCAACCAGTCTTGATAAAGCGGTCGTTTTTTCATTAATTTTGCCTTTAAGGGTCTTCGAAATACATTAGAATAGTACTCCTCAGTTACTGTAGGTACGATGTGATCGTAAATAATGCCACATTTATAAAAAAAAATCAAGTGCATCGCTTTACCAGCGCTTTTAATAGTTTTGGCCGTCTGCGGTTTTGGGTTGCCTTTATGCTTCCATTGCATACTTTGAGACTTCAATTCAGGATCGTAATGATAAAACCAAATTTCCTCACATATAACCACATTACGTTGCAGTTGCCCTTTCCACTGCTGACAAATTGTCACTCGATTCGCTTTTTGTTCATCGGTCATCACTTTTGGAATCCATCTTGTTGCGACTTTCCGGTACCCTAAATCTTCATGAATAATTTTTTGGGTGGAACCGTGAGACAAATTAACAATGTCAGAAATTCGTTTTATACCAGTTCGGCAATCATTTTGTATCAAGTCAAGTATCTATTATCTGTATATGCTCTTTTAATCATTTCAAAAATTTCAGCTGCTGTTTTAGCCAACGGAACACAACATTTTATCGCATATCTTAATCTCCACTTTCATTTTTTCGACGGGTACGCAAAACACTGACAATTCAATAAATAATTTGTAATAAACGTCAAAGGTTAAATCAAAGCCTACTTGAGGAAAAGTACATTAAAGATAATGCTTTTATGTGACATTTTTTTATATCATAAAATTCTACCTCTGAAGAAGTTACAGCACCACTATCGTTATTTTCTGATACTCCTCGTACAGATTGTTATAACATAAAAAGAAACCGGGGAGACCGTTTACCCGATCTGTATTTTCATATATAACCTTATAACCTTATAGGTACTTTATAAATCAATAAAAAACTTACAATTTTGAATTATAAATTTGTGTTCTTTCTCAAAATTACTTCTCGGGGGTGAATTTTGGGAACCCGTTATATGCGATAGATATATTGAAAAAATTCAATAGTACGGCTTTATGAATGATGAAGCTATGGGTAAGAGCCCAAAAGTAAACAGCAGTCGACTGTATCGGTCTTTCAAGATGAGCCAAATCTAATAAAACTTGCATACACGAAGCAAGTGGTCGCCTGTTTCTTCAGAAAAACATCGAACTGATGCATCAATTACTTCTTTTTTTTCCCGTACATCAAAAACAAATTGCATATGATCAACGTTTTTCGCCACCTGAAAAAGCAGTTGTAGAGTTAAAATCGCATATTTTGAAGCAATCTCATCCGGAATGGGAAAAATGCTTCGAAAATTGGTTCAAATGTAGGCAGAAGTAAATTTTCTTCGTGGGGAACGTTCTGAAAAACAATAAAGCCATTTTCGATAACAAACATTTGTTTTTACTTGTTTATCTCAAAACTTATCTAGCATCTACGTGCCATTCTCCACTTGGGTAGTAACTGTTTATACGTTCTTGAATGAAAAATCGCTTTATATTAACCAAGCTACAAAGTTTTTACTTGATCAGTCACTATGCGAAGACCGTCAATTAAAATTTGCTGCTACTTTAAATCTTTGGCAAATATTACATGAATTTATATAATCTGTGTCGGATTTTTTCATTCCTATTCAATAATAATTTTGTTTAATTCTCTCTAAAGTCTTTACTATTCCTCTATTATTTGTTTTACTTTTGTGATAATATGAACTAACATAATTCATTCTTCTTTTTTTAAATGTAACTGAATAATTTAAAATTTATTGAAATTGATTTTTATTTGATTCTGGTTAAAAATAATAGGAATAGTCATATTTGGTGTAGTTATTTGTTTTTCATTAACATTTATGGAAGCATTAATTAATTGTTTTAATAAACCTGCGCTATGAGTCCGTGGAAATTCCCACTAAATTTAAAAAGATAGAATTTATGGTTTTGTTTTACTCCAAAAATTCTGAAAAGAGGGATATTTAGAACTTCGTCGTAATAAGAAATGTTGTGTGCATTTTGTATATTAAAATTTTCTTTACAGATATATTTTTTATAATACTTACATACTAAATCAGGGTTTATTAAATTGTTAATACTACCATTATCCATCAAGAAACGGGCATTCATTTCAGGAATTATGATAAAGGGAAGATTTGATTTCAGTACATTAACTTGTATTATCTCAGGTCGTTCGAAGTTAAGGCTATGGGAAAATTTACGTTACTTTAATATGATTGTAACCTGGCAAATTGTTATCAAAACTGTCTCGTATTGCTTGTGGGTGTTGATATGGTTCTCGTTGGAAAGGATTTTCAAATTGTACTTCATCGATAATTTGTTGATTAAATAATTTGGCTGGGATAAAGTTTGTTTTGGATTTTGATCTTAATGATGTGTTACCTGAGGATGTATCCATGGATTCAGGTTTTGGATATTGATTTTGAGAGGGATTTTTGAATTGATCAAAATTTCTTTTGTTGAATTTGGGGATTTGTATAATTACGGAAAAAAGGTTGTTCCTGTTGTTGTGGTCAAAATTATTTACAGGGTAACCATTATATTGATTATTAGTTGGATTCGGTGTCCTGAATAATTGTGGCGATTGAGAATGATTTGAATTCTGAAATGATGTCTGAATTTGTGAAAAATTGGACGTGACATTCTTGGATTAAAGTTTTTATTATAATTGTTGTTGGTTTGAGAGGGATTCGAATTGTTTCTAGAAAGTGTACATCTAAAAGGAGGTTTAAATGAATTTTGTGTATTATTTACATGGTGGATAGATCATTTTCTTGTTCTATTACAAAAGTAATTGCTTTTTCCAAGCTATCTGGGTTTCTTAATCTTATAGTCGTTTGAATAGTCATGGGTAAACCCTGAATAAAAGTTTTTAATGATAAATCATCATATCTATTTTTTGGTTTTTTTTTCAGCAGTAGGAATATTTAAAGAATTTGGAAATGACTAAACAACGTGCATCCTAATAACGCATACCGAAATTATAAGGCGGTTCATTTTTGAATGGTATTTACGCTAATTAAATCTTGTATCAAACAATCTTTGGTCACCAAAACTGAGATTAAGAGCATCTTTTACCAATTGACATGCCATTAAATAAGTTCTGGATCCTATTAACATTTGAGCGCTTCCAGTTAATTTACCTTGAATAGCTCTTCATAAAAAACTATTTAAAACATTATCATCAAAATATCTAAATATAATTTTAATAATTATTCCAGTAGTACGCAAAAATTATAAAAATAAATGGTAAAAGGATAAAAGTAAAAGAAAGTGAAAAATTAAAGAGACTTACAACAAGATTATCCGAAGTTCTTTTTGCACTTTCATTCCGTCCTCGACTGCGATTTTTGTCAACCTCGGTGTCCAAAATTTGGCGATTTAGTCGTCTTCCTGATTATTAGTTAGTTTGGGCGATGTGTGTCCTCCCTCAGCTGTATTTTTTCTACTTAGTTCTTATTGAATAATTTGCTTCCCTCGTGAACGATTGAAATCGACCGGAACTCGCGATTTTTATCCTACTGACTGCGCCAGTTATTACCTGTAGAATCGCAAAATATTTCTTTAAAAACTTTATTAGAAAAATTAAAATACAAAATTGAGAAATTTATTCAAAACGATCTTAATACTTTGAAAGCTGAATAAAATATGAATTTTAAAAGCATAAAAGTACAGAGAGTATAAAAGCAAAATAAGCAAAATGCAAACTGCAATTCATATTGTTTAAAAGATAAGCATATTAATGCATAAAACACTATTATAAATGGTCATATAACTTGGACAAATATTTTCAAATGATTACCAAAATCTTATAAAAGTTTCTTAACATATTTAATTCTCATGGTAATTATTTAGAGCCGATATATAGATGCGCCTATGTTCGCTACAGGTATGCGGTAACATATGATAAATGATAGTTCTTAATAGCTTTCTCATTCTTTCTGTATTGTTAGAGCCACAGACGCTATTCGATTGGGATTGGGTAAAAGCTCAAGCGACGTAACGTTCAACGTTCGCCGCCTAACTCTCTCCTTTAATCAAGCGAAACCGAAAAGACCTCTTGAGTTGTCAGGACAAGAAACGTAGACACGCCTGTATGTCCGTCCGTCTATTGAAGATAAATCATTATAAAATCTAGTTAAAGTGTAGTGATGTTCCACGAGATGAATTTAATTTTTCAATACAATGTAGATGTGTAAAGAATTTGACCATAAAAATGAACATTTTGTGCATACGGAGTTCATTTGTTTTCTTTAGATCTATAAGTGACTAAAGCATTAAAGCACCGACATAACTTAACTAGATAATGACAGACAAATAAAATCTATAGGTTCTATACATATACAAGTTGCGAATTGTTAAGTGTGTCCACATTCTCGAGCTCTGGTTCGAGCGCACGTTTCGTCTCGTGGTTCGAACAGAATGTGGACAGGAATACGAGTCGCAACATAATGACAGCCGCTGGGTCGCAAGGTTCGCTATAGTTGTGGTACTTCAAAGGAAACTCGTGTTTAGACTTGCAAGCCTATGGACGATTATAACATTCTTTTAGTTGCCTTGAGAGGCACACGTCCCATAACGAATCGTTCGCGTCAAAGTCTTTAAATGAACTAACAGGTAAATGTAGACACAAGCTCAAGCTCGAGGCGAAGCACGAGAATGTGGATGCCCCTTTACATAGCAACATAGTCGATCGAGCTGCCCTCTCGAGCGGTTGCTTCTATTAGGAAGATAGTCGGTATTATATACAGAATGTGCCACGTTCAAGGGGATGTAGCCTAGCGGGGAAACCACGAAATATATTAAAAATTACTTTGGCGGGTATGTGTAGATTCGTGGCAGCTACAATTTAACATTTGTTAGACTAACACTTGGTCACTGTTAACTAACTTTGATGATTTAACGGTAATTATTAATAAACAAAATTTCAATGTTATAACTATATATGAACTATGGCTCTCTGAAGGCGTATATTAACAAAAAATGTACATCAGATGCATTTTGCCCCATTGCACTTACTTGTAAAATTTCATAAATATCGTCCGTTTCGTTTTAAAGAAATTTACTTGAATCCATACTTTATCCCAACCATGTAGTTATATGGATGTTTCATAATTTAAATGATTCTATTGAATATCTGGACAATACGTTACCTTATATTTATAAGAAATTTTGATGATATTATTACTGTAGTGTTATAATTCTAAATATATTTGTTTCTAATAATAGTTTTGGTGAATGTTTTGACGCCTTTGTACAGGTTATTAATGAACCAATACACATAATTGACTTTTCTACTCTAATAGCCCCTATCTTTATAAATAACTTCACATGCTGTTTGAAGGTGGTACTATTAATGCAGACCACTTACAAATCACCGTTCGGTATATTAAAATATAGAAATTAATTACAACTGTCAAAAGAAAAAATTAACTTACAGAGATTTTAAATATTTAGACATATTAGCTTTCACAAATAACTTATATGATGTTAGGTGGGACTACAATTTACAACTCTATGATATTGATAGCAAGATGGACTTTTTAACATCTAATATATGCCATTTATTTGATAGACACTGCACGTATCGCGTTGCTCGCATAAGTAAACCTAAAGCCACATGGCTAAAACCTACCATAAGGCTACTATTCAAAGAACGCAATCGCACTGTAATGAAATTTATATTAAATAGAAATAAACTGGAAAAACTATAAAATATTGCGAAATTTCACAGTAGTCTCAGTTAAATGCGAAAAAACTGCTTACATTAACTACTAACGTAAATATTTATCTTCATCTAAATTTTATAAAAATTTAAAATCAATGAAAAAAAAAACTAAAAACAATGAGATTCCTTGTGCGCTTTCGAATCTCTACAAAATTAATGAGTAATTTTCCTCGATAATTCAGCAAACCGTCAGTGTTATAAATCTATTGTGTCATATATAGGACAACCAAGTTTAACAATAATGTTAATTTTGACTTCCAACCAATTGACATTACAAACTTATACAAAATTATACAAGAAATAAGATCTCCCGCATTCGGGAGTGACAATATCAATTTGCAAATGTTGAAATTATGCTTGAAAGATATTGATATACATATTTTACATATAGTTAGTCTAAGCTTAGAGCAATGGTATTTTCAACGTTCCTGGAAACATACCACCGTGGTACTCTGCCCAAAATTAATCATCTTATTGCTTAAAATGAACTCCGTCTAATTAGTCTTTTCCCTTTTCAAAAAGGTTATAGTACTCCTTCTGCATTAGTTAACTTATCAGAAAATATTTTAAATTGAATCGGTAAACAAAGGTCCACTATACTTGTGCTCTTAAATTTTAGTCTTTTGATACCATAATTTAATTATAGCGAAATGTTTATAAGTAAGTGTTATGGATTTGATGAAGTCCCTTGGTTTTATCCAAACGTATTTAAGAAATCGTTCCCAGACAGTTTTGTTCAATGGTCAGATATCTTCTATTACTTATATAAAATCAAGTATTCCGCAGGGCACAGAACTGTGCCCGTTTCTTTTCTGATTTATACCGCAGATATATACAACGAAGTTAGAAGCAGTTCCATTCAATTTTTTGTTGATGCCACTCAGTTATTGTGCGATTTTCAATTTGGAGAATGTGTCACTACTGTAAGCAATCTTGACAATGATTTAGATAATATCCACATGTATTCTTCAAATGCTTTCGAGTCAAAATTTTTAGTTTTTCGCAAAAGATCTTAACGGTTAACTATACAGCAAAATGCTATTTTATTTTATTAATATCATCATCATCATCATAATCGTATAATAATAATTAATCATCAGAATCATAATCACAATCAAAATCATAATCATAACCAATCATAATCACAATCAGAATCATAATCATAATCATAATCAATCAGAATCAGAATCATAATCATAGTCATTATCATATTCATAATCATGTTCATTATAACCTAATCATAAGAACAATCAGAATCATAATCACAGTCACAATCAGAATCAGAATCGTAAATATTTATATAATCATAATCACATAATTATAATCACAACCATAATCATAATCACAGCATCATCATCATCATCATCATCAATCTTGGCCATACCCTTACAAATTTTAACATAAGGTACTGTGAACACTTACGAGCTAATAGATGAAAACAACCGGTCACGTTACGCAAAAGACCTCATTGTCACTAAACACAAACCTACACTTAATAACACAATTGAAACAACAATGGAAATACTTCATATAGGGGACAAAAAAGAAGAACTTGATTTTTTGGAGGAATATGAAATAAAGAAACGCCTAAAATATCCTAAAGATACAGTATTAAATAAATAATTAAACCTGGGAAGTTCGATTATCTTAGATTACCTTTTGGACTAAATACCTATATAATACTAACCAAAAATATTTTTAGGAAAACAAGAATATTGCTTAATAATGATTGGTTGGGGGTTTATGACATGAAATTATTTACGCTTATAAAGAATCTGCCAATTTCTATCAAATTTAGAAAATGGTAATGTCAAATTAGCGTAAAGCTATAAAATTATATTTAACTTATTTGAAAACCATACAATTTAAATACAATATTTAATCGCGCTTATTAGGTTATAACTCCAACTACGTGGGTTAAAAACCCTAAAGTAAAAAATACTAACATTAAAAAAATGCCAATTATCTTTACAAGTATTAGCCTCAGCTTTCAAACAAATAAAGTTAATTTCAGTATCTCAATTAATAACGAAGGTAAGAGGACAGAAACTTCTATTAGAAATTTTTTATAAGTGCTTAAAATTTAAAATAGTTTTAATAAAAAATCTTATACCGATGCTTGAGTAGAATATGTCTGTAGAGAACCAAAAAAAAGCCACGTCCAAAGATTGTAAACAATGGATACTAAGGTCAGGGAAATGAAGTAACATGTTTCCATTGTGTCGTATTATGTCCATCCAGTAGTATGAGTACTTTACCATCCTTGTTGCAGTGGAAATTACCGTGGAAATGTTTCAAAAATTAACGAACAAATATGAGTTTATGTATGGTGTGTCCGAAATTGTAACAATATTTCCTAGTGGTACTCAAATTTTGACATCAATATTTAAAATTTTAGTCCCCCATGACATGGTTGTGTTAAAACCACTTGTTATGGCGCTTACCTGGGACTTACCTTTACAAGTAACTATTTTTTGTGGAGTTTTTTGGAAAGTGCCAAACCCCGATTCATCGATGATAAATATGATGTCTGATGTAAATTTATACTTATTGACAAGCTTTTCTAACAAATCAAAAATGATAACGTTTTCGTTATTGAAACCTTTTTGTCTTGCTATTGAGGTACCTTCAGGTTTGCGAAGTGAAAGCTGGGGAGTTCTTCACATAAAAGCATAAAACCAGTTTTTACTAACAATATTACTGATGTCTTTATTGGAAAAATTAGGAAGAGTACTTTTCTGTGACTTCAAATGCTAGGGTTTGGATTTCCTTGATATAACCCTAAAAACATTCTTCTGATTGAAGGATGTGCTTAGCAATAGTTTTTTCTATATTTGAAGAAAATATTGTCTGTCTACCCAATACCTTAAGAGGCAACAATACCGCATGAACTCGAAAATTTAAAATATTTCGAAAACGGATTGAGATAATGAGATAATTAAAAAACTGAGAGATGCAAATTTTTTCTCCAAATATTTTTAAAAACAGAAGAAAATGACAACTATCAAAATAAAAAAAGAAATACGTCCCCCCTTCATGCAGATTTTTTAAATTTAAAGTTTTAATGCAACTTTTTTTAATTTCAACCGCTTAGGAGTAAAACGAAATTTAAAATACTGGAAAAAATTAGTCAGTAGATTGAACCTATACACTATAAATACAAATGTATAATCTGGCAACAGTATTCACACATTTAGACAGATTATGCTTTCACGTCTGACGTTGATAGCGGTCAAATACAGGTTTTCGGGAAAATTTGAATTATTATTTGCACAGTACCGTTTGGGGAAATTGTAAACAATTCAATTTAGACGTAAGCATACTTACTTGAATGATCAAAGTCACAAAAGACCTTTTTCACATAAACGAGTGAGTTCTCGAAAAAAAAGCACTAAAAGCTATTAATACTAGGTAAGTATTTTTTATGTAATAGTTGCTAAAAAGTAATATGTAGTTTTAATTAATGCCGTTTCAAATGTTTATTGCTAATTTGGTTATGTCTAGTGTCAATTTAAAGTTAAGTATATAAAGTTTTAGGTTGCTGTTTATTATCGAAATTTTTATTTTCATTAATTCAATTTTTATTTGTTAACCTTAAATGAGTTCTTAGAATTTGTTTCAGTAAAATTTTAAACAATGAAACTTTTCACGAAAATGTCTGAAACAGTTTTCAGTCGAAATCACATGTCCTCCACGCTCGTGATTTTGACATAAAAATTAATGCATTTTTGTGAAATCATGTTTTTACTGTTAGTTGAAATTTGACTTTTGTAACCTTTAAATTTTTATTATCATTAATTTTGTGATTATTGATCCATTCTTGGTAACTTTATCTTCAAATCATTTTCATTGCATAACTTCTCCATAAATTTAACCCACCATAAGCATATATTATATATATAATATATAAATATACAATATGTCTCTGTAAGTTGGAACCATATGGGAAACTTTTTTATTATTAATTTTAGGAAAAAAAGTTATTCTTCATAAAAAGTTCTGCATTATCTAAAACCTAGAATACAGTCATCAAATATCAAATTTTTTCAGTGGTATACGAGGTTTGTCAAAAAATATGAGTTTTACTCAAGAGTAAAGTACCTTTAAATTTGACAATATCGAAAAATGTTACTAAAAAAAGTTGATCAGAATTAAAAATTACGTTTAAATATGCAAGTACATCCATTTACATTAATAAAATTATTTTTAAAACGTATGTCTACAATAATGCAAATTTAACTGTAGTGCACTTATTACGCGTTTTAATTGCAAAATTATTAGAAAACATCGAAAAACTAAAAGGTTATCATGTGTTTCGTAATCACAAGAGATACATTTCAGTCAAAATAGAAATATTAGTAGAAAATAAAATAATCTGAAGTTTTAATTTAAATGGATGTACTTGCATATTTAAACGTAATTTTTAATTCTGATCAACTTTTTTTAGTAACATTTTTCGATATTGTCAAAAATAAAGGTACTTTACTCTTGAGTAAAATTCATATTTTTTGACATACCTCGTACACGACTGAAAAAAATTGATATCTGTTGATTGTATTTTAGATTTTAGAACATGCAGAACTTTTTATGAAGAATACATTTTTTTCCTAAAATTAATAATAAAAAAGTTTCCCATATGGTTCCAACTTACTGAGACATATTGTATATATACCCCATCCATTCGTATGTGTCCAAAAAAATTAAAACTATTTTGTCTAAGAACCGGGCCTATGCAGTATTCTAATGGTAAAGCTATGTTGCCAAAGCAGTTGTGTTGAAAATTTATTCGTTTCTCTTTTCGTTTTATATAATCAAATCGGAAGAAAGGAGACGTGTTTATAGTTAGCCTATTTGTAGGTCTATATCGACTATATGGTCTATATGGAGGCAAATGTTTTTAGTCACGTGCTGCTGTTAGCTCTTAACTTATTATTAATATATTCTTTTTTTTTCTCATTCGTTCAAACCAAAAACACCATTTTTATACATTGCAATAGCTACTAGCAATATCCCCTTTTAGTTACTGTAACTTTAAAATAATTTTTAATTTTCTAATAGAAGACTGGTTAGGCACTGCTGTTGCTTATAATCGACCGGTTCAATCAGGCAACTGTTTACGGAATTAGAAAACTATTACAAATATTGTATGTACAGAGGACCTAAGTTCATTTCCAAATTGAATTGCAAAAAACGATCATGGTAAATTATTGCCGAATCAGTTGGCTTTCTAGAGATATAATGAGATTTTCTGATACTTACTTTAAGACAACTTGAGAGCTATAGGTCTCATGCAAAAATGATTGCACAAAACAAATAATTGCGCGCTAATTCTAACCGTAGGACGTTGTTTTAAAAAAGTGATGCAGAGATCTTGTTCAAATATTCAATATGTTATTTTCATTCATTTTAAAATCAAACCGTAAGGTCTTTGTGCTCATGATTTTAAGTTAAAATTATTTACGATTGCACTGATAAAAGTACGTGGTAAAATTACTTTGAATATTATCGGTTATATAGTGAATTCGCCGGATTATATTATTAATACATTAAGTAAATAATAATGTACGTAACAAGGCTGGTAGGCGACTTGTTACAATCGAATTGGTTATTAGTGTGCCAGACGGCGCACTTACTGGGACGTTTCGTAATTATCAGAGGCGAAGTGAGAAAGATAATGTGAAATAATTAGAAAAGAAAATTTATTATTATGCGATAAAATAATTTTACTGAAATATGGAAAACTCCAACTAAACCCAAAAAATATTTATTATATATATTATTATATAAAATGATTATAAATCCCAAAAATAAGTTATGAAACAATTATTTATCTGATTGAAGATCGTAGACTTCCACGGCCAGAGTTAATATGTGTGTTTCGCCTCTGGCTACGTTCAGTAGTTGAGTTACCGTGCACGTCTCAGCCCTTGATGTGTTTCGCTTCTGGCTACGTTCAGTAGTTGAGTTACCGTGAACATGTCCCCTCCTTTAGGTGTATTTCGCCTCTGGCTACGTTTAGTAGTTGAATTACCGTGCACATCTCACCCCCCAGATGTGTTTCGCCTCTCGCTACGTTCAATAGTTGAGTTACCCAGAACTTCCCCTCCTGAAGAAGCCGCTAATAACAGACGGCGAAACGTTGCGAAATATCTCTTAAAATTACGCGGTCCTCCGGAAGCAGTAATCCTCGAATTATGTATGTTAGATCGGTCAGAAGTTCTTATTATAAAACCAATAAGTAATTAATATTTATTTAAAATATTTGGGACTCAAGTTTTTTACGAAAAAAATCATGTATACGTTGAAAAGGAACGTTCAACTTCGGCAGATGTTATCGCATAACGCAAATATTCAATATGTCTGAAAGTTTCTAGATATGTTCTTTGATGTACATACAATTTTTTACCATTTAAAAGATCCGCTATACATCCTATAGTTGCTACTTATTATGGATGAAGCGATGAGGTGGCCTGGGAATGTATAGAGATCACTCTTGGATTTTTAAAAATTAAAGTTTTAAGAATTATCTTTTAGGCTCTTAATATGAAAAAATTCGGCCCTTACTTTTATTAGAAAATCAATGTGTTTTTATAGCTTGACACAATAGTTTTTAATAAAAATTAAAAGAACTAGAAAGTGATTATAGCATATATTTACTCTCATTTTAGGGTCTTATTACAAAAACATTAAAAAATTACCGCTCTTGCTTTTATCGAGAAAAGTATGTGTTAATTTGATACAATAATTTTTCATTAAAAATGATAAAAATTTGAAAGTAATTAGAAAGTAACTTTAAGCTCCTATTATGCCAACTAATATTTAGGCTATTATTATACTAACATTACAAAAATGTCACTCTTACTTTATTTGGTAAAAGTAGGGGTGTTATGGTAGTACCATCAATAGTATCATTCAATATGATAAAAATTAGAATATTAATTATTATACCAATATTTAAAAAATTGGCTCCTGCTTTGTCGGAAAAAAATGGTACTATATAGCCTGCGAGACATTGGTTTTTTATTAAAAATAATAAAGACTAGAAAGTGATTGAAGTATAATTTTAGGCTTATTTTGGACTACTTAATTTTATATCAACATAGAACACATTTCGCTGTCTTTGTTGAAAAAATCGAGATCAATAAAGACGAGAGATGAATTTTTTTGTGTTAAGTGCATAAAATTAGCTTAAAATTATTCTAAATTTTGTAATAAGAATTTTTTAATGTTTACCAGTGTTAATAATATATGTGCCTAGAGCTAGTAGAATTTTTTTCTAAATGCAAGAGAACTTTTTAATTTCAGTATAATAAGAGCTTAAAATTACAGAAAAGTCTGGTATGAAATTAGCCTAATATTATAGTTTGCTCATTTTGTACTTTATACTCTTTTTAATGAATATACCCAATATGTCAAATTAGCAAGGTAGTTTTTCCGATAAAAGCAATATCGGAAAATTTGTAATATTAGCTTAATAGAAGCCAAAATGAGTACTTAAAACAATAATATCAATATTTATGCGTATCTTTCCATCACATGAACGCGAATTATTTTTTAATGTTAGTGTACAATTAGTCTAAAATTATGACGTACCTATTCAAAATTTAAAAAAATCTATCGACATAGATTGTATGACATGTAATACTGCCTGGAGATTTATTGTACTATTGTACTATTTGAATTTAACTGGCAAGAAAAAACACCTATATACCAGATAATAAAAATTGTAAATAAAATATCTGCAACATTTATACTTATAATTTATACATAACGCTGGTGCTAAAGTGATACAGAGTTCAAAACTAACAGCAAAACAGTAATGTCTTACATTTTATAATAAAATTGAAATAAACCTAAATTATCTGAAATATCTGGTGTAGATATACTATGTAATATTTGGCCTTTAAACTTTAACGTCTTTTTAAATTTTCATAAAGCTTTTTAAAAATTAAAAAAACTAATTTGTAATTATGGCTTTGTGGTCCTTATTAAATCAAACCAAATTTCGAAGAATATAATTAGACAAGCAAATAATTGCATTTAAATTACATTGTGAAAACCCCCATGCACGCGTTTATAAGACTAGAGCCCGACTATCCCGTTGATAAACAAGATGGCGAATCACAGACCACTTAGCGGGAGTCGAGGAGTGGTCCTCGCCTCTCACTCTTTACTCCCCGATTGTTGTATTGTGCTCTGCCTCTACCCCCTCTTTGCCCCCTACCATTGGATCAATCTTTCCTCTACCCATTGTCTTTGCCGCTCCTCCCAATTCGACTAATACACAATTGTAGGTTTTTTGTGCTTATACACCAGTGACTCAAACCGGAGCTTTGAACTTTAAATTCTTGGCATTATAGGTTCTATAGGCTCTTTGGTATAATAGTGTTGGCGTCAAGTATTTCCAATGCTAAATTGTAATATTAAATTTATTTATACAAAGTGTAATTGGAATGTGTACAAATATTGAAACTGCGAGGTGTATGTGATAGGATAGGCATTCGTAACCAATATTTTCTTACTCCTTTGATAAATTTTATGATTAAAAAACGGGACAACATGGTCAAATAATATTTGCGAAATATTGCATCTTAAAATGTTAAATGTGACGAAGCCGGATAGATTATTAATCATTATTTTAGTTTTAAGGTACTTAAAATGAAGCACCCTATGTATTATAAAATTACGCGATTACTAAAAAACAAATTTTAAATTTTTAAAATCTACTTCTAGCCCTTTACTGTTAATAGAAAAATTTGTTTTAAATGCTATTTGAAAATATTGTTCGTAGTATTAATATAGGTCTTATTTGAATGAAGAACTCTGTATATTATAAAATTATGCTATTAAAAAAAAACGAACGGATTTTTGAAAATCAGCTTTACAGGTCTTTATTGCTAATAAATTCCTTAAAAATTTGCTGAAAATACTTTGAAAGAAATGTACGCGACATTTATATATTTTTTTTCGATGATATTCAAACTTCAAATAAAATGAAGAAGATTTCTGTAGGTATATTAAAAAATTATGCTATTATGAAAAAAAAACGAACGGATTTTTGAAAATCTACTTACAGCCCTTTTTTGTTAATAGATTCCTTAAAAATTTGCTGAAAATTCTTTTGAAAATAATGTACAAGTATTTACCTATATGTTTTAATTCGAAGATATTCAAACTACAAATAAAATGAACCACTCTGTATATTGTAATTTTTTTTAAATCATTTAAATTTCAATATTATTTTATGTAGTATTCCTTAAACAGTTTCATTAGTAAACAATTTTTGGATTATACAACAATCATAATGCAATAACCACGTAAGATCCAATGACAAATATTGTAAGAATTTTTTATTTTTATTTTTAAAATGTGGCTATTTATTTTATTTTTTTACAATTATGTCAAGCGCTTTCGGCTTACAAAGCCATCATCAGGGCATTTATAAAATTGGGTAACATAGTCAAAACATTATTATTATGATGATTGTAATTTTTTTTTAAATTTTGAAATTTAATTAAAAAATATATATTTCATTTCTCTTAAAATTTCGAGATCTTCCATTAATTCCATCTTGGTAAAATTGTCAGGTATTAAATAATCTGGTATTTTTGTGTTTTCAGTTTATCAAAATGACATTTAACAGTGTTAGATTATGGTTAATAATTTCTGCGCTGCTAACTTTGTAAAAACACACAGATTTGACACACAGTAGACATTCCTGAAAAAAAATCCTTCCTGTTCTTTGAAGAAAAGTTGAATATTATCGGAATATTTTGAATACTGAGTTCACAACACAGATTGCCAGATTTGAGTATGGCAGTAAGAACCGTATGTTTCAAGTTACAAAAAAATTTAACTTGTTCACTTGACAAGATTAAAAGTATTATTTGATACAAAGGGTACAGTACCATTTAATGCATTTTCGATTTTTGTTTTTGTCAATTAATTAACGCTATTAACATTTGACAATATAAAATTTGCCATTTTCACAGATGGCAGTAAATTTGTAATGTAGAATTTATAGGTAGAAGAGTGTATAGATTCTAAATCCGTTAAAAAAAATGAGGGTAGCCATACAAAACAATAAAAAAATTTTTATAGAAAACCAGAAGTAAGAAATGACACCATTAAAAAAGTTTCGCTACCCTTAGACTATATATAATATCTGGACCGAGTGGGTGCGAGAGAGAACGGTCATGAATATAACTATAGGCGGAGAGAAGCCAATAGAAGGGGAAATAATCAGTAGTGTTACTATTGTGGTTACTGCGGTTTTATACTTATAAAGTGTATATATCTGCGTGCTTTATTTCCCCTTCGGTTTGCATCTCACTTTTAGACCATATATTTTCTAAGATCTCTCTAGTATCCTCATCCGTAAATGTTCATTACAATGATAGCGATGTAAGAGTGACGTCACACTCCGTCCAAATTATATATGGTCTAAGATTACTACCTAATAAAATTCTCGATTCAATAAGTATTCAACACAAACAATGTTTCTATATCTCACTTATTATAGATATTTAATTTAGGAACATCTACAGGAAGCATTCTGTAGAGACTGAAATTGTAAATGAAAAAAAAAAAAATTTACATCTGCTATAATATTAAACCTGATATACAAGTTTTATATATAAACAAGTCACTACCACATATTTGCATGAGAATAATTAATTATTTTTTCGGAAAAAAACCATAATTAATCAATTATAAAAATTATATTAATTCATATTTATTGTTCTTTCCAGGATATGGATCTAATAGAAGTACTTTGGAAACAAGATGTTGATCTTGGTTTCACAGTCGAAAACATCAAAGGCGAAAAAGAAAGTATTAAAGACGTAAAGCTTGAACTTGACGACCAAAGTAATTTCATCAATGTTAAAGAAGATGAAACAGATAAGTTAAAAACACTTCAGGCGATCAACGAAGATACAATTAAGGTTAGCTAAACATTCTTTTTATTATTTTTTAGATTTTTAAATACGAATGATAAAATTCCATGTTATAATTATATTTTGTTATATACCGCGTGGTTCAGCAGGTAAAAATTCGGCTGTAAATTTTTACATATACCCAACTTATTTCCTACATTTATGGACATTACTACTCCTAGTACTAATAATTAAGAGTTTTCTTTCGGTTTTATTTTGCTTCTTAAAATGGTAAGCTTTACATTCGAAATAAAAATATTGGCTATATTGACTAATTATTGGTATACATTTTTGATAATCCTGTCAAAAATATTAATTTCTATTTCTATTTTTTTTCGAACGTGACATATGATTGATCGATATTTGTAGACATATTGGAGCTATATCATATTATTTAAAATTACTGCTTTCAATTTCTTTAAGTATTCTTATATTGTCCTCTTTTATATTAGGAGACATCGCCTTTTTTTAATTTAGCCATTAGTTATAATTCTCAGTGATAATAGCACAGAGCTGGGGCGATGCCATTCACAAAGACTGTTTAATTATTAAGCGTTTTCTTCAAAAAATAATCTTTTTAAATGTGTCCTCATAAATGTTCTTATGACTTTTCATGGCCCAGGAAATATGACATTTATAAACATAAATAGATCTTAATGGAATAAGACTAAATTCAAAACAAACAAAAATGCAATGAGATGTATATATAAAAGAGTTCCTGTAAAAGTACGATTCTACAGACAAAGATCTAAAGATAACACTAGAGTAAATGCTCTAATTAGATGTCGGCAGTCGGCAATATTATTTTGATAACTAAAAATACAGAAATGCAGGACCTGGTAAATATATATATATATATATATATATATATATATGTCTGTATGTATGTATGTTAATATAAGCACAGCAAGTCTTAAAGACCCGTGGCTTGAATTTCTCTACTGTCTTTCTGAATTGCCTTCTTTGTATTAATCTTACAATTTCCGTTTTGGAGGACCTCTCCTTCCATTTTTGCTATGTGGGCTAGCTATCGCATTTTTTTTACTCCGAATACATATCCACTCCTTCGGCACCTCTTCCATTTTCCAGATTTTTCTGAAGAGTTTACATATACGTGTCATTATGGTGTCTCCGTCACACTTCATTACTTCTATTGACATCCCATTACTTCCCGCGCTCTTATTTTTTCATCCTTTATTATTTCTCTTATATCAAGCTCGCTTGGTACTTCGACATTTAGAATTGCTTCATTATTTTTCATTACTAGGTAGCGTGATGGCAATGGCTGAGAAAATTGAACAAGCGAAAACAAATGCAGCAAATATTTATATTAGGCAATAGTAGTATAGTATTGACAGGGGCGACTAATACCTGACAACTAGGACCATTCAAGTTCCTTACTCCTACTCGTTCTATCCCTCGAAACGTCTTGACCACTTTATGAAGAGAGATATCCTTCTATGAAAAAAGACAAATGCAAAAAATATATAATAAAAAAACAATACGAGGACGGTTTGACGGAAGATTTTTCAATAAAATGGCTATTTCCCTATATGGCTAAACATCCCTATGGATTTGTCATACGTACGCGCATTTGATCCGCAATAAGCAAACGCGACATATTGCAGCTAGCTAGCTTTTTTATATTTAAAACGTTATGCAAAATATTGCACATCAGTTCAGTTGAAATAAATATTTTATTAACTATTTCAGGTACTTTCAATTGACGATCGCTAATTACCAGGGTATGAATTATGTTACAATTTCTGTAGTGGTAACAGTAAATGACGGCACTGAACGTTCTACATCATCCGTGCTCATATGGCCACTTACAAATAATTTCATGTGACGGAGCACATTCATGATAATATTTACATAGTTTTTCCTCGGTTGCTTTAATTGTTTTCAGATTTGTGAAAAATTTTGATAGAGGACATAAGAATCGTAGGAAAAACTAGCAACACATTCACCTTAGCGAAAATGTTGCCATCCTTTGAAAAGTCACTCTTCCGTCAAACCGCCCTCGAATAGAATACAAAAAAATTATATGTAATTAATTAATCTTAGTTATAGTACCAACATAGATATGGTTTTATAGTTGTGGGTACCATTACATATAAAAACAGAATAAGAGGGGGAGATAAAACAACAAATTACCATGAACATGCTATTAAGAGAGTATTTGGAAATGTAGTAAGAATTAGCACAGATATCTTGTATACAAAAGAGGGAAGAAATGAAGAAAGGAAGGAACAAGAAAAAATAAGGCCAAGAAAAACATAATGAATGATAATAGAAGATGTAGGATTAAAACGAAGAAAAACTTTAAATGAATTGGAAATTTTAACAAAATATCGTGATGGTTGAAAGAAATAGATAAAATAATAGGAAAACGGAACCTATTACTAGTATTTAACTATACTCTTCGACCAATTAACAATAAACTAAATCATTTGATATTTGGAGAGCGTACCCATTTTGATTAGGACGTCATAGAAATGTTCGGAAACCATACATTATCAAATATGGACAAAGTTCAACGAATAATATGTCAGGGATATGTGCAAAATCCAGCCTGAACGCAAAATGACCTACCAATTTATTTTATGGATTTCTAGAAATAATTTGTTTTACTAGTTGTTCTATTATATAGGTACTTTAATAGTTGTAGGCTAGGCATTATATTTTATTTAGAGAGGAACTTTCTATTGGTTGAATTCAAAATTCAATAATCTTATTATATAACTTTTGATCAAGCTCTCACTTATATACATCTATGGTAGTCTAAATGTTATTCGCATATTAATTGAATAAACTTTAATGAACCTTCGATCTACTGACTAAATGTGTAAAAATATACAGGTTGTTCAATTTCCAAATTTAATTTTAATCTCGTTTTCGAATAAAGAATAGACGATAAATCAGGACCTATTTTGGATGGGTTATCATCCATGTGATTAGAACTATAATGTAGCACCATCGTATGTATTATATTAATGAGCACGAGAAATAATAATGAAATTCCGTGAATACTTTATACCCGCGCCAGTCCATATATGTTCGATTAGTTAAAGATTCCTTATTTTGGTTGTAACACCGAAGACTTTGGAAAAATTTGTGATTGTGTACTAACCAGTGTCGATGATTACATCCTGTAGTTGTAAAAATAATCCATCGTTAAATAAAACGGAACAACTATCAGTTCTGATTCTTCTCAGAATTATTTTACAGCATCGGATTAAGTGTGCCTTGTCTTCATTCATTTCTTCCATCTATTCCGATACTGGTATAATTCTTTCATACAGGCGAGTCTAAACAATTCGTTAAGTTATTCATTTAATAAACATGCGGGTAGCGCTGAGAACGCGGCAACCTCTGAACATGCATCGGATTCAATCTCGAATAAAATGGCGTTAACGAATGAATAACTTTTACAATTTTTCTTGCATGCAGATATTATTATTGTTTTTTGTTTGTATTATAATATTTTGTTTGTTTTTGTCTGATTGTTATGTTTCTGTTTTTTGTCTTCTTTTTATTAAATTTCTTATAATGGCAATATTCTCTTCAGTTTTGTTTTTCTGTCATGTGAGTTTGATCAACTTCTAAATATTGTTCTACTTTTTCTCTTTGTCTACAATTCGAGTAAATGTAAAAGATAAATTGTACTTATCTTTTACATTTATAATGGATAGATTGTGTACTGTAAGGGTGGAAACAATTTGAGTAAATATTTTATGGCATATTGAAATGAAAATAAATAATTCGCTTTGTAGTTCTCCCTTGTACGCTTCTCTTTTTCGTTTATTGGCAATAACAATATATTTTTATTTTTCCATGCTAAATTGTTCCAAATCTCACCGACTTAGTTCTATATCTGTTGAACCATTTGGTATAAATGATATAATAAAAAAAACAGATTTATTCTCATATTTTTCAATATTATGTTAAACTTACAAACTTTTAAAGTTCATTAAAGTGTTCGTTACAATTATTCGGATCCAGAGAACACACTGATATATTCAGAACATATCTTTATAATATTTAATCCAATGAAAAATATCTAAAAATGTTCTTTTTTTCCCATAAAGCAAGAAAAAGATGAAGATCCTTGGTCTGGTTTCGACTACACTATCGACACTGAAACGGGTAAGTAGTTGTTCTTTTGGTTTTAATTATCTGTAAATATTCAAAACAAATTGTTAAGATGTTTGTGTTTAAATTATGCTACATGTAAAAAGGACTGTGAAACTATACTTATAAATGTATGTAAACATTTTTTCTGTTACTTTAACTGTTATTTTTAAATTGACAAATATTTTATTTATATTATAGACTGAACACCTGATGAAGGCTTGAAACGGTCGAAACGTTGCATGAAAAATAAAAAAATACACACACCATGGTTTAATTCTTAACCCGAAACCAAAAACATAGTAAAGAAAAGGACTAGATAGCCCAAGAAACCAAAAACAAAAATAAATAAATATATATGTATTAATAATCATTTTTCTAAGCAATAATAATCATTTTCTAAAAAATTGCTTAATATTATATATTTAGTCTAAAAGGTAATCCAAAATAAATGAACTTCCCAGATTTAATTGTTCATTTAGTACTATATACCTACTGGGACATTGTAGATATTTCTTGATTTCAAAATCTTCCAAAAAATCAAGTTCCTTTTTCTTGTCCCTTATATAAAGGACCTCTACTCTTGTTTAAATTGTTTTGTTAAATCCAGGTTTGTGTTTAGTGTCAATTAAGTATTTTATTTATAATTTATTTTCAATGTATCTTATTTCAAAATTTCTAAGGGTCTGACCAGTATAGCATTACAATCCGGAAAATGTAATTCGTAAATACGTGATTTTGTGAAAACTTTAACATTGACTTTGGGAGTCCTGTCGTAGATACCTGCACATCCCTAAAAAGTCATACTATTGTAACCAATGAATGCCCATAAGGCTCTAAGTATAATGCATTTTTTTTAAATAAAGCAGGATAATGATAATGATAATGATTCTTCTCGACTTTTTTATTTAATTTTTCTCTAATAACCCTCACTTTTGTTTTGATCACTATCATCCTGTCTTTTTTAAATATTATAACCATTATTATTTACTTTTTAACAACTTGAGATATATTAAACTATTACATTTTTCAAAATTAAAGTTATCTTCAAACATCATTAAAAATGTTAATCAATAGAAACACAACTATTGTCTAAAAACTAAATTAATACAAACGTTTTTTAAAGCACAAACCCATAAAATAACACAATATTTATATAATACATCTATTGATCAAAATGAGCACCGGTGAGGGTTGATCGATACTTGGATTTTATGTCAATGCGTAGAGAACTCAATATCTCAACAATGGGTAATTATTACATTTGATAAGTAAAATTGCAAAACTTTTCTTCGTGATGACTGACTTTATATGCAATATAATTTTTCATATTCATAATTTCTAATTATATATTCTCCTTATTTGAAATATCGAAGTTGCAAGTTGTTAGCAACTTTGTCATTAATTTGAGCAAGAGGGTTAATCAAAAATATTATAAATACTTTTAAATTATAGAATTTTTCAAATCGATTATTAAATTCTTCCAATAAAATATCGAAATGTTTGGCAACCTGATGAGTTGCAACTTTTCTGTCGCAATAATTTTCAATTACCATTTTAAAATTTGGAGAATGTGATAAATGGTCTTTCTCGATATATGATAAATAGCGCTAATTTAGCTTTAAAATTATTTACGGTACTGATTCTCGAAACAATAGGTATGTTGATTTCCACTATGTAATTTCAAATTCAGTTCTTTGAAATCTAACGTAAAATATTTACTATTTTTTAAAATTTAGATATTTGAATTAAAGGCACTTTAAAATTTAACCGCGGGCATCTTGGCGCCATTGTAATTTTAATGCTCCCTTTTTTTTAGACCAGGGCCTTTGAAAATGGTAAAAAGTGGAAAAAAATAATAGTAGGATGAAACTCATTGGAAAAGGAAGAGAATATAATAAAAATGAAAGAAAAAATAATTTACGGGCGATCTGAGGTCGGGAAGTGGAAGGGGGTGAGTTTTTAAGGGTAGAAAACTGTTTATCTCGATTTCCGGCAAATCTACAAGTCCTATGGAAAAAAGTTGTAGGTAATAAAAAGATTTACAACTTTTGTATTTACACTTTTTTCACATAACCACAAAATTTATGTAAAAAATTCAAATAACCAAGTATTTGTTTTTTTATTTTTATCTTTTACAAAAAAATTTTTTGACTTGTAGTTTTGCCGGAAATCGAGATAAACAGTTTTCTACCCTTAAATACTCACCCTCTTCCAGTTCCCGACCTCAGATCGCCCGTAAATTATCTTTCCTTTCATTTTTGTTATATTCTCTTCTTTTTCCAATGGGTTTCATCCTACTATTATTTTATTTCGTTTCAAAAATTATCGACCCTGGTCTATTATTCTGTGCCCTTAAATAGTCAGTTAAATCATTTAAAATAAAAATAAAGTACACATGATTTAAAAATTAGTTTAATCAAAAATGTTTATTATAAAATTAACTGTTTCTACCATAATCCATAATAAATATAAAAGATAATTTATACTTATCTTTAATTTCCATAGTATTCCAGAGCTTTTTTACTAATTTTTCTGCGACTTAAGTTTTGCTAATCGCATTGTCAAACAGTGACAGAAGAATGACAGATTTCTTATATGCATTCTTGGCTTTCTATCATAAACATTTAAACCAATCATTATCAAGCGATATAGGTATGTACAGTATGGTTTTTGAAATAATATTCTTCTTTTTCTAAAACAATGTGTTTAATATTATACATTCAGTCTAATAGGTAATCTAAAATAATTCAACTTCCTAGATTTAATTGCTCATTTACTATATATACTGACTACATTGTAGATATTTCTTGATTTCAAATTCCTCCAAAAAATAAAGTTCTTCTTTTTTGTCACTTATATGTAGGTACCTCCAATGTTTCAATTGTTTTCTTAAAGTGTAGGTTTGTGTTTAATATCAATTAGGTGTTTTGCGTAATGTGACTTATCTGGTTGCTGTAATTAATAAGATTGTACGTGTTCACTGTATATTATTTCAAAATTTTTAAGGGTCTGACCAATATAGACGGTGTTACAATCCAGAAAATTTAACTTGTGAATACCTTATGTTTTTAATTTATTAATTGTAGGTTTTACATTTAATAAATATTAACCTACATTATTTTTTACTTTGAAAGATATTTAAGAAGATGTTGTACGAGATATAATTTTTGATATTTTATTTGAAATATCTCCAAAATATATAATAGTTCTGTATGATCTGTCGTCTTTAGGTTGTTTCGGAAATATAAGGTTAATGGCAATCTTTTCTTTCATATTTATTATGTTTATTATAATTTATACGATAAAAAAACATTGTTTTTGATCAATTTTGGGGACACATAAATTCTTGTTCCAACCATGACTACACACAATTTTGATACTTTTTTATTCAACTTAGTATGACTTTTCATACTTTTATATTTTCTGAAGCTCATGATGATAGGCATAGTAAACAATGTAAGTACAAATCATTCTGCCAGTGTTGCTGGCCAGCTATTTTTATGTTTATAGGACACGTTGCTAGACTATGTGCAGACCAGAATGACTCTCGTTTTCTTGTCCTCGACCTAGCCACTTCTGTTATTGAAGTATGCTTTTTAACACTTCCACTTGTGCTGTAATTTGTTTTTCAATGATTTGACTCACTATCTTGAGTGTACATATTATCAGAATTTAATGAAAATGAGGATTAGTTGACACAGTATTATAATCATCTAACCAAGTTTGAACGGATATTATTTTCTCGTATTTTTTCTTAATTTAGGTAATAACACATTCAAATATAAAAATTTTGTATGATTTCTTATATACAATGCGTTTGTGATCTATGGAAACGTATTAATTAATATCTTCTGAATTAAAAATTCCTTAGACAAAAGCTCGAACAGGACGATTTTTAATTTGACGGTTGTTCTACAAAAATAATATTAATGTATGACGTATAAATCCAATACTTACTTTTTTGTCAAAAATGAAATGTGGTTTTATGAATTCCACATTACCCATACTTGAAATCTGCACTAATAACTTTCGAGATATACGGGAGTGATTGATTAAAGGAAGTGATCTAATTCATTAATTAAATTTACTTTCTACAGATGCAGATGTTCTTTCTTTGACATTCATAGAAATAATCAATAAAAGTAAGAGGTACAACAATAAACATATTTTTTAATATTAAAAAATGAATACCTACTAAAAATTAGCGAAAATAATATTAAAAAAATATTAAAAAGATCAAGTTACGTCTATACAAAGACCAAATAGTTCATCACTTTTCCCTGACCTATCACTATCCTTAACCAATCACCCCCGCATATCTCGAAAACATAACTACAACCTCGCATATATAGGAAATTCTCAAACTCGGGAAAATACCAACTTTTTATTTGTGACATAAAAAGTAACTACCGTATTAAAAAAATACAATGACGTAATACTTTTTACAAATTATATTACTCGGCGAATAGGTATGTGGGTGGGCGTAACACTATTTTTTTGTAAAAAAATTAAAAATCGATCTGTTTGAGATTATTCTCAAACTATATTAATTGAGATATTAGGACAGTTCTGTACTTTATAATTATAATAGATAAAAATGATTAATTTTAGAACTAAATACTTATTGAGAGTACTTTAAGTTTTGCGAGATTTTTTCATAAATAAAGGTATTGTAAAGAAGAAATAAAAAAATATGCAGGTAATATTTTATATGGAACAATGAAAAATGTATGTGTATTGAAAATTTTTTCCGTAATTAACATTTTTTTATAAATTTTTCTCATGTTCAATGTAAAACAAACAATTTTAAAAATAAATGTATTAAAAAATTATTGCAATACTTATTATAACACAAATATAACTGTTTTTTATAAATTAATTTAAGTATATTTTCAAACTGTATGAGAATATATGTAGTTTCAAAAAATTAGTTGCTGACCATCCTATATCATAATAGATCTTAAAAGGTTCAATGGAATCTTTTTTACACCGACATAGTCAATGCATTCGTGTGTTATCACAAGTATCTTATTGAAAGATGTCAAGAATAGAAATTTAGATGGTTTTGTCATTTCCTGAATGCCTAACAATAACACCTTTTCTTTATTCGAGTGTTGAGTTAATCCCATGAAGAGAGGATGGTACAGAACAAAGATATTCTCAGTTATGCACTTGATGTCTTCAAATTTTGAAGATTTATTAAGTTTTTTAAACAAATAATTAGTTGAATATCAAGTAAGGGTATAGGATTTTATAATAACAGGTGTAGCATGAGTGGTTGATGTATGTGACATCCTTCTTTGATTGTTTACTTAGTGGATTTTAGATTCTATTTATTTTAGTTTAACAGGAAGTTCCAGGCTGAGGAGATCATTTTTAATGTGCATGTTTTGGTATTCTTAATATCATAGTTGCGTATACTGTTCCAAACCATTTTATCAGCTTCTTACCCTATAAGGTCATCTCTATGGTTGTAGTATTTGGGTTGTTGAATCCATTAATTCTTTTTAGAATTATATTTTATGGTTATATTTTGGACCCATTTTCTAACTTTTTTCTTTCTCTCATTGTCTATGATTTATTTAGTTTATTTGCAACTACTTCTTTAATTTGACTTTTTGATCGTTGTGGTCGCCTTTATATCAATATAATATATCTTATATGGCATTTTAATATATTTGCTATATACAATGTGTCTGAAAAAGTTGGCAACATATGGGAAACTTTTTTATTGTAAGTTTTACGAAAAAAAGTTATTCTTTATGAAAATCTCTGCTTTCGAAAATAATAATATTCAGGCATTTACATTTGACATTAGATGTACAGTGTACAAATTCCACAAATTGCAAAAGATTAATAGGAATATTTTGACCACTTCAATTTCAACTTAAATTTTGCAAATTTTAGTTGTGAAACACGTCAACTTTTATCTTATTTAACAAGTCAACAAACCTCAAATGTTTATTTGCTGATTTGAAATATTTTAGCAATGAACTTAAATCAGTAATAAATAAGTAATACCCAACAGAACTTTTCAGACATATTGTATAATCATTCCACATTCTGAATCCTGCTATACCACTACCTTTTCCTGATTTTACCCTTATTGACAAAGGTGCATTCTGTTAAATTCGAGAGTCAATCTGATTTTATTACTAAGTGGCGCAAAAGTAATCACCCTATCACAGGATCCTATAATTTTTGCAAATGGCAGCAAATGTCAATTCTGCTATGAAATTTGTGAAGTAAACAGATGCAGAATATACGTCGATAAGCCATGGAACGCATTATTCCACAGAAACGTGGAATAATTGTTTAAATAATTCGTCTATGCATGGTGTTGCACAGTAAAAAATAAAAATGTAAAATTCCATGATTTTACTTTGGCTGTGATTCCACTCGTATCGAATTTTTTACATAGAATCTACTATTACATGTCACAACGTAGTGTTTTATTATAAATTGTGTAACTGATCACAATATGTCTAAAATTTAAACTGTATTTTTACAGTACATATTTAGTGATGAATAAACGAACTACATATCTAAATATGCAATTTTAAATGACTAGGGATATATTTTTCCACGTAGATATGTACATTTTCTGTATATATCACCAAATTTTAGAATGTAAACGTAGAAATTCATGTCATTTTACTGTGTAATACATTGACCGACAAAATTATCGCAACACATAAATATTGTTCCTTTGTGATCAAAAATTTTAGTATGTATTTTAAAAAGGTATCTTGAAAATATTACATTAACATGAAGTTTCAATAGCAATACCATTAATTAACTAATTAACATTTAATTAACAATAATAAACAAATAACACATAAACTGAATAAATCTTAATCTTAAAATGAAAATTGCACTCGACAATTTTCTGGTTAAATCGTTTTCTTTCAGTCGCCTTCGGATTCAACATTTCTGGTAACATAAACCTCATTCAGGAGCTGTGGTACATTTAAACGTTTAATTTGCAAACATTTTTGTTTATGCAATAATGAAAAACCAACTTACATAAATTTCTTAAACAGTACAAGTCAATTGTTGTTCAAACAATTAAAAAACTAGCAACATTTTTGCCAGTTTGACTTTTCACTATAACATATATTGCAATTGCTTTTAAAAAATCTATAGTCAACTTCTGAATTTAGCAGATAACCCTACTTTACTATTTGAAACATAACATAGCCCGAAATCGTTGTGTTGTAAAAGTGATGCGATAAGTTTGCCTGTCACTTTTTATTTACAATGTAAAACTACTTTACACTGTAAAATCAAACTTGTTTTATTTGAATGTAAGGATGTTCAGCAACATATGGGAAAAATTTTATTATCCATATCTCAGAAAATTTAATCTTTATAAAAACTGGTAAATCATAAAATCTCAAAATAATTTAAATTTACTTATATATATGTTTACAGAGAAAAATAGAAAAATAAAATAAATAAGTGTTTAATTTTAACATTATCAGAAAAAATTGTTATAAAAGTAATTTAGAATTAAAAATAATTTTGAAATTTGAAATCGTAGTGGCCTAAGTGTGATTTATTAATTTGAATAACATTATGAAGTCATTGATAAAAATAAAAATTACTTAATTGCATTAAAGTAAATACTATTTTGTATTAATTCATAACGTCTTATTCTTATTACTCTTACTTGTATTGTTTATCCTTGTATACCGTATAGAACTTTAAAAAGTGAATTTATACACTGCACAAACTTTTTTTTTGACCAATAAAATTGTGTGAGAAATGAGTAGTAAAAAAAAAGTCCTAGAATAGAAACCCATTGATCCTGGGAAAGGGCTTTTATAAGAACTTAATTATTTATTAGAATACATTTATTAAATATTATCTACATAACTACAATTTGACAAATTAGGGCTCTTGAAAAAGAAAAAATGTAAATTAAGATCTCCTCTCGTGTCTAAGTGAAAAACCTAAATCGGAAACATTTCCCGTTTTACAATAATTTTAATCGTATTTTTTCTCCCTAAGTTCCTTTTCAATTTTCTCAGCAGAAAGTTTTATTTGTCGATATCTTTGAATTAATTTTGTTTCTTCCACTGGATTTAATTGTTCCAATCTTGTGGATTATTAGCTTTCCTAGGCTAGATTAAAAAAATCTGTCAGCAGCTTTACTGATTGTAAATATGGAAAATATAAATTATACTTATCTGTGTTTGCATAGGATTCCAACGCTTTTTTAGTTATATTAAAACGACCAAGGTTTCGCTATTTTCACATATATAGTATTTTCAAGTTTTAATAGAAGATTGACAGATCTTTGACAAGCGTAAATTATTTCATATCATAAACATTTCAACCAATCACCACTAAGTAATCTATGTTTACAAAGTTCTTCTATAAAATATTTTGGTTAGTATTACATAGGTATTTAGTCCAAAAGGTAATCTAAGATAATTGAACTTCCCAGGTTTAATTGGTCGTTGAATACTGTATATAGGGGAAATTTTAGGTGTTTCTTTATTTCATATTCCTCCAAAAAATGAAGTTCTTCTTTCTTGTAACTTATATGAAGTATTTCAACTGCTGTTTCCATAGTGTTTTTAAGTGTAGGTTTGTGTTTAGTTGTTTTAATCTATAAGCTCGTAAGTGTTCACAGTAGCGTATATTAAAATTTCTAAGTCTCTGGCCAAGATACACTCTGAATTAACTTACAGGTTACATCCAGTTGAGTTCGATATACTGGATGATAAAATACGTCAAACTATTAGTAGAATTAAACATCAAAAATTTCTAAAACAATCCAAAAAATTAAAGAATTTAGAAGCAACTCAATGTAAGTACGAAAAAGCACAATATACTAAAACAAGCACAAACACATTTTCACAAAGTTTCCTAAACTTATATAATACTCAGTTCACTGATACTGAAATAAAATTTTTTAATAAGGGACTTAAATACAGTATACCACCTAGATTCACAATTAATATTAAAGAAATTTTAGTAACTACTCATAAAAAGCTTTAAAATCCCAGTCTAATAATTTCTATTACGAAAAATTACAAATTTACAATTTGATTAAAAATTTAAAACCTGTCAAAATTAATAGTGATATTTTAACTTTAAAAACTATAAAAAATAAAGTAATAATTTAACAGTTACAAAATCAAATAAAGGTTATACAACCATCATTTCAAATACAAATGATTTAAATTAAAGTAAATGAATGTATTGAATCAAGTAACTTAAAAATTGGTAGTAGAGAACCAACCAAAAAGTTTTTAGATAATGTAAGGGAACTAGTTAATCAATAAAATTTCCTTTTTAATAACTTTAATAAAAAAACATATAATTCAAAAAAATCCTTAACCACCAAAATTATATGATACAATTAAATTACATAAAGATACAAAACCAATTAGGCCTGTAGTTTCTTAAATCAATACCCTAAATACAAAATTAGCAGAGTTTCTTAATAAAACTTTAACTAATTACGGTTACATATCAAAATATTTGCATTTGATACATAATCTAAATACACATATGTTAATTAAATGAAAATACAAAATTAGTTTCATTTGACGTTAGTAATATGTTTTTGAAAATTCCTCCATCTGATTGTATACCATTAATAACTAAATTCTTAGAATGAAAAAATATTAACCAAATTTTAATTAATGAAATTATAAACCTATTTAATATATATATCAATCAAAATTACTTTGTTTTTGATGATACATTTTATATTTAAAATGAAGGTTTACCCATGTGTAGTCCAATATCACCAATTTTGGCAAATATTTTTATGGACAATTTAGAACAAATCATTTTTGATTCAAACATCTCCAAGAATGTATTGTTTTGGTATAGATATGTTGATGATGTTTTACAGGTAGTGATAGACAATTAGATATTTTCTTTAATTTTATTAACAAATTACATCCAAAAATAAAATTTACTGTTGAAATTGAAGAGAACAGATCTATAAATATCAAAAGAGTAAACTGTAATCTTCAATATTTAATTTATCGTAAACCTAGTCATACAAATATGACTATTCCTTATGACTCAAATCACATAAATTAGCAGCGGATAATTCAATGACATAGATCTTTTTCAATACCACGAGTAAAGATGATTTTAAAAAGGAAATTAATTTAATAAAACAAATCGCTACCTCAAATAATTATCCATTACGTCTAATAATTGGGTTGATTAATAAAAAGGAAGAAAGGGTTGCCGTTAACCTGATTTTTCCGAAACAGCCTAAAGATGACGGGTCGTACAGAACAATGACTTATTTTGGAGATATTTCAATCAAAATATCTGTATCTCGTACATCTTCAACATTATCTTTTAATGTAAGAAATAATGTAGGTTCATTTTTATTAAATGTGTAATCTAAAATGAATAAATTTTCAAAATCGGCTATTTACAAACTAAATTTCCGAATTGTAACGCCATCTATCTTCTCCAGACACTTTTTTAACATACGCTACTGTGAACACTTACGAGCTTGTAGATTAAAACCACCATATAAGTCACATTACGCAAAACACCTTATTGACACTAAACACAAACCTACACTTAATAACACAATGGAAACAACTGTGGAAATCCTTCATATAAATGACGAGAAAGAAAAACTTGATTTTTTGGAGGATTATGAAATAAAAAAACACCTAAAATGTCCTCAATATACTGTAATGAATGAACAATTAAACCTGGGAAGTTCAATGATCTTAGATTACCTTTTGAACTAAATACCCATATAATACTAACCAAAATATTTTTTTTGTAATAGAAGAACTTTGTAGACATAGATTACTTAGTGGTGATTGGTTGAAATGTTTATGACATGAAACAATTTACACTTGTCAAAGATCTGTCAATTTTCTATTAAAAAGCTATATATGAAAATAAGTACCTATATTTTCTCTTTTTCATGTTTATTATGAATAGTTTCCACAAAGTAAGAGTTGAAACATTTAATTTAATTTACTGATTCTATATTTTTGTTAGAAAAATTAGAGAAAAATATTTGAGCAAGTATTAAAAGTCCTGCTACAGATTAAAAGTCAAATGTTATAAAATATTTGTGTTAAGATATTTTTTGAGCATGCATTATTCCTATTAATAATATTAATATTTGGTTTAAAACTTGGTGCGTAGCTAATTTTCTTGAGACTTAATTAGCTCAAATAATATTTAATTTTCTATTATAACTACTTAATTGAACAACATTCCTCCTTCTTATTTGAAATTTTCATTTAAGAATTTCTCTAAGATAGTCAATATTATTTTTTAAATTAGCTATAACAAGATCTTTTTTTTTCCCCGAAATCTCATAATGTTATAGATTTAATAATAATTTTAAATTTTTCAAACGTTCTATGTTAATTTATTATTTATCTAATTTAGTTAATTACACAAATACTTTACAAAAGTCCCAGATATACTAATTTTATAGTAATATTTATTAGTTTAGGATCATAACTGTATGATAAAACGGTGTTAGGGTTTTGAAACGTGAAACATCGTCCCTCATAATATGACAGCCCCCAGTCTGTGGACTAGTTCCCTTCTCTGGCCCCGTATTGTCTGAGTGGCAGCCATATTAGCTTGGACTGCTCTGCTGCCTCTATTCTGATTGGCTTTGCTGGTTTTCAGATATTTCATGCGGAGTAAAAGTTCAGTCAAACCCAAGTACCTGTGTATCCAATGTGGTCCCTGGTATTACATACTTTATAAACGATTTTAGTGATTCCCGTAAATGGTGCGTTTATGATTTGAAAGAATTTTTCGACTTTGGCTATGTGTAGTTTGGATAAGGCTTAAAAAAATTCGAATTGAGGTATGTCTTTACTTAGAATCCAAAGATTTACTTATTTTTGTCCGGGTTAATCATTAATATATAACAATGGGATCTGATGTATTAATCATGTTTGGTGCACATTTTAAATGTCAAAAATTATATATATATATGTTTGTATGATTAATGATTGTCAGGTATACTTTAGGGAATAGGCCATGACTTGGACAAAATTACTTTTATTTTGAATAATAGTAATAATTTTGGATCCCTGGCCGGATAAAATGAAACTTTCAACCCCTAGAGATTAATGCTAGAATCTACTATACAATTGTAAGGCAGATAGATTCTTTATAAATAGAATTTCATATTTTCTTGTCAGATTCATTTGTATATTCATTATATTTGAAAAAATGTGTTCTTTGGATGATATAACATAAAATTTAAACATATTTCCGTCCTAATACTTCCAGGTAGGTGCATTGTGCATTTCATTTAATCAGGAAGAAATGAATTAAACCATTTTAGTTTACATGTTATACTAATTTCATCTATATCTAAATGAGACAAAGCTTCTTTATTAAATTAGGTATGGAATATAAATATTTATAATTATAAAATAATTACATATTAATTTTTATTATGGTCAATCATTTTTTTTTCAAATTGTCGAACATAATGTTAGTTATAAAATTGCAAATACCACTAAAAATATATTTAGCATATTGAAACATAAACAGAAATCGAAACAAATCATTCTTGAAAAAAAATCTTTAAATGATATTTTTATAATTACTTTTGAAATGATCCAATCTATATAGTTTCTGAAACTGTTTCTGATGTGCATAAAATATTTTCTATTAAAAGTGAAAAAAGTATAAAAAGTATAAAATAGACCGTTGAAAACATATTTTAAAAAAACAAATTTTCTGTTAAAAAAGTTTTCAATATATTCCGAAGATATTTGATACATATTTACTTTTTAAAAATAACCGTACTTCTATTTATAAAACCTTTATTTCATTGTTCTAAGTGCATGAAGCTAAAAGACAGAAGACAGATAACAAAAGACAGGTTAAGCAAACTTATAATAAAAGGAAGTTAAGCTTATGATAGAAATAAAAGATTTAAAAAAAATAGTCAAAATATAAAGATATACAAACAATAAGACCGGTAAACATAGGAAGAAGAAATTTTTGATTGCAGGGACAGAGAGGTATTAATATTTGAGCTAAACATGATACTAGAAAGAGAGAAAAAATGTAAAAATATGGAAATCAAACAAGTGAAAAAATATCAGATACATAAAAGCTCAAAAACGATAAAGAAACACTTTGGATGCAAAGTAAAAGGAGATGTGGAGTGATTATGTAGAATGGGATATAAAAACAATAAACGTTTTTAATTGGTATTTGAAATGCAAACATAAATGACAATGGAAAAAAATAACCAACCACAAAAACAAAATGAATGGGAGAAAGTGGAATAATCCACATCAGGACACGAATTAAAAATCACGAAATCCAGAAGGATTTAACGGCTTGATCATAATGATGATGTTGATAGCCCATGTCCAGCGACGCTGTTTGTAGACATGACTACTCTATAGGTACTATCTTCATTATTTGTTATTCTTTGTATAATCTTTCTTTTGGCATCATGTGAATTTTTCTTAGCTGTCCTGTATATTTCTTAATATCCGTTTTATGTGTAGATCAATATTTTTATAATATTTCATACTAAATCGTATATTAATATAAATACATTTATAAAATAAACATGCATTTTATACATAATCTGACATATTTTCCTTTTATTTGTGTTATATTTTTTAGGTCGCCATATATATATATATATGTCTATATCGTCAAATTTGATGTTTAAATTCATAGCCAACTTTTGAATTTTCTATTATTTTAAATAACACGGCTTTTCTACGTGTTTTAATTATTCAATTGAAACGATAAAGTTTTCTGAAAAATACCAAAAGTAAAAAATATTTTAGAATTAAGTTCCCCATAAAATAAAGTAATAACTTTTTATTTCAGTAACATTTTAATGGTGCATCATTCCTTATCAACCCTTTAGAATGCTACAATTGAATTAACTCTACTTATTGTCAATTAATGCTCTTGGTACACTTACAACTTGCACCAAATTAGGTTTTTGTAAATTCAAGTATAACCGAGATATTGATTTCTTTCGAAGTTTCAAACTCCTCTTTCAAGGCCTATAACTTCTCAGAGGTGCAACTTAATATAGAAGTAAGTTGCGTTAAATCTCCATATTTTAGGTTCCTCTAAATCCCCCTGCTCTATGTTGATTCTTGTACAAATCATCCTGTATAATGAATACTTTATTTCTCTAGGTAGTTTTCACTTTATTGTATGAGAAATTGCCTTTAATTTCTTTGGTTATTTCTATAATCTTTTTTTGTCTTCCGTTTCCTTTTATTATTAATCAAATACATATTTATTTATTTTTAAACTAAAGTTTTATAAAATATAATATATATGATAAGAACTATTAGTGTTTTTTGGAATGCCTCTTTAGAGCAAGTTTTTTTATTACTTAAACTGTTTATTGTTTATCCCGAATTTTATTTTCATAAAATAGATATATACAAAAGTCAGAGGTTCAATGATACCGATTCTAATGTTAATTAAATAACTTGCTTTTTTAAAAAGCATGTCAAATTTCATTGAATCATTTATTTCTATTGTACATAATGTACCTATTTTAATTGTATAATTCTTGAGACGATTAACTAACAAAGAATTTAATGTATGTATTTTCGAATGCCCATAACCATAATATGTGTATATCGAACGAATAGTTAAAATGTATCTAGGAAGTACAATAATCAACAATACAAACTGATATAGCCAATAGAATTAAGAAAACAATAAACCCTCCTGATGAAAACGGAAAACAATTTTTCTAAATAAAGAAAACAACTATAGGCAAGCAGTCACTGTGCCTAATAATTTTAACAGCAGGTAATAGAAAGGGAAAATGAGATCAAATCAGGAATGACTATACAAGAAACGAAAAAGTTAATAGCTATAAACTAGAAAGTAAACAACTAGGGAAATGGTATTTAATGAAGAGGATACATTAGCCATCAAGATGGTTGAAATGGGAAGGACGAGCAAGTGACAAATAAAAATAAATACCAAATATATTATTTAAATGGTCCTATGGGATCTCGTAAACTGTAAGATATACGAAGAAAGAAGGGCGGTTAAATGAGAAAAAGTTGCGTATTTAAGAACCAATAAATCGCCATAAAAATGAGTTAAAATATCCTCGGCAGTTCAATTTTAAACCAAAAATAAGCAACTTCGTTTTCTGTATCTCCTGTAACTCCTTATTTTTATAATTTATTAAAAATTGAAAGGGAAAATTTTATTTACATTAAGTTAGCTACGCAAATGTATCGACAAACTCTTGATTTCGACATTTAGTGTCTTCCAGTTAACTGTTAACTAAATTTTTTCACTAAGGTCCTATCTTTTTTTTTCTTCAAAATTTGAAAATACTTAAAATAATAAACACAGTGATATGCAACATTTTGCTACGTTTCTGTTTTGTAAAAACATTTTAAATTTTTTATATTTATAAGAAGAGAAATTAACACGAGCTAAGTAGAATTCTCTCCATTATAAAAATTGGTATAATTTCCCGCTACATTGAGTGATGCTATTTTCAGTCTCAAAAATGTAAATGTTAATTTTTTAATTTACTTTTATAAAACATGTACTTCCTTTCCACCGCCTTCTGTAATAGTGATATTTTTGTCTTAACTAAATTCTCAATAATTTATTTATACTCTTTCTACGACAAGTACTTCATAATTTTACTAAACACTTATTCATAGAATACTCAAATCATTTACAGAATGTTACTATTGGGTTTTCTTCGTATATAAAAATCGAATTTGTAATACTTATTTTTTTATACATATATCTATACCAAATCTTATATTTTCCGGTTTAAAATCTGTAAATGTAATTAACTCGGATAATCTAATTCTAGACTTACAATTTAGATTTAGGAGTAAACTTAGGGGCTATTGAACAAATAAGACCTGAATCTGAAAATAGGCATTTCCTAGTAGAATGAAAAATAAAGGCAATTATTTAAAAAAGAAACCAATCTGGAAAAAATATATAGTAAAAAAACGGAATTTATGGAATAAAGGAAGGTAAGAACCATAAATAACATTAGAACTGCCAAAAGAAAAATGTGGGAGTAGTTCAAAAAAGAAATACAGGAAAGCTATTGTATAAATAGGAGAAACTTTTGGATGAGAATTGAAGCTGAAAAAAAATTGTGAATAAGAGACGCATCAATAAACTATAAACAAAAACTAAACAGATAACAAAACTTTGGAAAACTTTCTACAAATATAAATTTAAAGAAAATGAAGAAAATACAAATTATCAAGTAAAACAAGTAGAAGTTATATTAAAAAGAGTAAAGGATAATAGATTGGAAAAAGCAGAAAACGAATATAGAATTGTACCAGAAACGGTTATTATTGGAAAGATGAAATACACTACCCATGGAAAATATGTAAAAATGCCTTGAACATACAATATACAAAAAAATACCTTCCGACTAGGAAAAGAATATTGCTTAACCATAACAATTTGGTACAGGGCAAGAAAAATTAATGAAAATGGTAGAGTCAAAGATAGAAATAGGAGAGGCAGCATAAAAACCAAAAACCTAATAAACAGACAAATTATAACACCTTTTTGCTTAAAAAATAGAGCAAAAGGAAGAATTCGTAATAAGATTTACTGACCTAAAAGCAAAGTATGACTTGATAAGAAATAATGTGAAAATATGATTAAAAAGATTTAAACTATTTTGTTTCTACTATAATTTTTCAAATGTCATCTGTTTATTTAAGTAGTCTAAAAGGGAATATAATTTGTACAACGATATCGAATAGTAAATACACTTTTTAAGTGTTTCACAACTGATTTTTAATGGCTTTTTCCAAGAAACAAGAATAAAATTCGAAAACCGACAAGAATTAAAAGAGGCACAGTGGCATGTTTCTTAGCCTCTCTACATAGATTGATATCTTAAATGGCTTTCAAAAATTTTTGAAATCTCAAGTAGTTCTTTTGTAAAATGTTGTTGACAGTCAGTTATTATTATGAATATATTTGTTGACGCTGTCCTTTTGCTAATAATAGAATCCCTTTTCAAGCATTATTTTTTTTATTTGTTTTGAAAAATAAATTTGATATAATTCGGATTTTTATATGTTATAAAGTTTTGTTCTATTTTAATTTAATTTTTTTAGGTTCGTGTATTATTAAATTACAGGCGTGAATTCAATAATTAGAAAGATAATAGATACATGGAATAGTACATTCTGTAACAAGGTTAGAATGAATGATGCAAAACATAAACCACGTAATTTGTCCTTTACTCGCGGAAATAAGAAGAAGTCATTAGGTGCTAGGTCTGGACTATATGGCGAATGGCCCATTATTTCTATGTTTTGGACATTTAAATACTCATTTGTTCGAGTAGCAGTGTGAGCTAAATTAACTGTACGTCTATCCTCCAGTACTACAGTGGAAACATACCCAGTAATTCCAAAAAAATGGCAACTATCTTTTTTTTTCAACTTTTTTTACGAACATCTTTTATTGGGGCCGACTGATTCTCGAAAACTCAAATTGTCGATCCTTTGTGAAGTTGTGGGGAATCCACCGAGAACAAAGCTTACGGACTTTCAAATGTTTGCTTAAAATAATTGCTTTCACACCAATCCTTAAAGTTGCTTTAATGTTTCTGACAGTAATATGCCAGTCCTCTTTCATCATGTTAATGTTTTCTGTTTACCTTAGTTTTTTTTTGGTACTGGCAGAGCCAGTCTGTTAGACTAGTTTAGATATTAACTTTTTAATCATTGTTCTTTGTAAGTCTAATAGTTTTTATTGTTTTACTACTTAGATACCGTGTTTTTACTATTATTCTAATTTTTATCTGTGATATTTTTCAATATTCATATTTGCTGTTTCCTGTGTAACCTTTCTTTATACCAACACTTTCTTCAGAAGGTTTTGTTGTTAAATTGTATCTTAGATTATATGATTTAGTTATTTTATTACTAGTTCTAAAATTTTTATTTGGTTCTTCTGTGCTTTCTTTCCCCGCTGTATATTTTTATTTAATTTTGGCTTGCCATAAGTTTGTTTGCCTAATTTTAAGATCTATTATTATGGTTCTGTATTTACTTAATATAATGTATTATATATCATTTTAAGGCAAAATCAAATTTTCTTTCTTACTAATTTAGGGTATTTTTGTCAGTATTTCTTAATATACGTCTTACTTTTAACAGGATTTTTTTAGAAATATTACGAATTATGATTCTGTCAGTCGTTACCTATACATAGTTAATATTGTAAATTATATTAACTTTGAGTATTGGCCATTTATTTATGTACCTACTGACTAATTTAAACATAAGATGGATGGAAGACTTACAGAAATAATGTAAATGGTTCACGTTTTATTATTAACAAATATGCATGCGGCCATTTTTTCATCGATACCTTAAATAGGTAGAAATTATCGTGCCAATTCTAACCTTTCATTCAAGCCAATAGAAAGGCAGTTCTAAGAGTGCCCCTCTAGCGGAACGTGGATTGGTTTTAGAACTTGGGCCAGATTAAATGGTTCTTTAATTTAGAACTTGAAAATTACCTATCAGCATATATTTTATTTTCATTACAATTAGTTTTCTTGATTTAATAGTGAATATGCGTGACTTTTTGTGTAATCTTATGTGATTAAATTAATAAAAGTGACTGTGCTAATTAAAAAGTTTTATAATCCAAAGGTACTTGAACTGTTTAAAATTAGTACAAATGCCGGCAAATATAACGTTTATTTATTTATTTGAAATATACAAAACTTATAGCTGAACAGTTTTCAACTATCAATTTAATAAAAAGAATACCCTTTAAAAATATTAATATTTTACCTAATAATTATAAAAAAGTTATTTGTTATTAAGAGTGGAATACATTACATTATTGTTGGAGTATAACAGTTACCTCCTGACTCAAAACAGAGGATAATAATCACTCGAGAGCAATTATGTCAATTTTTTCTTGTAATGCTTACACTACAGTAATTTAATAAAGTGAACAATTTTTTCAATCATCAGTTTTGCTGTACTTTTTCATACTCATGTGTTCCTAATAACAAATTCTTATATTTTACATATTTTTAATTAATATAAATTTAGTTGAATTACTTACCTGTAGCTAAATTTTATTTTAAAAGTGAACACATTCAAAAATAGGCCTTTTAAACAATTTTAAATGTTAGTATTAGTTTCAGTGTAACTATTAGTTTCTTCCTTTTTAAGTCTATCTTTCTACAAACCTAATGCATACAATCTCATTTGTTTAATGTTCTTTTAATGTTTCCATATAAATCTACACCTTTTATAAAATACAGGGTGTCCCACGACGATTAAGACAAGTAATATATCAGAATTGGGCAGTAGTAGAGAATTATAATTTTGGGGGTGTAAATTAGAGTAAATGTTGCATCTTTTCTTGTTATTGTGTTACCCAATGAGGTATTTGTTTTTGGTCACGTGACGTCACATTCAAAATTATTAATGGGACAACCTGTATATTTGTGCCTTTCTGTATTCCTCCCGATAAAACAATTCCAACAAACTAGCACACTTGGGGTCTAAAGTGATTAATTCAAGAGCTACAGGTACTTAAACGATTGTAAGTTAAAAAATTCATAATTGAATCCCTTGTAATTTTCGGCAATCTTACATTCGTACGTAATGATTAAGACAAACCAATATTATAATTTTTAATAAAAATTCAAATTAACTTACAATATTAAAGGAGATGTTCAAATTGATGCCCATCTTCGTAAATGCATTTCTCAAATCTTGATAATAGATTTCGGTTACATGCTGACCTAATCATTTCGACGACTCCCACTACCACGACCACCAGTTCACACTAGGTAGTGATCACGTCTAACTGGCCTAGTAGTAGTATTATCGCCCGGTTCACGACTCCATGTGAACCCGTCTTAACGTTGGCAATTACATTAGATAGTTGTTCACGATTTTCGGCTAATCTAAATAATCGTTCGGCACTGCGTACTCTGGTCCAATCACGAATATTCCCCAGCCATGACATTATCTTCCTTCCAATTCCTCTGCGACCTCGATTTTACCTTTCATTATAAGTTGAAGGATTTTGTATCGGTCTCCTCTAAGAACATGTCATAGGTATGATATTTTTCTTATTTTAATAATTTTAAGTAATTCACGAACGACGTTTTCTCTATTTAACATTGCTTCGTTGGTCTGCATAGCTGTCCAGGGTATTTGGAGCATTCTTCTATACAACCACATCTCGAACGCTTCGAGGCGAGATTGATAGTAGCAGCCTTTAAAGTCCAGATCTCAGCTCCATATAACAACATAGACCAAATATAACATTTTATCATTTCTTTGACGCAATTTTAGGTTTAAGTCGTTACAGAATAATTATTTTATCTTCAGAAAAGTTGTGCGAGCTGTTTCAATTCTGCACCTAATCTCTTTTTCTGGGGCTAGTTGTTCTGTGATATAGCATCCAAGATATATGAATTGGGTAACTCTCTCAATGTTTTATTGACCTATCTGTAGGGAAGCATCGGTTTGCGATTGGCGACTGAATATCATAAATTTTGTCTTGGTGATATTTATTTTTAGACCTATGTTCCGTTCCACCGTGTTTATATAATCCAACAACGCTTGAAGGTCCTGGATACTATCGCACAAGATGACCGTGTCGTCGGCATATCTAATATTATTAATCAGGTCACCATTGATCTTAACTCCAAGACCTTTATCTTGCAAATCCTGTTTGAAAATTATATTCGACTAGATGTTGAATAATAGAATGCATCCCTGTCTGATGCCGCGTTGAATGCAACATTCGTCGGTTAGTCTTCTATCCATTCGAAGCACTGCTTTCTGCTTCCAATACAAGTTTTGTATAATGCTCAGATCTCTACCGTCGATTTCTGAGGATCTTAATATGTTCAAAAGCATTCTATCCTGAACCCTATCAAAAGGTTTTTCATAATTTATGAAACATACATAAATATCTTTATGTTGGCCGCGACACTTTGGAAACATATATTTAAGGCAAAAGGTGCCTCACGGGAGCCAAGTGCATTCCTAAATCCAAACTGGGGACCTAGATGAAGTCCCTTTCGCATCCACTTCTTAGTCTTCCATGTATTAAGTGAAAAAAGACCTTCAATGTGTGGCTCATCAGACTAATTAATCTATATTCGTCATATCTCTTTGCCCGCTGTTTCTTTGGAAGTGCTATAAAAACAGACTTCAGCCATTCCTCAGGTATTTTAGCAGTAGTGTACACGTCCTTAAAAAACTAAACTAGAGCACTGATCTGGTCTTCCTGGATCATTTGTAAAAGTTATGTTGGAATGTTCTCTGGTCCAGTTGCTGTCTCTAATTCGGCTGATTTTATAGCATAAAGAACTTCAGATTTTAAATTTCTGGGCCTTCGTTTTGATTTACATTACTCTGTATGTTTGGCCTGTCGTCTTCAAACAATTCAGTTACATATTTACTCCATATTTCAAAAATTTGTCTTTCATCAATAATAGTTTTTTCCGCATTATCCACTATTATATTAATGGCTTTCTTATTAAACAAGCCAGCAACTTCCCGAATTTTCTTGTACATGTTGAACATGTCATGCTTCCTTCTCTTTAGCCACTTGTATTTTTTGTTTTATTTTTCTTTGATGACCACCCGCGTCCATACAATAATAAAGATTTTGTTCGAAACGTTCTCGCACATTCCGAAGAATTTCCGGAATGATTCGATGGCACTCTTCGACAATTCTTTGACGGAAATCTTCTAAAGAGGCTGGTTGTGTTTTGTAGATTTAACTTTTGAGGTATCCCCACCAAAAATATCGACAAATGTGGTGACCGTGGAGGCCATTCTCCCAATCCAGTGCCGTGAAAATGTTGGTCTAAATACTGACGAACAATTAAAGCATAATTGAAACATTAAATGATCTTCACTATACTGTTGGTCATTTTCAATAATATTGGTCAAGGTGTAGGGTCAATAGCATCTTCCAGTAATTGCAAATACATTTCGCCAGTCAAATTTCACGGGTAAAAAATATGGACCCACCTGCCGGTCACCTAAAATGCCAGCCCATACATTTAATTTTTGCGGCTGCTGGTATGTACCGCCTGGAAAATTTTTGGGTTTGAATCAGACCAGTAGCGGCAATTATGACGATTTACGGTACCATTCATAAAAAAGTTGCATTCATCGGAGAGACAGATATTAAAGAGAAACTGTGGATCGTTCGCTACTCGCTCACTTATTATGTCACAAAATTGCAAACGGCGGACATAATCATCCTCATTATGTTCCTGCACTAAATGTATTTTATACGGATGGAATTTGTTCTTCAAAATGGTTTGAATGCTAGTTCGATTGATTCCAGGCACAGATGCTAATTGCCTTGTACTTAACGTAGGAGCTAGATGAACATGTCCCACAACTACAACTTCACTAGCTGTATTAACTACAGGCGGTCTATTTTCTCGTTTTTATTAGCTACATTTCCAGTCTCTTGAAATTTTTTCAACTATAGAACATACTTCCTACTGACCTGTTTATCTTGATGTTTTTCATTAAATAACTGAGCCGTTACGTTTGTATACTTATTGTTCATAAAATAAAGCGAAAGGATATCTACCCTTTCCGCAATGGAATGTCTTTTACAAATGTGATATAAAAATTACAAAAATAATGCAAAGCAAGAAAATCAACATTTAAACTATTGGCGTACTCAACGACCCATGTGTCATTTTCACTATTTTGACAAAAACGAAAAAAATTCCAATTTTAAAAACTTTTATTAAAAACTAAACAAGTACATAATTTAAATTTTAAAATGTAATTTTTTAAAAAGTATCAGGCCGAATTTTAAAATTTAAAGATTTTTATAAAGAGAATTGAAAGGGCTTTAAAACGATGCCTTACTTGACCCCTAATGCCATTTAAATATTTTGGTGTGATTGTTACCCTCGCTAGGAGGTGAAAGCAGCGAAGTCGAAAATACCGGAAAAAAGTGTCCCCCTTTGATCAAAAATCGACGGGTTTGTTCGTTTTTTAAAACGTTGACGCAGTTCCAGATAATGGCTCTGTTTTGTTTTCGTTTGGCCACCCTGTATGTACGTTGTACAGTTATACGCGTCATTAAAATTGAGCGAGCCTTTCTAAAATTTTGTCGCTCTAGGGCGACAAAGCTGTCGTTTGACATCATTCCTCGGAAACCGTCAATTTTGGGGTGATTTATCGTAGCGCAAAAGCCCATTATACAAATAGTGATCGTAGGAAAAGTATTTTTTCTTAATTCGTTACGTTTCCTCTACGTGGCTAGTACTAAACCTTTTGTGCGAAATCTGTCACTTTGCACATACTATTTTTTGGGTATAAAAATCCTATCATAAATTATCTTTAGCATTAGAGACATAGGCATTCACGAGAAAATTCAGACCAATTGTAACCAAAGTATCAACATTAGTCATGTTTATTATTAATTAACCAGTACAGTTTATTATCTCTCTTGTTTTAAAAGATCAACAACTATTAAAATAGTTATTTATGTACAAACACATAAGATCATTTGGCCGATATACTACTAAATACCCAAATTCCGTTAAATTAAATAGTTTTTTATTTTCTTGAACATATGGACTTACATTAACATAAGAAGTTTTACCATGCTCCTACAGTCCCAACTTATAAGAAACGTGTTAAATTTAAAATGTACAATTAATCTCGTATTTAATAGAATATTAATGTAGTATTAAAAATATAAGTTTTTATATGATCATTAAGTCTTAATTAACAACGATGTAACGAGGAGAGATGTAGAATTTCTGCATGGAAAGTCTATATACGAACGTTATCATATCCGTAAAATTTTATTCACACATTTCCCTAAAAAAAAATATGTTGTAAGTTAGATTTGTATGACTAAAAAAATTATGAATATTTTTTTTGCAGGGGAGTATGTGATAAAAGGAGAGGCCAGCTCTGAGCTTAGTGAAGAGGAGGTAAGTGAGCCTGTTGATCTTGCCTTTGATGATCTCGCATTACCTCTACCAGAATTTTTCCTCGATGAAGCACTTCGTCTGATTGATTTAGAAGATGAAACGTCACAGGTAAGATAAAATGTATATTATATTCAGCCCATTATAGTGTTTCAAAAAGACAATCAAAAATATATTTGTTTATTTAGGTTAATCGTTTAGAGCTCGAAATAAAACGAATGGTCACAGCTTTGTATTAAAGTTAAAAACAAACAAAATGTTCTAGTGGGAAGTCTTTATACCCCTTTATTGATACCAAGTGTTTCAAAAAATAGTCCTCTCTAGTTCAGAATACATTTAATTTTTAACGAATTGACATAAAATAAATTAATTTTTATATATATCTTCTTGTTTTGTAAATATACAAATTTGACCTGAATATTTGAGGTCATATATAAATCCATGCGAGGTATAAACAATGCGTTATAAAAAGGAAGAACGTATTATTAATATCTTGAAGTAGGGATATATCGAGGTGAGAACATCATTCCAGTCAATTCGAACAACGTACCGGCAGATGTGGTCGTACATCTAGTTCGGTTGAGAGGGGACACATCGCTGCCCGGTTCTTAAAATTTTGCCTATGTCCTTTTAAATACTTTCTGAACCTGTATATAGTTTTCTAAACTTCTTGTTTTAGAATAAAGATACTGAATTAGAGTTTAATTACAAGTAACGTTTCAATACCGCTATCGATTTTTCTATGTAGGTACGGTAAAGGTAAATGTACCAGTAGATGAACACTTAAGATGCTTAAAAAATGATATTATATACTTTTTTAGAGATTTGTTCAAGAAAAATACAATTTAATAAAAACATTTCATTTTACATATATATCTAAAATGAACATCTTTCTATAATTAATTTCTTTTGGGTTCGAAATTATTTTTAAAATTTTATTTATTTCGTACCCCAGTACATTTTCCCTCCCAGGCCATCTCTAAAACTTTCCTGATTTTTCCATGAATTTAATTTTATAATGGTTATGTTTATTTTGTACTTTTTTCCATAAATTAATTTACGTCATCATAACGAAAACTTACAAAAAGATTTATATTATATTTATTTTTCTCTTTACAGAGAATTTTTTTTTAATTTCTTTTCCACGTGATCACTTTTACTAAATTTGTTGCATGACATTTTCTTCCTCCTTATCGGTGTTATTTACTCATTTTCTACTCTCTTCACTGTTAGTATCCAAGGCCTTTTTGTTTTTATGCTTTTGCTTCTTGTTTGCTTTGCTTTTCAATCTCTTTCTTTTTTTCGTGGCTTTTTTTATTTTTTCTGGTGATAATTCAGCCATTTTTTGATGTTACCACCATGGTAGGTTTTTCTTAATTTGTCTTTTTTTCTCATTCTCATTCTTCGTTAAAGCCTCATTAAAATATTACTAAATTTTGGTAGTAAAAGGGTGGAATTAATATTTACCTCTACCTTTGTATCTTTGTTTTCAAATTGACACTTCTGTTTTAAATTAAGCCAGAAATAAAGTAAGCTTTTGTCCTCAATATCACCATTCCACATATTTCCAGGATTATTTTCAAAGTCCTCTATTTTTCAGGAATCTTCTATTGGAAGTAACTGAATAATTCTCTAAGTTAGTTACATTTCTTGGGTTTTGGATCTGCTTTTTCTGAATGGTTACGTTTATATAAAATATATTGCTTACTTGATATTCCTGTGATCAAATAGGTAAAAACCGCAAAGACGAAATACATTTTAACTTTCTTTGGCACTGTCGAGAGTGTGTATAGTTTTTTCCAATAACGTTCCAAAATCTTCACAGCTCAATTTTGCTCCATTGGTTGCGATTCTCCATTGATCCACATTTTTTTCTATACATTTCTTAAATGGTGGAAAAAGGCAATATCAAGTACTTGCAGGATATGTGTAGAATTTGATAGAAGGGATATGAGGATGATAGCGTTACTGGAACAAAATGTACTTGATGGTAGAGTCAAATGTGATGGAATGGCCATCAAGAAATAATATTACTGGTAAGGTGGTTATGGATCTTATCGGCCATGGATGAAATACGTTCGTGATATATTCCAGGAATGTCTAACCAGTCAACCAGCCAGACCTGCCAATTCCACATGTTGACGGAAATTTCCTCACAAGATTGTGCGTAATTCTTTGATAATTAAATACGCTTTTATCGAAATTAAAAACTCATTCTGGGTTCATTCATTGATATCAAAATAGTTGTTTTCGACAAAATATTTCCTTATTTCGGAAAATCTACGCTCAATTTTCTGTCTAACTCGAACTCTACATAAATTTTAAGAAATTCTCTCAGAAATCTCTGAATGTTTTTCCAAGAAACTTTTATATCAGTGTCTACCGTGAGGATTATCGGAGAATAGATTTTGCCGGTTTACTATGTTTTCATTATCATTTGAACAACATCGAGTAACTTACACATCGTAACAGGAAATCCCATTTTTGAAACATTTAACATTAACAAAAGTGTTTCTTCTTTTTCCGATAAAACAGATTCTGGTCCCTTCTTCATGAGCATAAGATTGGTTCCCTTACATTTAGAAACCAAGGTGGTTTTAGAGTAAGGGAAAGCTTGCTGGCCTTATTATATACCTACCAAATTCTACAGCACCAACAGCATTTTTAACATCACCTTCATTGTAATTTCTGTCTTAAGGGTTAAGTTTTTCAATAATTATATGCAAAAATTGAGATAATGCTGTATTGAATGTATTAGTAGATCAATCCTCTGTATTCCTATACGTGACCTCGTTTTCAATATACCCTTTTGACAAAAATTCATCAAAAAAATTATAACGTTTTCATTAAGAGGCTCACAATTAACTAGCGACAAATTAAAACTGATACGCCAAATTCACTGTTTTGTCCGAATTTAATTATATTAAATTAAATTTTAACAAGGTACACAGAAAAACGGTACATGAATACTCGTGGTATCAAATCCTGAACAATGATTTAATAAAAATCACTGTTAAAAATAAACCGAAAATTAAGTAATAAATCTGTAGTGATATATGTAGGTATATGTATCCAGTAGAAAAACATAAGTTCACGTATCTCGTGACCTACTAGATGAACATGAGATTTTATAAAATTTTATAATTATATAAACTATATTTTGTGCATATTTTGCCTATTATTCGTGAAAAAAGGGTAGATAGGATCAAGTAAACTTACCATAATTTCTCAAACACATGCAAAGCTTTTAACCTTTTAGGAAACAATATTTCGAATTTTAAACGTTTATGATAAGCTACACATGCACTTTGGTCAAGTTGTCGAATAATACTGAAGTATAAAATGATTTTGTGTGCTACTTGTGGAGTTCGTAATGTATATTTAATATCAACTGTGAAAGGGCCAATTGCCATAACTCACAAATCATCAATTTTACAGAAGAAACAAAAAACTTATTTTCTTTTAATTTATTGCTTACTTAAACTTAACATGTATGACATTTTTGTTCTATATTTTTTTATCGTAATAAACTTGTTTTATGAATCCTACTAATTATTTATAAATTCAAGTGGCTTACGACAATTTTCCTTTTCACAGACGATATCTAATACCTGCAGAAATTGTTTAGGCATCAAAAATTATCCAAAGTATGTATGTATTTTAAATATTTTTCTTATTTTCTTAAATTTATTACGAAAGTGATCAGGTACTGGGACGTGTTCATGTGTTGGTACACTTACCTTAAGCGTTTAAAATAAACATTCCAACTTGTAAAAATAACTTTTTCGATCTGGCATCATAATAATTAGAATTTACTAGTATAGTATGTTAATACGCTCCGACACGCATCTAGCACCTAAGGAATGCCTTGGTAATTATGAAAAGGCAATAAAATAGGTAGGTATGACCTGAAATATCCGGGACACGTTGTTCTGAACCGAAGAACATTTGTAGCATAGACTGACGGTTAAGAGTAACCGGAAGTTTTTCACCAGCCATTCAAAATCGTGTACCTTGCGAATTAAAGAAATTGTTTTATCAAATCTATTATACAAAAGTAAATTGTAATAGCAACAAACTATCTCTCATTCAACCAGTTAGAGAATAATTCTAAATGAGCAGCATCATCTACATTGTTTTAATCTGCAATAAGTTCAAAACCTTTAAAAAAAATAATAAACTCACGATACAGTTTTGCCAATGGAATCTCCAAGAATATGAAAAAAGTGTAACCTCCGCATTATTATGCTTTACACGGTTGAAACAACCTTCACAAAATTGGCATTGCTTGAACTTGGTAGATAATGTCACTATTTCTTCCAACTCTCATAGTCCAAAAAAAAAACAATCAAAAACAAACTAATAAGGGACATAACAGTAACATATGAATCTACAACACTGTTTACTGTTTGGAAACATGTTATTTCCAATATCAAGAAAAATATTAATATCAGAATAGGAAATGAACTTCTAATATAATCCTATCTTTTACCAATCGTTACAAACTATTACATAGAGTGGTTTGGAGAAAACGCTATCCGAACATCAAAAATTACACAGTGAAAGAAATCAAGACATAAACTTTCGTGCATCAAATTAATTACATCGCCCCGAATCAATTACCATAATAGTGAAAAAGTAACAAACACTTAATACCGGTATACAGAAAGAAAACGTACAGTGCACAATACTTTGACTTATATCCAATCTTCCTCTCAAAAAAGAGTTACCACCCTCTTCTAAGAAACTCATCATCAAAACAACTACCCCAAAATCATGGATAAAATAATTCTAGAATGTATGAATGTGGAAAAGCATACGTTTAGGAGAAACAAAAATGATCTGTGGAATATACAATATCGTGTTAATACGGAATAAGCAGAAACTACAAAATTCGGGAATAATAGAATATATATGGACAGAACATCATACTATCAAACTATCAATCATAATGTCTTCAAGTAGCTAAATGTAAAAATACATAACAATAACATTTGCTAGCAAAATTCGTATTTGTAGTTTAATTTAGAGTGAAACTTCCATTTAATTTGAAATATGTTATTATTCTATTCTTTATTCTAAAATTATATGCAACAGGGATTTCTTACTTTCATTTAATATGTATAAGAGAGTGACACAAGAATAAATACAAAGAGAAAAAAGCTTAATTGCTGTGCTCAAGACTAAAAAATAAAAACCTGCTGTCACCCGGACCATCATTACCGAGAAACAGAGTTTACAAAATTTTTCTTCAAAGAAATCTCGTTTTTTCAGTAATATTCAAGGGCTAATCAAGACTTTTGAAATAGAATATGATTCATATAAGTGGTGCCTATTCATTCATTCGTCAAACGCAAGCTCAAAACAGTCTTGCTGCGTAATGGGGTTAAATTTGCATCACTTTCTCTTGTATACTCGGTGAATTTGGAGGAAAACTATACGGTGTGGCAATGATTCTTATGAAAATAAAATATTCTGAACATCACAGGCTGCTTTATGGAGAAAATATTATTACTGTTGTGGGGCCAGCAGATAGGATAAGAAATATCCCTGCTTTCTTTGCTTGCGGAAGAGTCTAGTCAGAATTCTCCATTAATACGAATTTGATTCCTCCTAAAAAGGTTTTATTACCACCTATTATTATTAATTGGGGGCCATAAAGCAGTTTGTTAAATCATTGTCAAAAGATGAGAAATACTTCACACATCTTTATTCCAAGTTCCCAAAACTGTCTAAAGCAAAGTATGGCCCCGACATACGAAAACTGTTATCCGATACGCTCTTTTAAGAAACGATGGGAGAAAACAAAAAAGAATCGTACAACTCTTTCAAAGATGTCGTGCATATTTTTTTAGATAATACTACAGACCCTCACTACACTGCGTGTATAGCTCAAGGATGCAAAATGATCGACTATTTTCCCTAAAACTTGGGACCTTCAGTGAAGAACAGAATATTAGATTTCACCTAGATGTCTGTGATATCGAGAGACGCTACCAAGGAAGATGGAATGTCAGTATGCTAGCCGACTACTGTTGGATGTTTAAGTCGGAAATAGAAAATAGTAAACGAAAGCGTGTTCTGATAAAAGTCAAACAAAATAAGAAAGACTTTTATAGGCAAAAAGAACTAACACGGAATTTTAAGTACATTTCATGAAAATATAGGTTGTTTAATTATAAGAAATATTGTTTATCTCATTGTTATATATTTTTTATTCTTTACAGTTTGTTTGAGACAACGCCAGAAAACATTTTAAACTTTTTCTGGGTTTTCAGCCGGTTTTTTCATGCACTTTTGTAAATTTGGTCTGAATTGTTTTCTATTCTAGCAATTATTTTAATGTTTTTACGTTCGCTAATAATTAATTTTCTAAGTCCATCTAAAAATTAATAAAATGAAAACATTATTTTCAATTATTAAAGACTACCTGCAAGGCACTTTCAAAATAATTTATGTAGATTGAAATAAAGCTATAAATTAGGTTAGGTTGTAGTGAGTGGGGCATGAACACGCCCCTCTGCTGCGGCCAGTAATAGCCTATAGTGACTCACCTCTAAATGATTACAATTCACGATATAATCCATGCAGATCTTCTTACGAAGTCGATGGTTAATTTACGTGAAGTTTTCTTCGATTCGAAGATTGCAATTTTGTGAAATAATGTCAGAACAGATTAATAGATCAAACAATCTACTGAAAAATATTTTTTTTTCGGACGAATGTACTTTTTTCCTGAATGGTCAAGTGAACAAGCAAAATTGTCGTTGCTGATCACATGGAAACCCCCATCTATTCCGAGACGGCCTACTCAACACCGCCAAAAATTAAATGTCTGAGCAGGAATTTTAGGGAATTTCAGCACCGTCTTTATTATTGTATGGAAAGAAATGGTGAATATTTTGAACACTTACTAAAATAATAAAGGCTTATTAGCTAATTATTCCTATTAATTTTCTTTTTTTTTTTTCTTTTTAATAGTTTTGTAAAATTTCAACCAATTTTCAAAAATTGTGCAATGGTGTATTCTCTGTGAAAAGGGCTTTCAAATGATGTATAACAAGTGGGGTAGTTCTATTTCAGTTTTTAAAATTGGGGTTGCTGTACGTTAGGGGAATAAACATATCAAGACCACTTCACTGTCAAAAATAAAAATAAAAATCGACGTATCCCGGCGAATTCTGAAATATTATTCGGTTTTTAAATTACAGAGGTGGTAAGTTTTAAAATTAACACAGTGTATATGAAATAACATTTACTAATTGATTATGGTTTATTGTGGTTGCGATCTTCTGCTACAGTTTGTAAAAGTATCTCAATGAAATGTTTGTTATATTCAAACATTCCTTAGTAAGTTTGCGACAGTTATCTCGTATTTATTTATTTGAGCGTAAATAAAAAAAGTACGTAAGTAATTTGGAAAACATTAAGATTTTTTCTACGATTTTAGCCAGTTTTTCGTGTAACTTTTGTAAATCTTATCTATGAATGTTTTCTCTTCCAGCAATTATTTAATTTTTTTTACGTTCGCATACTTAATTTTCTAGGTCCATCTAAAATAGAATAAAATTTAGACACTATTTTTTATATTCGTTTTATATTGTTTAAAAAAAAATTAATAATTAGGAGTTACATTATTTGAAATGAAAAAATTAAAAAGTTAAAATCACCAAATAGAAAATACACGAAATATGTGAAAAAAAAATAATTAGAAATTCTTAGAAAGCAATGATAAAATACATTTTAAAGTGTGGTATAATTTTACATTCATTTTAGTACATACGTTACTCTTCTGTCAATATCGTCTATCACTGTCATCTAAGCTAATAAAATTTTTGTTAGAAATATCATTTTTAGTATGAATATAAGAATCCTTCACTTTGACGACATGTAAGACTGCATTTTTACAGCTAATGGGTTCGACTTTTTCAACGTCACGTTCAATTACATGAAGTACGGCAGCATTGACAGGAGGTGAACTATCATTTCCTCTAATTGCGGAATTTAACTGATGCAATATATAGCAATATATGTGCAATTGAACTGAATACACATTAATTGCTCAAAGTCTTAAGTCTTCATGACCCATACTTCATGCGTAATTATCACAAAAATGCTCTTTTTGCTTATTAACACTTTTTAGTAGTTCAATCGATTTTTTAGTATAACTTTCTTCAAAATATCATTGTCGTGCACATATTCTTGTATCGACTTTTTGAGTTTGAGCAAGCAATTTTATTTAATTGACTACTATAATAACTTGAGTCATCCATTACAATTAGGGGAATATTTAGTATAAACTTTATATATACCACTCTTTTAAAACTTCAGCTGTAGTGTCCTCGTGGTAATCAAGGTGGGAATCCTTAATATTGTTTGCAGATAAAGAAAGCGCATTTTCATTCCATCCATTTTCAGGCGTGTAATACGGTAATTCTTTTACCTTTATTTGCAAGGGCTTTTATTATGCATTGATTACTAGAATCGATCCAACTCCTTGACGGAGAATTATGGGTGTCAAACCAGGTTTCGTTCAAATATACATATATCTATTTTAACTTCTATATTCTTTAATTTTCGTTAAATATTTTAACAGTAATATTCAGGGTCGGCCTGTATACTGTACACAGACGGCTCAAAAACTCCAAATGGTATGGAAGCAGGAGTGTACAGCAGAAAACAGAGAGTTAACGTCTCAATAAACCTCGGTAAGTATGCTAGCAGCTTTTAAGTGGAGGTATTCGCGATAGAATTGTATAAATAGTTTGTCCAACAGCAAGGCAGCTCTAAAAGCACTGAGCTCCAACCGACAGGACTCCAAGCTGAGTTGGAATTGTATCGAACCCTTGGATCGCAGTATTACCAGTAACAGAGTATACTCTACTCTGTGTACTGGGGCAAAAGCATGACCAAATAGACTGTCTTTAAATGAGTTGAGATAAGAACCCTCCAACACTGGAAGGTTATCCCTGGTTTTGCTCACTCTAAGGCGTTCATACCCGATTTTCTTAGGTAGCACCATATCGCTGATTCTAGAATGAAGTAGAAGAAATCTACGGATTTTAATTGAACTGCTTACAAGACACTGACATGTGCGATACCACCTGAAGAAGATAGGTCTGAACCATACATGGGATTGTCGTTTCAGCAACGTGGAGGATGAAACGGCGGAGTACGTACTACGTTCCTGTCCAGCTCTGGAAATTAATAGGTTCCGTACGTCTGGTTGCGTCCTAGAGTTATCTTCATACAATTCTTGAAGTATTTGCAATTTATAGGGATAAAACTTATGTAGTTTTGTTACCTTGTGTACTGGGCCAATTGATATTCCAGTTTGGTTTAAAATTTTCTAATGGAAGTAGTTGGATCTGCCGCAAATTGACTTCAATATGAGCTGCCTCAAAACTCTAGGCTTATTTCGTTTAGCATTGTCTGCAGATCCAGATTTTTTGAATTTTTACAGAAGTTGTAGCACATAAACATGCGAAACATTTCTATCTCGGTGCCCCTCGTTAAATATTTGAGCTATCCTTCGCGCACACTCATTACTGGCACCGTAAATCAAAACCAGTTCAACTCTTTCTTCTAAGGAATAAACCATTGTAGGTACTTTAAATAACGGTTTTAAATCACCTTAGAACAAAGTGTAAATATTGCAATTCAATAGGTACCACCTACTGTTTTTCACGTTTCATTACCAAAAAAGGCACAAGCGCAAGAATCAGTTTGTTTTTTTTTCACGCTTACACTACTGTAAACAAATAATTTCTTTCAATTTTGTCGTTTCTTCAATAAATAGTTTTAAAATGAAGACACTGTATTATTTGTATATGTTGCTCGGAGTAAGGAGACTTATCTGTTTTATTGTTAGTTTCTATTTTTTTTTCATCACTACCGTACAATGATTTGAAACGTTTTTATTTTTAGTTATTTGAGAAAAACTCTTCATATTTATTTTTTGTTTCTACATAAGTTATATTCTCCGTGACAGTCATTTCTTTAACTAATTTTTTTTTAAATTCATCACATTTCTTTCTTTCTGTGTCTAATTGACTTCCACCACATAATATGCATTCTGGGTCCCTGGTCTCTTCACAGTCCTCCACGTTATGTTTGACATCTAGTTTTACCTCTACATTGAACACTTTTATGTCCATACCTTAAACATTTTAGACATTGCATAGGACTTGGGACAAGTCTATACCAAGGAATAAAAAGAGAAAGACAAGGTTTTCAACCAAGAACGATTTTCTACAAGGACAAGAGCGGGCAACGAATTACAGTAGAAGACGAAATTATTGAAAAATGGGGAGAATATTTCGATCAATTACCGAATGGAGAACATGAGATAGACAACGAAACACGGGAATATAATAATCATGATTACATCAGCGAAGCACCACCAAGCAAGGAACAAATAAAGGATATAGTCAGACAACTCAAAGTGATTAAAAGCGAGTGAAGTGATGGAATAACGGCAGAACTATTTAAATATGGAGGACCAAACTTAATCGAACAGCTACGGATTCTAATAGCCGAAATATGGAAAAATGTAAATATGCCAAAAGAAAGGTCACAAGCAATAATCTGTCCTTTATACAAAAAAGGAGACAAAAGGGAATTCAGTAACTATAGGGGTATTTCTCTGTTAAATGTTGCCATAAAATACATAAAAAATAGACTAGCAGAAGAAACTGAAGCTATTATAGGCAAATACCAGTGTGGCTTTAAGGAAGGAAGAAGCACCATCGATCAAACTAAAGAAAATGATAAAAGTAACAGTACAAGGAACTAAAAGTATGGTGAAAGTAAATAACAATCTATTGGAAGAATTTGCAATTAGAGAAGCAAATATTAATAGAAGCGGAGAGAACACCAGTGCCTTGCATTTGCAGACAATCTGACGATTTTAACAAGAACTAAGGAAGAAAGGAAAAATATTATAAAAAGGTTAGAGGAAAAAACAAGAACAAAGTTTATGGAATGGTAAGACAGGGACTTTAAAAAAAGGAACTTTTTAAAAATAATAACAGAACAAGGCAAAGAGTATAAATTTGAAGAAGTTGACAGATATACATATTTGGGAACAATATTTACAAGAACACAGAAATACAAGCAAGATTAATAGCAAGAAATCGCTATGTAGGAGCTCTCAATAGAGTTTTAAAAAATAGAAATATAACCAGAAAATCCAAAGTGAAACTACACTGCTCCAATAAATTAACGCACCACTAATAAATTTCTAATGAATTTATTTGTAAAATTGAAATAATAAATCAATCATTATATTTTAATAATATTTATTAAATTAACTCTAAGTAAAGCATTTTTTAAACAAGCAGTCCTAAGATTAAGCATAAAGTAATGAAAAACAAAGAAAAACCTAAATTATGAATTTTAATATTTTAATGAAACGAGGAGTATCAAGAATTATAGGGAACTTTTCAACCTTAATATCGCATATTTTCACCTCTACTTCTAATCGTGTCATGACATTGACGATTCATGCTTAAAATCAAATTTCGAAGGATGTTTTAATCCAGACCATTCCAAATTTCAACCAATAGTTGCCCCACGTCCTCCAAGTTGTTGGGCCGTTTGGATGAGCACGTAATTGCCTTCCAAGCATATTCCAGACATGCTCTATTGGATTAAGATCGGAATTTCGTGCTGGCCAGGCCATAGCTACAATGCCAACTTCTAATAGGTAGCCTGGAACTACGCGAACTGTATAAGGTGGAGCATTATCATGCATTAGCAAAAAATGTTGGCCAATATAAGAGGCAAATGGCACAACATGCTCGTGTAGCGTTCAGCATTCAAATTTCCATTATTTAACACTACCAGGTCTGTGTGTGTGCCGTTAATAAAATCCCGCCCCACACCATAACCGAGCCTCTACCGAATAAAGTGGTATTCTATATATTACATTGTGCGTATCTTTCATTTGGCCTTCTAAAAACACGAATTCGTCTATCACATGAATGCAGGCCAAACCGCGATTCGTCCGTCCAAAGAACTCGTTCCCAGTCAGCTTCTCCCCAATTCACGTGTTCCATGGCAAAGTTTAACCGGCCTCTACGATCATTCACGGTTAATGCTGGTTCTCGGATAGCTGTGCGAGGACGCAAATTATCTTCTAGAAGTCTTTGTCGAACGGTTTCCAGGCTTACTTGAGGGTCTTGTGCGTCTTGAAGTTGTGATTGGAACTGCTTGTTGTTACAAATCGCTGTCTTAGAGCGGAAAGCCTTCAAAAACGGTCTTGGGCGAAGGTCGTGATACGATGTCTGCCTTGTCCAGCTCTCCTGGTATGCTCACCAGTTACCCTGTATCGTTCAATCATACGCGATATTGATGTATGAGACACACAGAATATTTGGCCTATTCGGCGATAACTCCAACTCTTTTCGTGCAATACCACGGCTTGTGCACACTCAGAGGGGGTCAAATTTCTGGATTCGCGATGCATCTTAACAGTTTACACAAAAGAGTATCGAAACGCGAATAAATTCTGTTCCAACTGACAAAAATGACAAATAACTGAACTGAAAGTCGACTTATCTTTCAAAGAATGCTCTCCTGTGAAAAAATTTAGTAGCAAAAAATTATCCGCACGGAAAAAATTGTTTGGATAGTTAAAAGAAATAATATACAAGGATCCTTCAAAATGAGATAAAACAGTTTACAGTTTGTTTAAACTGGCCATATTTTCCTAAAAATATTAACTGGTGCGTTAATTTCTTGGAGCAGTGTATATACTCTACAACAATTATAAGACCAATAATTACATTTGAATGCGAAATCTGAACTAGAAATAGAACTGAACAGAATAGAGTACAGGAATGGAAACGAAAGATTTTTGGAGGCAGAAAAGAGGGTGAGACACAGATAAGGAGAATATATCAAGAACTGTACAAATAAACTAATATTACAGGAATTATAAAAGCACAGAGACTGCGCTGGTTAGGACACATAGAAAGGATGGCGGCAACAAGGATACCTTAAGTAATAATGTCTTGCACACTTGGTGGGAAAAAAAAAGAAGAGGTCGTCCGAAAGTCAGGTGGAAAAATGAAGTGAATCAAGACATAGAAGAGTTAAGAATTAGGGACTGGCAAGTCATAAATAGGAAGCTATGGAGAACTAGTGTAAATCAAGCCATGGGCCAGCTTGACCTGCAGAGCTAGTTATATATATATATATATATATATATATCTTTATTATTGTATGGACGCGGGTGGTCATCAATTTGAACATTTAATTTAATTAAGAATTTAATTTAATTATGAATTTAATTAAAAAGTATAGGGTCGAATTTTAAAATTTAAAGACTGTTATAAAGAGAATTGAGAAGGCTTTAAAATGATGCAATTTAAATATTTTGGGGTGATTGTTACCCTCTCTTGGAGGTGTAAGCAGCGAAGTCGAAAGTACCGGAAAAAAGTGTCCCCCTTTGATGAAAATCGACGGGTCCCTGTGTTTTTCTAAAATGTTGACGCAGTTCCTGATAATGGCTCTGTTTCGTTTTCGTTTGGCCACCCTGTATATATATATATATATATATATATATATATATAACTGTTGGGATTTAAGATTCAACATCATTAACCATTTTTTCTATTACAACTTTTTCCGGAATTATTTGTCCTTTAAATGATACAATTATGTTAGATGTTGGAATTAATTCTCCTTCGAGTTTTCGCATCATTTTCTTTATGCTACAATTTTCAAAGCAATAACCTAATCGTGGCGTAATTATTTGCATTAATTCACCTTCGTATATATCTAGATGTTTTTGTTTTATGACACCTTTTTTTGAGTAAGTTGCGTTAAATTACCATATTTTAGGTTCTTCTACATCCCCGTGCTCCTTCTCTGAGGTAACATTCTGAAGGATATATTCAGTACAGATCATTTAAAAATAAGTTCCACAACTGAACCTTATAGTAGTTCAGTACCTATTTTTTAGTTTACATTTCCATTTCTCTTCCCCAAATAAGTTCATGTCTACAAATACAACATTCATAAAACCAAGTCTTTTTTAAATAGAAACTGTTCCTTTTTCACTGTTTTAATGTACTTTTAAAATCTAAAAATACTACACCGACTAATTTTTCGTTTGCAGTAATTAATTTCAAGATGATATCAAGAACTGTAAATCTGTTTCACTGTATCAGGTAACATATTAATAGGCTTATACTCAGATTCCAAAACGATATTATGGAACGATACTAAATTTTCTATGCATTGTTCCTTTACTTGAGAAAGTATTAATTAGCCAAAAAACGATTTCCAGTTACTTGAAACACTAGTGTATTATATTTAAAATTCCATTATTTTCACATGTGTTTTTCTTCAGGATCTTTATTTCACCGACTCATTTCAGATTGCGTAAAAAATATTTCTAATGGAGATATAAAATTTTAAGAGATTATAACCATTAAGTGGTTTTATACTCACATTTTAATAGTTTAAAATTTTTAAAATTAGTTAATTCATTTATTTTTCGACATAGTCCTCATTTAGCGCGATACACTTATTTAACGATATTCGAGTGCTTTTGTGCCACCCTCGTGCGACGATTTGTAAAGGTTTGCCAAATGATTGTCTTCAGCGTTGATTTCTCAGTATTATTAGAGAGATTTCTTTAAATTGGAAAATAGTCACTCCAAAATCGATGGAGTATGGTAAATGAGCAAGGAACTCGAACTCATGAATTTTGACCTTTACAAAAAAGCGACGTATGAATTGATGAGTTATCTTGATAAAAGAGTACTTTCTTTTTCGCCAAACACAACCGTTTAATCTTAATTTAATGATTCAAATGCCAACCGAACTGTTTTTGTCTTCTTGGGATAGCTATCCATTGTTTTGGCTGTTCCTTGGTCACGTGCATGTAATGATTATCGGATATAAAACAACCAAGATCTATTACGCTTGTAGTTTTAAACGTTCTGTGGAAATATCTGTACGGCGGCTTTGGGTGGTCGAGTGTGAGACAAAACACATTTTGTACAAAACTAACTCGTGTAAAATATTGAAAAACTTTCTAACGAGATGCATATACAGTTTCTGCTCTCTCACGAACATTCACTTTTCTGTCATCCAATACCATTTTGTGGATTTTCTTGATTATTTCTGCTGACCCCACTGCCTAAATTCATTGATTTAGATGAAGCATCTAAAGCTAAATGGATACGTATATTTATGTGCTCTAAATCTCACGTTTTAAACACAGACTTACTATATCGGCTATAAAAGGCTTTAACAGTAGTGCGTATATTTGGGTGCGCCATTAGTGGCATACTTGAACATAAGTGTGAATGAATATATTGGAACATTTATATTTTGAAAAGAAATATAATATATAAACAACAGAAACAAACTATTTTAGATTTTTTTTAAATTAAATTTAAAAAGTCTGATATAGCATAAATTTCAAATAATATTTGTTTTTTATTAAAACTTGGAGGCACTTTGTTGGTTTTTCGGGACAATACTAACAAAATCTGTAAACCCTCTAACTTAACTTATTGCTTTTATTTATAGTTTTCTTTATTTTCTAAATATGTGATGAAGTGTGGCAATCCTACTCGTGACTTCTCGGGTCGGAATCTTCAGGCGCAGCCCCAATATTTCAATTCTCTAATAATATTCATAATCCTTCTATCCTCTCTTGGTCTTTTTTATCAAGGTCATTGCAAGTAAGTATATTAATTGTAGCATTTGGCTCAACCTCAATGTTTTCATTCTCCAGTAATCTTATAAACTTCCCACGAATTTGTAACATGTCTTCTATTGGTTTGTTTTTATCACGGTTATTGCAGGTATATCAATTGTACTATTTTATGTATTTTTTGAGAAAAGTCGACATTTGGATAGATACTCTATTCCTTCTTTAGTTTATTATACTCTATAGTAGCAGGTGGCTTAAAAATATCTTTTCTGATTCTGTTTTGTGTCCCGTGGCTTAAGGTTTGCGACTAGGTGATAACGATTAAAATAAGATATTTGTCAACTCATTTAAATATTATTATTCCGTATTGAATTCATTCACCATAATTTTTAGGTTTAGTTTTCTTTGACATAACGCTCTTCGATTTTTGTTTTCTATTAATTCTTAAAGTACCGAAAACATAAGTTTTAGCATACAAAAGATGTTTACATAAAACTCTTGTAATAATGTGCAATCTCCTTCTAAGGGTTTCATAGTAAATCGATACAGACATTACAGATACATCATAGTCGCTATTATCATTTTAATGATCCACTTCCAGAATGATGAGATAAAGTTTCACCCCTGTTTCTCTATATTCTTCAAGTTCAAAAAACAGATATGATTTATCCGAATCTGCATATGGCCCAGTTAGAAAACCATTTTGTTGACATTTGATGAGTTTACAGTTATGTTAATGAACAGCTAGGTTTGAAGTTTTAGCCGATGTTCCGACTGGTTAGAAGTGAGTTCGGGTGACTTTTCTCTTTCTTCATTGGTACACGATAGCTCTATTGGAAAATTTATTGTAGCCTTGAGCCAACAGTGATATCTAAAAAGTAACCTAAACATACAAAATAGTCGTTATAGATCATAGAACTTTTTTGACTAAAACTATCCAATACACACCAAAATTCAGTAAAAAAAAATGGTCATAACTTGGTCCAATTAATTGAAACATAATTATCTAGAAGGTATGGTATATACAAGGTATCCCAATAGTATGTAAAAGTCCAACAGTTCCTTTCTTAGATTGGAACCAAAACATTTTGCACAGCAGAATTGTCGAAAGCATTAATCTTTACAACCTAAAATTATTTTCACTTATACAGAGATTTCTGTACCTGCATACCAACCTAAACATATATTTTTTTAAATATAATGGTATATTTTTTATCACTTATTTTGGATTCTGCTAACTTTTTTACGAGTTAGTAGTTTAGGTATGCGCTCTAATTTCATCTGTTTTATAATTTTTTGATAGAACCTTTAAATTGCAAACACAGTAAGTCAAAAGTCGAAACATAAATTTTCTTAAATTTATTAAACGAAACAGCTTATATTCTATACAGTATATAAATAGCTCTTTCATTTTTGTGAATCCCTGTACCTATCTGTAACTGTTATTGAGGTATTTAATTTTATAAGAACATTTTCATTTTTTTTTGTAATCAGATCAAGTAAGCCTTGCAATAATAACCAACTTTGTAATGACAAATTATTAAATTTTGTAGATATCATCTAAAGTGTCAAATTATATCATGTTCTAATGAAATATTACATTTACTCAATAATAAACTTTAAATTAGTGGTTTTTTTTCAGGAAAACACAGTAAACCTTAAGGAGTTGGAAAGTCTCCCAACAGAAACAAATTGTACATCCGTACTATCAACTGATCACAACATCGCAGCTAAAGCAAAAGCAGCATCCAAAACAGATGACATCGCCTCATCCCCTAAGGAAACACTTCCTAAAGATCAAGGCGACGATTTTGATTTCATGAATATGATTCAAACACCGCAATTTCATCATCCTCACCACAGGACAGCGTTTCAGGTATTATTTTTCTGTTTTTCAATAGAGAGTTAATGAAGTAATGATTAAAAGATTATTTATTCTTTAATCGATCAATAATACAAGTTTAGAACTATAACATGAAATAAATTAAAGGTTTTAACGAGTTTTAAAATCGAAAGCAAAATTAATTTTTTTATTAAAAATTATAAATATGAATAAGTAAAATGTACTAGCTGAATTATAAGGAAAGTTCTTACTCTAAACCGCACTTATCTTAGTAAGGAACAATCTTCGACTCCTGGTTATATTGTCCAGATATTTGCTTGGTGAAAATTGGATTACATTAAAATTAAACCTTTATAAAAATTACTTACTACCATACTTTTAATTTGCAAATATTTGATAAATATCATGTCAGTAGTTATAGTCTTTTCTTTAGTAATTTTAAATATATTTCTACGTATTAGGGCGGCAAAAAGTAACTGAAATAATGGGATTATTTGTCGGACTAAGGCTATTCAGCGTTCAAATTTAAAGTTATATTTTGACAAATGATTTGCGGTGGCTTAGGTAGTCGTTGCTTTGTATTTTGTGGGATCCTCTTGTCAAATTATCATCATGTAAAATTTAAGATGACATCATCGAAAGCATTAATCTTTTCTACGGAGATTTTACCTGTCTTATGTATTTGTAAAATTTACCAAATTTCGGATGCCTACAATAAATCACGAAAGCATTAGAAAGGATTATATTTACCTTAAATTGTAATTTTTCAAAACATAGACATTTTTAGATAAGAATAAGAAAGTTGATATATAAATATACGTACTCGTCATGAAAAAATAAAGTAAATAAAGTTATAGCAACACATTAAAGCCTGAGTAAAACATTAAAAATGATCAGTATGTGTTTATGGTCTAAATACAACCTTTTGCTGACTTTCTAGATTCGTAACTATTACTCTCTCATATGTGTGGTTGCCAATTTTGATTTTTATATTTCCGATTTTCTTCTTTTATTATTATTTTTTTGAGCCTTATTTGTCCCGCTCTTTATTCTTAGTATTCTTGTATTTTTTCTGTGTAATAGTGACTAAGTATATTAAAAAGTCATCTCACTGTCTAACTAACACCTATGTTTGTTTCACCTTTCTGTATTTTAATACTTATTTTTGAGGAGTCCATAAATCCAACGAATCCAACGTCAGCTTAAAGTCGATGAACTAAAAATCTAAGTGTATTTTAAATTCTTATACATTTTCCAATATTTGCTTAAACTACGAGCTACCCTAGTTGTAAATATTTTTTTTGCGAATCCGCAATTGATTGGAAAATAGAATTTACATACTCGTGCAATCTGGTTAATGTAATGTATAAATAACGTGTTACGTAATGTACAAAAACATGCAAGGTTGCAAGTTGTCGATATTTAAAATACCTACGAATCCTTTGACGAAAAAATTATTTCTATTTTTAATATTTGAGGTTTTATACAAAAATATAAAGATATAGTTTTTATTAATTTCTTACAAGTTTATTTGAAAAATAAGTGCCAAAGTGAAAATGATAATTATTATTATAATTATATAACGAGTACATTAGTTCGAGTCGGTAACAGCGTGAGTATGTAAATAGCCCTTATCACACGAATTAAAACACAGCATTTTATCTATGACTGTCAAGAATTATCAACAACTCCTAATATTGATAAATATTATTCGATTTCATTTATTTGACAATTGGCGAATATTTTATTGAGGATCGTAGGCTTCCACGGCCAGAGTGAATCTGAGGTTTACTGCTTCCGGAGGACCGCCTCATTCAAAAAAATATTTATCAACGTTTCGCCTTCTTTTATAGGCGGCTTCTTCAGAAGGGGTGATATGCACGATAAATAGATAGATTTATTGACTACGTAACTCATTACAAAGGTTTGTAGCAGGTCAAGAGCAAAAAGACATAAAAATACAGTTTAACCTTTAACACCAAGTATAAGTATATATATATATATATATATATATATATATCTTGTAACATGTTTTAGATCTATTTATAAGTCAATTTTAAGAATATGCCACAATTAAAATTTTATTTCAAATATTTTATATTTGTGTTGAACAAAGATTTGTATGGATGGCCCGAAATTTCGATTTAATATTTAAAAATATTTATCTTTACTTTGGTTGAAAAGTCAAAAATGACAGTTATGTAAAAACTAGATTGAGCATATGCAATATACATACGTACAAATCTATTTTTTTATATTGTACAATTAACAGCAATCAGAAATACATTTTATATGAGCTATTCTGTTGGCTATAAGACCTAAAGGTTGGTCTTAGGAATGTCCTGATGAGACTTCTCCAGTGAGAAGGTCTCTTGCACTTTATTTGAGATCAATTGGCCAGCTTCGTTTCAGTCTTCTGTTGTTTGGTTCTTGGGTTAGTGGCTGTAGTAATAGATTAGGATGGCTGTCGAGCTTTAGGTGATGGTTACGGCTTCTTTCTTGTACTGTCTCTTGTATTGTTGAAATACTGAGGTCTTGGTGGATCAATTTGTTTGTGACGTACCATAGTGCATTAACTAGTGATCGAAGGATTTTAGATTCTCCTCGTTATATGAGAGCAATACTAGATTTGCTGGCACATCCCCATAATTCTATTCCGTAGGTCCAGATGGGTATGATGACTGCCTTATACTCGTATATTAAAATTGTGTAGAGGTGATCTTCTTCCGACTAGCCAATATAATTCTCGGAACTTTAGATTACTCTGTACAATATTTTTATATTTGGTTGGCGTAATAACCATTATGTGGAAAATCTATCATCGTCATGAAAAAATAAAGTAATACTAAAACGAAAAACCAGGATCGACTTAAAGAAAAATTTTAAAATTCGTCTCTCCGAAAAACTACGCTCTTTAGATCGAATTTTTCAAAATGCTTTTTAGAATCCGTAAGAGTAGATAAAACTTAATCTACTCATCAACTTTTTATTTTTCCGCAAACAATTTTACTACTAAAATGAGGGTAACGAAATGGTATCGGAGAGTTTTTTTGTTAATTTTTCGATTAAAATAAAATTTACTTATCTCTGTAAGTCCCAAAAATTGACTTGAGTTTGTATTTTTATAAATACAAATCACTAGATAATGTGACTACATTTAGAACAATCATTCAATATATTTTACATTCTCTATAAGAAGATTTTTAAACAAATAAATTTCTGCTTTTTAAATTTTTTGTTAAGTCGGTCCTGGATTAATCTTTTTATAATACTTTGATAGATTTTTCAGTAATTGGTTATTACAGGTGACATATTTAAATCTGTAAGAGCTTTAAAAATCTAGGATATAAAATTGTTAGAATATTTACTTTATAAAGCAAAATAACAAAAAATTAGGGAAACAACTACTAAAATATAATTTACCTTTATCATTATGTATCGTATTAACTTAAAACTACTCTTAGAGCTAATTTATCAGATGTGGTAATTAATTCAATAAAGAATTTTGATATAATATTTACTTTATGTTTTCGATTTAACTTTATTGTGTGTTTAGAAATGTTAATATACATTTATAACAAAAATTATGGATTTATTACTTACAGAATAGTAACAAAATAAATATTGGTCCCCCAGCAAGGTTCTAAGGTTCTAAACAGGGTTCTAAAACACTAAAAAATAGTGTACATAACATAAAACAAAAAATTGTATTTTGCATAGATATTTTTAATATACAAAATTGGTAGTAAAAAATTAGAGTAATGTTTAATAAATGAAAAATAAAAAATAGGAATGTATTTACTTCTGAACGAATTTTACATTTTTTGTAATTACAAAAAAAATATATATATATGATTATTACATGGATTTTCTGATTCCATGTTGTAAATGCGAAACAATCATTTATGGGGTCCTCTCATGTTATTCGGGATATTTTTTTATGGCCTAACTAATTTTTGCCATGCTTGGGTATACTCCTAGTAAACTGTTCATTGTTAAACTGTAAATTTTCGTTAAAATTTAAACACCTTAGATAAGAATATTAGTGTTTTAATGATTTTAAATTCAATTTAAACACATAAAAGGCCAAAAACAAACAAAACAAAATTAACAAACCAGTTACAAATTGGTACAAATTTTTAAAATTAATGTACATCTACTAAATAAAATTAAAAGTGAAGTGCAGCTCTAGGGCAAAGTGCTAATCTTAGTTGAAAATTATTAAGTTCATCACTTAGTATTTGAGGTGGTTAACTGATTAATTATGTAATTATAAAAATTACATTCGTAAGGCTATTTTTTTCTATCTATCCTCTCAAGCTGTTAAAAGGTTTCAGCCTAAATAATCGTAAATATAACTGAACCACCAATATGGGAGTTGATTAGCTTAAATAAAATAAAATTCGCTTTCTCATTTATGATAATAGATGTATACATGTCAGAGCATGACTGTAAAATTTCGTCTAAGAGACCTATATTAAAATTCAAAAAATAAGTGTACTAACATTTTGAGATGCGACATTTTTTGTTTTATCTGAAAATTAATTCAAGCCTTTACTTGAGCAGAGGATGCATCGCATTTTTTTAACATGTTTTTGCAAATTTCAAAGCTGGGAGACTTTCCAGTTTCAATATTATTTTTAAATAGACTTCGAGCTGCAACTCTCTCTTCTGTAGACCAGGATCTTCTTGGTATATATCCCAGAGACATATCTAGTACAGTAAGTATTAAGGACAAATACTACTTATAAATGGAGAGTGTTTTATAAAAATTTATACATAAATGAACTAAAGAAATATTGGTCTAAAATATGAAAGTTTATGGAAATCGCTTAAATCAAATAGACCCCTTTCATGAGATTCGTTTTGTATATTAGGTAATTAGGATTAGAAGGCTAACATTATTTCTTAAGCCCAGTATTATTGCACAGCCTAGGCAAAACATATAATGATCATATGGAATTATTAAAACGTAACACATCAGATAAGATACTAAATTGTAAATTTATGGCAATATACTTTTTTGTAAACATTAGTTTCCGACCTATCTGAGATTTTATATTGAGATAATTTGAATTATTGTTTGCATTCCTTTTTATTAATTATTAGAATTATATACACGATTAACACAAAGCTGTCATTTTATTTTAATGTTTGTACCAAAAATCGTTATTTTAAAAATATTTATAATATTTACTGTCTATTTTACCAATGACTATATTGTATTATTGTTGTACCATGAATAGTGTAAAAAAGTTACAAACAACTTATTAATTTAAATAATCTATAAAAAATGCTACAATCTCAAATAATTCGAAATTTTGAAAAAAAGGCAAAGTCCCAGCTTCCTAAAATAAATTTTTCAGTTCGCTTTAATATTTACACATACGAAAAAAATTCTGAACACATGGGCTTGAGAAAATTTTCAGTAATACATATTTATTTGGATCAACGGGGGAGAGCATAATATTTTATATTGGATTTTATTCAATCTAAAAGCTTAACATAATTACCTTTCTCATATTGCTTTTTTTTCCTTATCAAAAGAGTTTTACTCGTAGATTCTTGCATGATTTTTGCCAAATAATAAGTTCTATGGATCTTCTAATACACAGAACAGAAGCTTGATCGCCATCATTATTAATTACTTCTGTACTAGGAGCTACATGTAAAATTCCATCCGTAAGTTGAACTAAGAAATATATCATCTCTACAAAAAATTAAATATAATATATTAAAGCTGGACCTGGAGTTTAATTATTTCGACAGACTGATTAACAGATTTATCTTACTTTAACTTACTTAACTTTGGGGATTTTTCATACACTTAAATCTTTCCTCAACGGCTTTCAACTTAACACTAAACTGTACCGAAATAATATATTTTTTTATAGAAAAGCATTGCGAAATCAGGGCTCCAATAATGCTAAAATGGAGCAAAACATATTTATACGTTTTTTATGTTTGCCGACAGTGTCTATGTGGTATAAAAATAAATATATATTTGAAAGGGGGACACTATTGTTTCTGCAAACAAGAAAAGAGTTACTGTTATGCATGGTGGTTGCTTGCATAAAAATGGATACATTAGATATTAAATTATCTAAACTAAATCCATTTAATGCAAATAACAATGATACAAAAAATATATCATTGTATATTTTTATATACTACTAAATTCGTAAAATTTGAATTTTTTTATGAAATACACTTGTATGTAAACATTTTACATACCCTTTATGGTCCTTTAGACGTAAATGTCATTTTTGACATTTTTCTTAAAATTTGTCATTTTTTTATGAAATTGACTTGTATATAAACATTTTACATACCCTTTATGGTACTTTAGACGTAAATGTCATTTTTGACTTTTTTCCTAAAATTTGTCATTTTTTTATGAAATTGACTTGTTTGTAAACATTTTACATACCTTTTATTGTATTTTAGACGTAACCGTCATTTTTGACGTATTTCCTAAAATTCGTCATTTTTTTATGAAATTGACTTGTATGTAAACATTTTACATGCCCTTTATTATACTTTGGACGTAACCGTCATTTTTGACTTTTTTCCTAAAATTTGTCATTTTTTTATGAAATTCACTTGTATGAAAACATTTTACATACCTTTTATAGTACTTTAGACGTAAAGTCATTTTTGACTTTTTTCCTAAAATTTGTCATTTTTTTATGAAATTGACTTGTATGTAAACATTATACATACCTTTTATGGTACTTTAGACGTAACCGTCATTTTTGACATTTTTCTTAAAATTTGTCATTTTTTTATGAAATTGACTTGTATGTAAACATTTTACATACCTTTTATGGTACTTTAGACGTAACCGTCATTTTTGACGTATTTCCTAAAATTCGTCATTTTTTTATGAAATTGACTTGTATGTAAACATTTTACATGCCCTTTATTATACTTTGGACGTAACCGTCATTTTTGACTTTTTTCCTAAAATTTGTCATTTTTTTATGAAATTCACTTGTATGAAAACATTTTACATACCTTTTATGGTACTTTAGACGTAAAGTCATTTTTGACTTTTTTCCTTAAATTTGTCATTTTTTTATGAAATTGACTTGTATGTAAACATTTTACATACCCTTTATGGTACTTTAGACGTAAATGTCATTTTTGACTTTTTTCCTAAAATTTGTCATTTTTTTATGAAATTGACTTGTTTGTAAACATTTTACATACCTTTTATTGTATTTTAGACGTAACCGTCATTTTTGACGTATTTCCTAAAATTCGTCATTTTTTTATGAAATTGACTTGTATGTAAACATTTTACATGCCCTTTATTATACTTTGGACGTAACCGTCATTTTTGACTTTTTTCCTAAAATTTGTCATTTTTTTATGAAATTCACTTGTATGAAAACATTTTACATACCTTTTATGGTACTTTAGACGTAAAGTCATTTTTGACTTTTTTCCTAAAATTTGTCATTTTTTTATGAAATTGACTTGTATGTAAACATTTTACATACCTTTTATGGTACTTTAGACGTAACCGTCATTTTTGACATTTTTCTTAAAATTTGTCATTTTTTTATGAAATTGACTTGTATGTAAACATTTTACATACCTTTTATGGTACTTTAGACGTAAATGTCATTTTGACTTTTTTCCTAAAATTTGTCGTTTTTTTATGAAATTGACTTGTATGTAAACATTTTACATACCCTTTATGGTACTTTAGACGTAAATGTCATTTTTGACTTTTTTCCTAAAATTTGTCATTTTTTTATGAAATTGACTTGTTTGTAAACATTTTACATACCTTTTATTGTATTTTAGACGTAACCGTCATTTTTGACGTATTTCCTAAAATTCGTCATTTTTTTAGGAAATTGACTTGTATGTAAACATTTTACATACCTTTTATCGTATTTTAGACGTAACCGTCATATTTGACGTTTTTCCTAAAATTCGTCATTTTTTTATGAAATTGACTTGTATGTAAACATTTTACATGCCCTTTATTGTACTTTGGACGTAACCGTCATTTTTGACTTTTTTCCTAAAATTTGTCATTTTTTTATGAAATTGACTTGTATGTAAACATTTTACATACCCTTTATGGTACTTTAGACGTAACCGTCATTTTTGACATTTTTCTTAAAATTTGTCATTTTTTGATGAAATTGACTTGTATGTAAACATTTTACATACCTTTTATGGTACTCGTACTTTAGACGTAAATGTCATTTTTGACTTTTTTCCTAAAATTTGTAATTTTTTTATGAAATTGACTTGTATGTAAACATTTTACATACCTTTTATGGTACTTTAGACGTAAATGTCATTTTTGACTTTTTTCCTAAAATTTGTCATTTTTTTATCAAATTGACTTGTATGTAAACATTTTACATACCCTTTATGGTACTTTAGACGTAACCGTCATTTTTGACATTTTTCTTAAAATTTGTCATTTTTTGATGAAATTGACTTGTATGTAAACATTTTACATACCTTTTATGGTACTCGTACTTTAGACGTAAATGTCATTTTTGACTTTTTTCCTAAAATTTGTAATTTTTTTATGAAATTGACTTGTATGTAAACATTTTACATACCTTTTATGGTACTTTAGACGTAAATGTCATTTTTGACTTTTTTCCTAAAATTTGTCATTTTTTTATCAAATTGACTTGTATGTAAACATTTTACATGCCGTTTATTGTACTCTGGACGTAACCATCATTTTTGACTTTTTTCCTAAAATTTGTCATTTTTTAATGAAAATGACTTGTATGTAAACATTTTACATACCTTTTATGGTACTTTAGACGTAACCGTCATTTTTGACTTTTTTCCTTAAATTTGTCATTTTTTTATGAAATTGACTTGTATGTAAACATTTTACATACCCTTTATGGTACTTTAGACGTAACCGTCATTTTTGACATTTGTCTTAAAATTTGTCATTTTTTGATGAAATTGACTTGTATGTAAACATTTTACATACCTTTTATGGTACTCGTACTTTAGACGTAACCGTCATTTTTGACGTATTTCCTAAAATTCGTCATTTTTTTATGAAATTGACTTGTATGTAAACATTTTACATACCTTTTATCGTATTTTAGACGTAACCGTCATATTTGACGTTTTTCCTAAAATTCGTCATTTTTTATGAAATTGACTTGTATGTAAACATTTTACATGCCCTTTATTGTACTTTGGACGTAACCGTCATTTTTGACTTTTTTCCTAAAATTTGTCATTTTTTTATGAAATTCACTTGTATGAAAACATTTTACATACCTTTTATGGTACTTTAGACGTAACCGTCATTTTTGACTTTTTTCCTAAAATTTGTCATTTTTTTATGAAATTGACTTGTATGTAAACATTTTACATACCTTTTATGGTACTTTAGACGTAACCGTCATTTTTGACATTTTTCTTAAAATTTGTCATTTTTTTATGAAATTGACTTGTATGTAAACATTTTACATACCTTTTATGGTACTTTAGACGTAAATGTCATTTTGACTTTTTTCCTAAAATTTGTCGTTTTTTTATGAAATTGACTTGTATGTAAACATTTTACATACCCTTTATGGTACTTTAGACGTAAATGTCATTTTTGACTTTTTTCCTAAAATTTGTCATTTTTTTATGAAATTGACTTGTTTGTAAACATTTTACATACCTTTTATTGTATTTTAGACGTAACCGTCATTTTTGACGTATTTCCTAAAATTCGTCATTTTTTTATGAAATTGACTTGTATGTAAACATTTTACATACCTTTTATGGTACTTTAGACGTAACCGTCATTTTTGACATTTTTCTTAAAATTTGTCATTTTTTTATGAAATTGACTTGTATGTAAACATTTTACATACCTTTTATGGTACTTTAGACGTAACCGTCATTTTTGACGTATTTCCTAAAATTTGTCATTTTTTTATGAAATTGACTTGTATGTAAACATTTTACATACCTTTTATGGTACTTTAGACGTAACCGTCATTTTTGACATTTTTCTTAAAATTTGTCATTTTTTTATGAAATTGACTTGTATGTAAACATTTTACATACCTTTTATGGTACTTTAGACGTAAATGTCATTTTGACTTTTTTCCTAAAATTTGTCGTTTTTTTATGAAATTGACTTGTATGTAAACATTTTACATACCCTTTATGGTACTTTAGACGTAAATGTCATTTTTGACTTTTTTCCTAAAATTCGTCATTTTTTTATGAAATTGACTTGTATGTAAACATTTTACATGCCCTTTATTGTACTTTGGACGTAACCGTCATTTTTGACACTTTTTTCCTAAAATTTGTCATTTTTTTATGAAATTGACTTGTATGAAAACATTTTACATACCTTTTATGGTACTTTAGACGTAAATGTCAGTTTTTACTTTTTTCCTAAAATTTGTCTTTTTTTTATCAAATTGACTTGTATGTAAACATTTTACATGCCCTTTATTGTACTTTGGACGTAACCGTCATTTTTGACTTTTTTCCTAAAATTTGTCATTTTTTTATGAAATTGACTTGTATGTAAACATTTTACATACCCTTTATGGTACTTTAGACGTAACCGTCATTTTTGACATTTTTCTTAAAATTTGTCATTTTTTGATGAAATTGACTTGTATGTAAACATTTTACATACCTTTTATGATACTCGTACTTTAGACGTAACCGTCATTTTTGACGTATTTCCTAAAATTCGTCATTTTTTTATGAAATTGACTTGTATGTAAACATTTTACATACCTTTTATCGTATTTTAGACGTAACCGTCATATTTGACGTTTTTCCTAAAATTCGTCATTTTTTTATGAAATTGACTTGTATGTAAACATTTTACATGCCCTTTATTGTACTTTGGACGTAACCGTCATTTTTGACTTTTTTCCTAAAATTTTTCATTTTTTTATGAAATTCACTTGTATGAAAACATTTTACATACCTTTTATGGTACTTTAGACGTAACCGTCATTTTTGAATTTTTTCCTAAAATTTGTCATTTTTTTATGAAATTGACTTGTATGTAAACATTTTACATACCTTTTATGGTACTTTAGACGTAACCGTCATTTTTGACATTTTTCTTAAAATTTGTCATTTTTTTATGAAATTGACTTGTATGTAAACATTTTACATACCTTTTATGGTACTTTAGACGTAAATGTTATTTTGACTTTTTTCCTAAAATTTGTCGTTTTTTTATGAAATTGACTTGTATGTAAACATTTTACATACCCTTTATGGTACTTTAGACGTAAATGTCATTTTTGACTTTTTTCCTAAAATTTGTCATTTTTTTATGAAATTGACTTGTTTGTAAACATTTTACATACCTTTTATTGTATTTTAGACGTAACCGTCATTTTTGACGTATTTCCTAAAATTCGTCATTTTTTTATGAAATTGACTTGTATGTAAACATTTTACATACCTTTTATGGTACTTTAGACGTAACCGTCATTTTTGACATTTTTCTTAAAATTTGTCATTTTTTTATGAAATTGACTTGTATGTAAACATTTTACATACCTTTTATGGTACTTTAGACGTAACCGTCATTTTTGACGTATTTCCTAAAATTTGTCATTTTTTTATGAAATTGACTTGTATGTAAACATTTTACATACCTTTTATGGTACTTTAGACGTAACCGTCATTTTTGACATTTTTCTTAAAATTTGTCATTTTTTTATGAAATTGACTTGTATGTAAACATTTTACATACCTTTTATGGTACTTTAGCCGTAAATGTCATTTTGACTTTTTTCCTAAAATTTGTCGTTTTTTTATGAAATTGACTTGTATGTAAACATTTTACATACCCTTTATGGTACTTTAGACGTAAATGTCATTTTTGACTTTTTTCCTAAAATTCGTCATTTTTTTATGAAATTGACTTGTATGTAAACATTTTACATACCTTTTATGGTACTCGTACTTTAGACGTAACCGTCATTTTTGACGTATTTCCTAAAATTCGTCATTTTTTTATGAAATTGACTTGTATGTAAACATTTTACATACCTTTTATCGTATTTTAGACGTAACCGTCATATTTGACGTTTTTCCTAAAATTCGTCATTTTTTATGAAATTGACTTGTATGTAAACATTTTACATGCCCTTTATTGTACTTTGGACGTAACCGTCATTTTTGACTTTTTTCCTAAAATTTGTCATTTTTTTATGAAATTCACTTGTATGAAAACATTTTACATACCTTTTATGGTACTTTAGACGTAACCGTCATTTTTGACTTTTTCCTAAAATTTGTCATTTTTTTATGAAATTGACTTGTATGTAAACATTTTACATACCTTTTATGGTACTTTAGACGTAACCGTCATTTTTGACATTTTTCTTAAAATTTGTCATTTTTTTATGAAATTGACTTGTATGTAAACATTTTACATACCTTTTATGGTACTTTAGACGTAAATGTCATTTTGACTTTTTTCCTAAAATTTGTCGTTTTTTTATGAAATTGACTTGTATGTAAACATTTTACATACCCTTTATGGTACTTTAGACGTAAATGTCATTTTTGACTTTTTTCCTAAAATTTGTCATTTTTTTATGAAATTGACTTGTTTGTAAACATTTTACATACCTTTTATTGTATTTTAGACGTAACCGTCATTTTTGACGTATTTCTTAAAATTTGTCATTTTTTTATGAAATTGACTTGTATGTAAACATTTTACATACCTTTTATGGTACTTTAGACGTAACCGTCATTTTTGACGTATTTCCTAAAATTTGTCATTTTTTTATGAAATTGACTTGTATGTAAACATTTTACATACCTTTTATGGTACTTTAGACGTAACCGTCATTTTTGACGTATTTCCTAAAATTTGTCATTTTTTTATGAAATTGACTTGTATGTAAACATTTTACATACCTTTTATGGTACTTTAGACGTAACCGTCATTTTTGACATTTTTCTTAAAATTTGTCATTTTTTTATGAAATTGACTTGTATGTAAACATTTTACATACCTTTTATGGTACTTTAGACGTAACCGTCATTTTTGACAGTTTTCTTAAAATTTGTCATTTTTTTATGAAATTGACTTGTATGTAAACATTTTACATACCTTTTATGGTACTTTAGACGTAAATGTCATTTTGACTTTTTTCCTAAAATTTGTCGTTTTTTTATGAAATTGACTTGTATGTAAACATTTTACATACCCTTTATGGTACTTTAGACGTAAATGTCATTTTTGACTTTTTTCCTAAAATTTGTCATTTTTTTATGAAATTGACTTGTTTGTAAACATTTTACATACCTTTTATTGTATTTTAGACGTAACCGTCATTTTTGACGTATTTCTTAAAATTTGTCATTTTTTTATGAAATTGACTTGTATGTAAACATTTTACATACCTTTTATGGTACTTTAGACGTAACCGTCATTTTTGACGTATTTCCTAAAATTTGTCATTTTTTTATGAAATTGACTTGTATGTAAACATTTTACATACCTTTTATGGTACTTTAGACGTAACCGTCATTTTTGACGTATTTCCTAAAATTTGTCATTTTTTTATGAAATTGACTTGTATGTAAACATTTTACATACCTTTTATGGTACTTTAGACGTAACCGTCATTTTTGACATTTTTCTTAAAATTTGTCATTTTTTTATGAAATTGACTTGTATGTAAACATTTTACATACCTTTTATGGTACTTTAGACGTAAATGTCATTTTGACTTTTTTCCTAAAATTTGTCGTTTTTTTATGAAATTGACTTGTATGTAAACATTTTACATACCCTTTATGGTACTTTAGACGTAACCGTCATTTTTGACGTATTTCCTAAAATTTGTCATTTTTTTATGAAATTGACTTATATGTAAACATTTTACATACCTTTTATGGTACTTTAGACGTAACCGTCATTTTTGACATTTTTCTTAAAATTTGTCATTTTTTTATGAAATTGACTTGTATGTAAACATTTTACATACCTTTTATGGTACTTTAGACGTAAATGTCATTTTGACTTTTTTCCTAAAATTTGTCGTTTTTTTATGAAATTGACTTGTATGTAAACATTTTACATACCTTTTATGGTACTTTAGACGTAAATGTCATTTTGACTTTTTTCCTAAAATTTGTCGTTTTTTTATGAAATTGACTTGTATGTAAACATTTTACATACCCTTTATGGTACTTTAGACGTAAATGTCATTTTTGACTTTTTTCCTAAAATTCGTCATTTTTTTATGAAATTGACTTGTATGTAAACATTTTACATACCTTTTATGGTACTCGTACTTTAGACGTAACCGTCATTTTTGACGTATTTCCTAAAATTCGTCATTTTTTTATGAAATTGACTTGTATGTAAACATTTTACATACCTTTTATCGTATTTTAGACGTAACCGTCATATTTGACGTTTTTCCTAAAATTCGTCATTTTTTATGAAATTGACTTGTATGTAAACATTTTACATGCCCTTTATTGTACTTTGGACGTAACCGTCATTTTTGACTTTTTTCCTAAAATTTGTCATTTTTTTATGAAATTCACTTGTATCAAAACATTTTACATACCTTTTATGGTACTTTAGACGTAACCGTCATTTTTGACTTTTTCCTAAAATTTGTCATTTTTTTATGAAATTGACTTGTATGTAAACATTTTACATACCTTTTATGGTACTTTAGACGTAACCGTCATTTTTGACATTTTTCTTAAAATTTGTCATTTTTTTATGAAATTGACTTGTATGTAAACATTTTACATACCTTTTATGGTACTTTAGACGTAAATGTCATTTTGACTTTTTTCCTAAAATTTGTCGTTTTTTTATGAAATTGACTTGTATGTAAACATTTTACATACCCTTTATGGTACTTTAGACGTAAATGTCATTTTTGACTTTTTTCCTAAAATTTGTCATTTTTTTATGAAATTGACTTGTTTGTAAACATTTTACATACCTTTTATTGTATTTTAGACGTAACCGTCATTTTTGACGTATTTCCTAAAATTCGTCATTTTTTTATGAAATTGACTTGTATGTAAACATTTTACATACCTTTTATGGTACTTTAGACGTAACCGTCATTTTTGACATTTTTCTTAAAATTTGTCATTTTTTTATGAAATTGACTTGTATGTAAACATTTTACATACCTTTTATGGTACTTTAGACGTAACCGTCATTTTTGACGTATTTCCTAAAATTTGTCATTTTTTTATGAAATTGACTTGTATGTAAACATTTTACATACCTTTTATGGTACTTTAGACGTAACCGTCATTTTTGACATTTTTCTTAAAATTCGTCATTTTTTTATGAAATTGACTTGTATGTAAACATTTTACATACCTTTTATGGTACTTTAGACGTAAATGTCATTTTGACTTTTTTCCTAAAATTTGTCGTTTTTTTATGAAATTGACTTGTATGTAAACATTTTACATACCCTTTATGGTACTTTAGACGTAAATGTCATTTTTGACTTTTTTCCTAAAATTCGTCATTTTTTTATGAAATTGACTTGTATGTAAACATTTTACATGCCCTTTATTGTACTTTGGACGTAACCGTCATTTTTGACGTATTTCCTAAAATTCGTCATTTTTTTATGAAATTGACTTGTATGTAAACATTTTACATACCTTTTATGGTACTTTAGACGTAACCGTCATTTTTGACATTTTTCTTAAAATTTGTCATTTTTTTATGAAATTGACTTGTATGTAAACATTTTACATACCTTTTATGGTACTTTAGACGTAACCGTCATTTTTGACGTATTTCCTAAAATTTGTCATTTTTTTATGAAATTGACTTGTATGTAAACATTTTACATACCTTTTATGGTACTTTAGACGTAACCGTCATTTTTGACATTTTTCTTAAAATTTGTCATTTTTTTATGAAATTGACTTGTATGTAAACATTTTACATACCTTTTATGGTACTTTAGACGTAAATGTCATTTTGACTTTTTTCCTAAAATTTGTCGTTTTTTTATGAAATTGACTTGTATGTAAACATTTTACATACCCTTTATGGTACTTTAGACGTAAATGTCATTTTTGACTTTTTTCCTAAAATTTGTCATTTTTTTATGAAATTGACTTGTATGAAAACATTTTACATACCTTTTATGGTACTTTAGACGTAAATGTCAGTTTTTACTTTTTTCCTAAAATTTGTCTTTTTTTTATCAAATTGACTTGTATGTAAACATTTTGCATGCCCTTTATTGAACTTTGGACGTAACCGTCATTTTTGACTTTTTTCCTAAAATTTGTCATTTTTTTATGAAATTGACTTGTATGTAAACATTTTACATACCCTTTATGGTACTTTAGACGTAACCGTCATTTTTGACATTTTTCTTAAAATTTGTCATTTTTTGATGAAATTGACTTGTATGTAAACATTTTACATACCTTTTATGATACTCGTACTTTAGACGTAACCGTCATTTTTGACGTATTTCCTAAAATTCGTCATTTTTTTATGAAATTGACTTGTATGTAAACATTTTACATACCTTTTATCGTATTTTAGACGTAACCGTCATATTTGACGTTTTTCCTAAAATTCGTCATTTTTTTATGAAATTGACTTGTATGTAAACATTTTACATGCCCTTTATTGTACTTTGGACGTAACCGTCATTTTTGACTTTTTTCCTAAAATTTTTCATTTTTTTATGAAATTCACTTGTATGAAAACATTTTACATACCTTTTATGGTACTTTAGACGTAACCGTCATTTTTGACTTTTTTCCTAAAATTTGTCATTTTTTTATGAAATTGACTTGTGTGTAAACATTTTACATACCTTTTATGGTACTTTAGACGTAACCGTCATTTTTGACATTTTTCTTAAAATTTGTCATTTTTTTATGAAATTGACTTGTATGTAAACATTTTACATACCCTTTATGGTACTTTAGACGTAAATGTCATTTTTGACTTTTTTCCTAAAATTTGTCATTTTTTTATGAAATTGACTTGTGTGTAAACATTTTACATACCTTTTATGGTACTTTAGACGTAACCGTCATTTTTGACATTTTTCTTAAAATTTGTCATTTTTTTATGAAATTGACTTGTATGTAAACATTTTACATACCTTTTATCGTATTTTAGACGTAACCGTCATATTTGACGTTTTTCCTAAAATTCGTCATTTTTTTATGAAATTGACTTGTATGTAAACATTTTACATACCTTTTATGGTACTTTAGACGTAACCGTCATTTTTGACTTTTTTCCTAAAATTTGTCATTTTTTTATGAAATTGACTTGTATGTAAACATTTTACATACCTTTTATTGTATTTTAGACGTAACCGTCATTTTTGACGTATTTCCTAAAATTCGTCATTTTTTTATGAAATTGACTTGTATGTAAACATTTTACATGCCCTTTATTATACTTTGGACGTAACCGTCATTTTTGACTTTTTTCCTAAAATTTGTCATTTTTTTATGAAATTCACTTGTATGAAAACATTTTACATACCTTTTATGGTACTTTAGACGTAAAGTCATTTTTGACTTTTTTCCTAAAATTTGTCATTTTTTTATGAAATTGACTTGTATGTAAACATTTTACATACCTTTTATGGTACTTTAGACGTAACCGTCATTTTTGACATTTTTCTTAAAATTTGTCATTTTTTTATGAAATTGACTTGTATGTAAACATTTTACATACCTTTTATGGTACTTTAGACGTAACCGTCATTTTTGACTTTTTTCCTAAAATTTGTCATTTTTTTATGAAATTGGCTTGTATGAAAACATTTTACATACCTTTTATGGTACTTTAGACGTAACCGTCATTTTTGACTTTTTTCCTAAAATTTGTCATTTTGTTATGAAATTGACTTGTATGTAAACATTTTACATACCTTTTATGGTACTTTAGACGTAACCGTCATTTTTGACATTTTTCTTAAAATTTGTCATTTTTTTATGAAATTGACTTGTATGTAATCATTTTACATACCTTTTATGGTACTTTAGACGTAAATGTCATTTTGACTTTTTTCCTAAAATTTGTCGTTTTTTTATGAAATTGACTTGTATGTAAACATTTTACATACCTTTTATGGTACTTTAGACGTAAATGTCATTTTTTACTTTTTTCCTAAAATTTGTCTTTTTTTTATCAAATTGACTTGTATGTAAACATTTTACATGCCCTTTATTGTACTTTGGACGTAACCGTCATTTTTGACTTTTTTCCTAAAATTTGTCATTTTTTTATGAAATTGACTTGTATGTAAACATTTTACATACCCTTTATGGTACTTTAGACGTAACCGTCATTTTTGACATTTTTCTTAAAATTTGTCATTTTTTGATGAAATTGACTTGTATGTAAACATTTTACATACCTTTTATGGTACTCGTACTTTAGACGTAAATGTCATTTTTGACTTTTTTCCTAAAATTTGTAATTTTTTTATGAAATTGACTTGTATGTAAACATTTTACATACCTTTTATGGTACTTTAGACGTAAATGTCATTTTTGACTTTTTTCCTAAAATTTGTCATTTTTTTATCAAATTGACTTGTATGTAAACATTTTACATGCCCTTTATTGTACTCTGGACGTAACCATCATTTTTGACTTTTTTCCTAAAATTTGTCATTTTTTTATGAAAATGACTTGTATGTAAACATTTTACATACCTTTTATGGTACTTTAGACGTAACCGTCATTTTTGACTTTTTTCCTTAAATTTGTCATTTTTTTATGAAATTGACTTGTATGTAAACATTTTACATACCCTTTATGGTACTTTAGACGTAAATGTCATTTTTGACTTTTTTCCTAAAATTTGTCATTTTTTATGAAATTGACTTGTATGTAAACATTTTACATACCCTTTATGGTACTTTAGACGTAACCGTCATTTTTGACATTTTTCTTAAAATTTGTCATTTTTTTATGAAATTGACTTGTATGTAAACATTTTACATACCTTTTATGGTACTTTAGACGTAAATGTCATTTTGACTTTTTTCCTAAAATTTGTCGTTTTTTTATGAAATTGACTTGTATGTAAACATTTTACATACCCTTTATGGTACTTTAGACGTAAATGTCATTTTTGACTTTTTTCCTAAAATTTGTCATTTTTTTATGAAATTGACTTGTTTGTAAACATTTTACATACCTTTTATTGTATTTTAGACGTAACCGTCATTTTTGACGTATTTCCTAAAATTCGTCATTTTTTTATGAAATTGACTTGTATGTAAACATTTTACATACCTTTTATGGTACTTTAGACGTAAATGTCATTTTGACTTTTTTCCTAAAATTTGTCGTTTTTTTATGAAATTGACTTGTATGTAAACATTTTACATACCCTTTATGGTACTTTAGACGTAAATGTCATTTTTGACTTTTTTCCTAAAATTCGTCATTTTTTTATGAAATTGACTTGTATGTAAACATTTTACATGCCCTTTATTGTACTTTGGACGTAACCGTCATTTTTGACTTTTTTCCTAAAATTTGTCATTTTTTTATGAAATTGACTTGTATGAAAACATTTTACATACCTTTTATGGTACTTTAGACGTAAATGTCAGTTTTTACTTTTTTCCTAAAATTTGTCTTTTTTTTATCAAATTGACTTGTATGTAAACATTTTACATGCCCTTTATTGTACTTTGGACGTAACCGTCATTTTTGACTTTTTTCCTAAAATTTGTCATTTTTTTATGAAATTGACTTGTATGTAAACATTTTACATACCCTTTATGGTACTTTAGACGTAACCGTCATTTTTGACATTTTTCTTAAAATTTGTCATTTTTTGATGAAATTGACTTGTATGTAAACATTTTACATACCTTTTATGATACTCGTACTTTAGACGTAACCGTCATTTTTGACGTATTTCCTAAAATTCGTCATTTTTTTATGAAATTGACTTGTATGTAAACATTTTACATACCTTTTATCGTATTTTAGACGTAACCGTCATATTTGACGTTTTTCCTAAAATTCGTCATTTTTTTATGAAATTGACTTGTATGTAAACATTTTACATGCCCTTTATTGTACTTTGGACGTAACCGTCATTTTTGACTTTTTTCCTAAAATTTTTCATTTTTTTATGAAATTCACTTGTATGAAAACATTTTACATACCTTTTATGGTACTTTAGACGTAACCGTCATTTTTGACATTTTTCCTAAAATTTGTCATTTTTTTATGAAATTGACTTGTATGTAAACATTTTACATACCTTTTATGGTACTTTAGACGTAACCGTCATTTTTGACATTTTTCTTAAAATTTGTCATTTTTTTATGAAATTGACTTGTATGTAAACATTTTACATACCTTTTATGGTACTTTAGACGTAAATGTTATTTTGACTTTTTTCCTAAAATTTGTCGTTTTTTTATGAAATTGACTTGTATGTAAACATTTTACATACCCTTTATGGTACTTTAGACGTAAATGTCATTTTTGACTTTTTTCCTAAAATTTGTCATTTTTTTATGAAATTGACTTGTTTGTAAACATTTTACATACCTTTTATTGTATTTTAGACGTAACCGTCATTTTTGACGTATTTCCTAAAATTCGTCATTTTTTTATGAAATTGACTTGTATGTAAACATTTTACATGCCCTTTATTGTACTTTGGACGTAACCGTCATTTTTGACTTTTTTCCTAAAATTTGTCATTTTTTTATGGAATTGGCTTGTATGAAAACATTTTACATACCTTTTATGGTACTTTAGACGTAACCGTCATTTTTGACTTTTTTCCTAAAATTTGTCATTTTTTTATGAAATTGACTTGTATGTAAACATTTTACATACCTTTTATGGTACTTTAGACGTAACCGTCATTTTTGACATTTTTCTTAAAATTTGTCATTTTTTTATGAAATTGACTTGTATGTAAACATTTTACATACCTTTTATGGTACTTTAGACGTAAATGTCATTTTGACTTTTTTCCTAAAATTTGTCGTTTTTTTATGAAATTGACTTGTATGTAAACATTTTACATACCTTTTATGGTACTTTAGACGTAAATGTCATTTTTGACTTTTTTCCTAAAATTTGTCTTTTTTTTATCAAATTGACTTGTATGTAAACATTTTACATACCCTTTATGGTACTTTAGACGTAACCGTCATTTTTGACATTTTTCTTAAAATTTGTCATTTTTTGATGAAATTGACTTGTATGTAAACATTTTACATACCTTTTATGGTACTCGTACTTTAGACGTAAATGTCATTTTTGACTTTTTTCCTAAAATTTGTAATTTTTTTATGAAATTGACTTGTATGTAAACATTTTACATACCTTTTATGGTACTTTAGACGTAAATGTCATTTTTGACTTTTTTCCTAAAATTTGTCATTTTTTTATCAAATTGACTTGTATGTAAACATTTTACATGCCCTTTATTGTACTCTGGACGTAACCATCATTTTTGACTTTTTTCCTAAAATTTGTCATTTTTTTATGAAAATGACTTGTATGTAAACATTTTACATACCTTTTATGGTACTTTAGACGTAACCGTCATTTTTGACTTTTTTCCTTAAATTTGTCATTTTTTTATGAAATTGACTTGTATGTAAACATTTTACATACCCTTTATGGTACTTTAGACGTAAATGTCATTTTTGACTTTTTTCCTAAAATTTGTCATTTTTTATGAAATTGACTTGTATGTAAACATTTTACATACCCTTTATGGTACTTTAGACGTAACTGTCATTTTTGACATTTTTCTTAAAATTTGTCATTTTTTTATGAAATTGACTTGTATATACACATTTTACATACCCTTTATGGTACTTTAGACGTAACCATCATTTTTGACATTTTTCTTAAAATTTGTCATTTTTTTTATGAAATTGACTTGTATGTAAACATTTTACATACCTTGTATCGTATTTTAGACGTAACCGTCATTTTTGACGTATTTCGTACAGTTTGTCACTTTTTTTTTATCAAATTTATCATATTATATATACTTTATATTGTGCGGGGGTACCTTTAAACTTAAATATATATAAGTCATGTATGAGTACAGAACTTAATTTTTCAATACTGTTTCCAGTTATACATTTGTTCTTATTATCACTTATTCTTATACTTATATCTTATATATTTAAATTTATATGGAGAAAGGCTAACGTTATTGGTTTTGCGAGAAAATAGTAGTTATGGGTTACCGCTTAAAGATCAGTTTTTGATGAAGCCAAACAGAAAACTATTTTTTATACTAAAGTGATGCTTAAAAATTTAGTATTCATCGAGAAAAAAAATAGATAAAAGCTAATTGTGAAGTATGTAAAATATGTTTTGATAAATTGCATTGGTTTATTGAACTATTTATTTATGTAAATTTGGCAACGTAGCGTTTTGTGGACTTAATGTATAGAAAAAATATCATTTAATGTCTCTCCTAATATCCGCCTCCCAACCAATCAAAACTCAGCACTGGACCCAATGTGTTGCTTAAAAGACATTTTTCAAGAAAGACCTTTGAGTCCATGGTCTCAATGGACTCAAATGGACTGAATGTTCCGCTTTAAGGAAAAAAAGCGGACCTAATGTATCGACAGTAGGTATATATATTTGTATATATGTATATGTGCATATATATAAATTTATAAAACAAACGTGTTAAACCTAAAATCACAACAACATTTTGACAAAATACTTAAACTACGAAAATATTACAAATTTACAAAAATCTTTCAAAGTATTCATCTACAGAGTAAAAACAATATCTAAGAAGTAGTTTTTTCATATAATTTTTGAATATGTTTTCTTTTCTAATAAATTTTATTGAACAAGGGAGTTTATTATAATGCTTAAAATCAAGAGAATTTTTTTCCGATTTTGTTAATCTATAACGCGGCACAAATACATTTTCAGTACGAGCAGATCGTGTATTATAACTGTGTATGTCTGGAACACAAGAAATATTTTGTTTACGAGAATAAATTTCAACTAATGATTGATGTATATAAATGCAAGGCAATGGCAAGATACCTAGGTTCTTAAAGAGAGGTCTGCAGTGTTCTCTTGTTCCTGCATTGGATAATATTCTTACTGCTTTTTTTTTAATTTGAATACTTTAATTGAATAAACTGAATTTCCCCATAGAATTCTTCCATAGGCTAACATAGAATGAAATAACTCAAAATATATACACTCCTGGACAAAAAAATCCGGACACTTGCATTTTGAATATTTTTTTTAATTTTGTTGGTGTTTAGTGGTTTTAATGAGGAAGAAGTAAACAATAATAATTTATTCATAACAATAAAAATGTTTGTTTTAATGTTTTTAAATGATCGCGTCACCTTTGAAACAAAATTTTGACGTTTGGCAAATGATACTGTATCTTGTTTACTAGCAACAGATTTTTTGCATATTTTTTTGTATTTACGATAAGTTTCACGTTTATTCTGATAAATTCAGATCACTTTTCATTAGTGTTTTTAAATTGTGTTAGTATGTCTCCCGAAAATAATGCAAAAGTTGTGGCATTACATGAAGATGGTCGCAGTATACGGTATATTGCAAATCATTTGAATATTACCAAAAGTACCGTCCATGATGCTCTTACGAAGAATCGTCAGACTGGAGAATACACTAGAAGACCAGGATCAGGCAGAAAAAAGTCCAGAAATCAGCGTGATGAACGTTGTTTAAAGATTTCCGCATTACGGAACCGCTCTTTAACGTCAAATGTTCTCGCTAGTCGTTTGTTAGAAGTTCGAGGAACTGATATTTCTGCACGAACTGTAAGAAGAGTCCTGCATGAAAGTGGTTTACGTTCTCATAAGCCAGTAGCATGCCCCAAATTAACAGCAGCTCATCGAGCTAACAGAATGAGATTCACGAATGATCACAGAGACTGGACTCTGCAGCAATGGAGTGTTGTAATGTTTTCTGACGAGTCCCGTTTTTGCTTAAGATGTCCAGACGGACGCGAACGTGTATGGAGGAGACCCGGAGAACGATTTGCACCTTGCTGTATTTCACCCAGAACGCCGTTTGGTGGCGGAGGTGTTATGGTATGGGCGGGTATATCTTTCAACGGACGCACCGAATTAATTTTCATCGAACATGGAACTCTAACAGCAGACAGATACATACGACAGTTTCTGGAGGACCATGTTGTCCCCTACGCCCCTTTTGTTGGGATAATTTCTTATTTATGCAGGATAATGCTCGAATCGTCATGGACTACCTAAATACTGTCGGAATTCCTGTTTTGGAGTGGCCCGCTTGTAGTCCTGACATGAATCCAATAGAACATTTATGGGACATTTTAGGGCAAAAGATTAAAAAGAGGCAACCATTGCCAGAAACGATCCAAGAGCTGCGAATAGCGTTGAATGAAGAATGGGAACAGATACCGCAAGAACAGATTCAGCAACTTATTGCAAGCATGCCTAGGCGTATTGAAACCCTCCGCAGGTGTAGGGGGGCAATACCCGATACTAAACCTAAAGAACAGCCAACTGTGGGCAATTAAAATTTTGTTTTTCTTTTGTTTAATTTTTCGAACAATGTTAATTTTTTTTGCGTTACTTATTACTTTCTTTTGGGTTACTTATTTTTCCTATTATTACTTTCTTAGTGTTTTAAATAAACGATTTATATTATTAATGTTTACTTCCTCCCCATTTAAACCACTTAACACCTACAAAATTTAAAAATAAAACAAAATACAAGTGTCCGAATTTTTTTGTCCAGGAGTGTATTTTTTAATATAAATATGGAAAGATAATTAATACTTATCTTGAATTTCCACAGTCTTCCAAAGCGTTTTAGTATATTTCAATTTCTACCTAGGTTTCGGCATCTGACATTACCATTTTCAAGACAGAAAGAAGTTTGACAGATTAGAAAAGTATATAAATTTCATATTATAAACCTGACAACCAATCATTATGAGGCAATATTCTTCTTTTTCTAAAAATATAATTGGGTAATATTATTTAGTTCAAAAGGTGATCTAAGATAATTTAACTTCCCAGGTTTAGTTGTTGATTCAATACTATATATTGAGGATATTTTAGGTGTTTCTTAATTTCATATTCCTCCAAAAAAACAAGTTCTCTTTTTTTGTCACTTTTATGAAGTACTTCCACTGTTGTTTCCATTGTGTTATTAAGTGTAGGTTTCTGTTTGGTGTCAATGAGGTGTTTTGCGTAATGTGACTTATCTGGTTGTTTCAATCTATAAGCTCGTAAGTGCTCACAGTAGTGTATGTCAGGACTTAATGCCTTTTGAAGTTGTCTTAAAAGGGATATAATACCGAGCAGTTTACGGTGGTTTCCATTTGTTACTTGAAAATATTTAAATTTTGAGTTTTATTTATATTTAATTGAAGGTGGTTTTCGAAAAATCATGTCTTTGAGGCATTTATTAGAGAATCAGCTTGAGTAACTAATAGTGATACATTGTTATTTGTATTAATAAGTGACGTATCATCCACAAAAAGAACTAACTTGCATTGGTCCATCATATGATAACATAAATCATTTATATAAATAATGAACAGAAGAAGCTCTAGGACTGATCCTTGAGGTACACCGTGAGTATTAAGTTTTAAGTTAGAAATATAATTATTTAACTGAACATATTGTTGCCTTCCCTCCAAATAAAATTTTAGTAAATCTAATGGTTTACCTCTTAAACGGTAATATTCCAATAAAAGTTTGTGAGAAACACAATCAAAGCCCTTTGACAGATCACACATTGTCACAAGTGAATGTTGGTGTCCCTCAAAACCACAACTCAACTACTGAACGTAGCCAGAGGTGAAATACACCTGGGGGGGAGGGGGGATGGAGATGTGCACGGTAACTCAACTACTAAACGTAGTCAGAGGCGAAACACATCTGGGGCTGAGATGTGCACGGTAACTCAACTACTGAAGAAGCCGCTTATAACAGACGGCGAAACGTTGAGGAATATCTCATAAAATGACGCGGTCCTCCGTAAGCAGTAATCCTCAGAATATTTTATTTAAAATCAGAGCTGCAATTTTGTAATAGGAGTTATTTATTGATAGTTTAACTTAAAATATATTTAATTTCTCTTAGTTTCTACAAAGTGCGTTAATATCAGTGACTCTGAATCTGAAAGTTTTGCAATTTTGTTACTAATTCCACAAAAAATCACAAACAAGCTTATGCAGTCTTAGGAGCGGGTCTATTAATAGTAAAAAGACACAGAGGCTGGAAAAGTAATACGGTAGCTAAGGTATAAATTGAAATATCCATAGAAAATTAAAAACGAATAGCTATAAAAATTCTGGGAGACAAGAATTTGCAAATGAAACTATCAAAAAGTAACCACAGTACTAATTTGGAAATTATTGGCTCTTTAACAGAACAATCTTCGTCTGGAGGGAACTGGTTTTAATGCAAAAATGTTGTTATCAATACTCATAAATAATTGTTTTCAAATTTATTAATTAATAACTCAGTTAGATAATAGTGTACAATACCTAACTCAAATGAATTTAATAATGGATTTCTAGCCAGACTGTTTGTAATAACTATGTTTTAAATGAACTGTAATATTCCTTATATATTTATATTTGCGTGAAAATTACTTGAAGTTAATGTCAATAAATTAGCATCTAGAATAATCTGGATTTTTGTTACTTTTTTCTCACATGGCAACAACAGAGTTACCACATATACAGGGGTGACGCATTAATGTGGCGGCAAAGCTCAATTATGCCGCTATTATTGAAGTTACGAAAAAAAGTTTTTACAAAATTTGTAAGCAGTCTTGAGATTCACATTTTAAAATTAGTCCCAAATATACAGGGTGTTCAGGAACGCCGTGCCATACCAAAGTTATGTTTTTTAAATGGAATACCCCATATGTTTTTACATTTTTATAAACCACTTACCGAGCTAATTTCAACGATATATCACACACAGCCACCTTAAAATCACATTTGCTTAGAGTGCAACTGCTTGGCGTAGTTCCTTTTCTTGTTTATTTCTGTACCCATTCCTTCTGCGACTTAATCTAATATATTAATAATTGCATAATGACTATCTTTATTGCCATATTATCAATTGTTTTTTTTTTATTTTTCAGTCTCGCATGCCATTCGTCCGCACGGTGAGCATGGAACAGAGATGGCAGGATCTAGCTAACCTTCTCAGTCTCCCTAGTCCTGATAGTGGAGGTATTCACCATCCATTTAGCCATCACCATCATGCCTTACATAATTATACACATCATCCGCACTCTCATAGCATGGGTTATAATCCGGAAACCGCACGAGGGGTACTCCTTCATAATGCCACCTTGCCGACACCTATCGGCGAGTTAAATTCATCTGTGCCATATAGTAACTTAAGTAAGTCAATTTCTTTATATTTATTATTCGTTTATATTATTGTTGCCTACATTAAACCATAGTATTTTTTGTCATCACTGTATTAAATAAAAAACAATACTATGAGATAACGCAACTTTGATAAAAAGAAGAAACAAGGATGGATATAAAGTTAAAGAGGTTCAAAAATACTATTTAAGGAAAGTATATGAAAACATTAGTAACTTACTTTTTAATGGGAATATAATAGGGAACGTAATTAAAAGCAAACAAAATTTATAATTATTCAAACAGTTATAAAACAACTAGTCATGAAAAATAAGTTTCCCTTTAGAATATGTTAAAAAAAATTAATTTTAAAATTCAAATTTAAAATTTAATTAAATATATTTTCCTGTGTCAATTTTTACATTTTTTAGGTAGTGTTTCCATAAACTTTCAAAAAATTTCCGTTTACATATCAACACTGCTTTTAAAACTAACAATACGTTTAGACATCTTTTAGTAAATGTCAAAGTCTCCCCTTTAAAGGAATTTGAAGTCTATAAATTGTCGTGGGGGTCTTGTAATAGTGTTTACAATGGCCAATAAGATAGATGTATAGAAACTAGGATTGTAAACAAACTTCAAGTTCAGCTTTTGCAAATTATATACATTCCTACCAACATGAATATAACTTAGAATAAGTATCTCTTTATAATTGCCAAAAGAGTATTGATTAAATCTAGTACAAATGTGTTACTATACATGAATTTCATACTAACGCTAATATTAACTGTTTGAATGAACAATCCCCCCATTTTTGAATTATTTTATATAAATTTTAATTTTCTTTATTTCTGCAGTAGCGCTTGGCAATGGTTTTAACCGAAACTACTAGTAGCCACCTTTATAATATTAAATATTTTTTTTGATGTAATATTTTTAGTCACTTTCCTTCTACACAGATGTATTATTGTCTATAGATTAATTCAAAATATTTTAAATAGTACTAGGACAAATTGTGTCATAAAGCAAAATATCAATTTGTTATTGTGATGAGTACATTTATTAGGTAAGAATTTACGTAGATATTTTGTTACTGATCTTTAAATTTGTTTTTAATAACATGATTTTAAATTTAAAAAATCTTTAGAGCCTTTTATATAAATTCTAAACGCCCAAAAATACTTTAAAAGTTTTAATGTAATTTAAGGTTTCACATGTAGAAAGATTGGAGGGTGGATTTCCTCATAGACCAAAACCTCTTTAGGTCTACCTATCCACATCCTCGTCCTATTATATTAACTAACAGTTGCGTGCTTTTATCTTGTGTTCTCTTGCTGCTTTTTAAAATCTATATAATCAAATTCAAGTCTTGGATGTTATTGTGGATTTGGTGCTTCTGGTAATGTTTGTTATTATTTTACAAGTATTCTTAGACAAGCTTGGTAGTACTTTTTCAGATGTTTGGTCAGTAGTCCAAATTTCGATACTACTGGTACCTATCTAAGGAACAGTTTATATTAATCCCATTTCCCAATAGTTCCTATACCATATATTTTTTGGTGGCCTTATATATATACATATGTATATATATGGTGGTAAACAAATTAATAATATTATTTATACGTGCAGAAATATGTAAGCATAACGAAATTGTTCCCTTTTTTATAAAGAATTTGCCTCTTAATATTTTTAAAATATAGGAAAACGCTTAACTATGTTTTATTCTTGTTGTTATTTATCGAAATATTTAAAACAAAATATTAATTACCTATCATTAAAATTGCATCAAAAAGATTTCTTTTAAAATAAAAAAAAGTTATTATATATTCAACTGTGCTATGATTGATTTGTAAAATGTTATCTACCTAAACCCCTCCTTCTTCCTTTTAGAACATATGATTGACACATCTTATAATTAAAAGGAGGCTGGCCCAAGTTAAGGAGCATTTTTGAGAAGGGACATTTGAAGTGTTTAGAAGACTGTCAACTCAATTTTTTGGTCTTACACTTGTATTTGGTCGTTCTGTCATTATTATAGATTGTTATTTTTAGCTGAATACTGTCATATTTTGTTTTCTTTTTATTATGAATTCAGTACTTGGTACTTTCATTTGTTTTTATCGTAATTGTTTGGCACTGTTTTTTTAATTAACAATTCAATACAAGATTAATTTCTAGGCGTTCTTTAATGTCGTGTTAAAGGGTTTTAAAATAATAAAAATGTCGGTTTGTTTGATTCGAATATCTTTATTGTTCTAGAAGATATATATCTAAATATAGGTATATAAATATCAATATAAAAGAGACCCTCAGATATTTTTAATGTTTTAAAATGTAATTATGGACTCTATAGGTGGTACAAATTTTGGGAGCGCCGTAGCAAGTTCCATGAACCTGACGAATAGCAGCGAACCAATGGTAGAGCCATCAAGCACACCCCATTATAAACTGGAACCTTCACACGACATGATCCATTACCAGGTAAGATTGTTATTAAATCAACCCATATGCCGTCCAAACTTATACTTTAATGAAAAGAGGGCTACAAAAAAATCATAGGCGTGGAAATACAAGGTGTTTTAAGATATACAAATATGAGTAGATATAAATAAAAAAAAATAAAACTTAATTTTAACCATTAAAATTTGTCATATAATGTACATAATTTCGCAAAATTTAAAATATTGTATTTTCCACTAAAAATCATATCTAAAAATTGTATATTTTAATAATATTATATAGAGGTGACATAAAAACTTCCGTTGTTAGTCAATTGGACAACCAATAAAGATAAACTCCTCCATATTATACAGTAAAAAAAAAGGAAAAATAACTCAAACACCAAAACGAAGTAAGATTGCTTAGTAATAATGTGAAAATCTGGAGCGTCCACATTTATTATAAATTGAAAGATTTTTTATTCGTTAATATTTATATTGAAAATCACCGTAATAACTTCGTACACCTGCTAATTAAAATTGCGTATTATACTTCTATCCTAGATAGTTATTTTAAAAAATGATAGAATAGAGAAGTTAAAGAATATCTAAGAAAGAAAAAATAAAATTCAGATTTATGTTGGAGTTGCTTTCTATCATAAGCCATTTAGCCTTCTGGTCAGATCTCTGAACCTCGCTAGTTGCCCATGTGAGTTGCTTTGGGCCTTCGGTTTTTTATCCCCTAAAAGGTGATTCCCCACTTTTGCTAGTCCTTGAAAATCGTAAAATACGTGAACCACGGTTTCTTCTTTTTCCTAGCAGAACCTACAAAGATTGTCGTCTGCCAGTTCAATAATATCCAAGTGTTTCTAGGCCCAGATTATTAGCATTATTATCATTACTCTAATCGTTTTCTGTTTTTGTCTTAGTAGGCTTACTGAGTGCGACACTAACTTTTATGAGAGACCTGATTCCTAGTTTTTTCTTACCGGTACTTCGACCACATATCGTTTGGTAAAGTTTTACTGTGGTGTCAAGTGGTCTACGGGAATTCTCAAAATTAGTATTCTTTTCAGATCCACGCATAACTATAACTTTTATGAGAGACCTGATTCCTAGTTTTTTCTTACCGGTACTTCGACCACATATCGTTTGGTAAAGTTTTACTGTGGTGTCAAGTGGTCTACGGGAATTCTCAAAATTGGCATTCTTTTCAGATCCACGCATAACTATAACTTTTGATGAAAGAAAATATACTTTCCAAATTAAAAGCAACAAAAAGTACTCCCTTCAATTTTAAGAATATAATAAAAAAATTCATAAATCGAAAAGCTAACTAACCAATAGATCGGTTCACCTGTATTTTTTTAATTTTTATGTTGCTTGCTATACAGTACCGTTCGACCATCACCCGTTGTTTTTTTTTTTCTTTTTTTCGTTATTGTCATAGCACTGTTTTTTAATTACGAGCGACAGTCGGATAAATTCGGGAAACTGGCAACCCTGCTTATGTGAATTAGTGAAGACATGCATCTTTGAACATTTCTCGGATCTCGTACATTCCATTTTGCATACTCATTTAACCGCCAGGAAACTTTGTTCTCACGTGGCTGCAATTGCTTTAGAAGATCATCGAATAGTAAGTTTGGAATGGTATGCAACAGTTTGCTTGCTTGAAGTAATTGATCAGTGGCGAAATACAAACCTTAAACGTACAATTATTTTGCGTCATGATAATGCAACATCCCATATCGTACTCGTAACTATCCTTTATTTGAAATGTACAAAGTCGAATTAATGATCTATCTTATAATCCGTAGTACCGAGTGACTTTTATCTTTTTGCATATAAACTTTTTTTCGTAGATATTCTCGAATTTATCCGACTGGCCTTCGTACTTTCACGCGTCTCAGTCCTGTGATTTGTACGTAGTTCTAATAGCCTTCTTTTACTCCTTCATCCAATATATCGAAATAAATGTAAATGTACACTAGGTTTTATACATGGATGGTTTGATGAATAACTTGATTTTGTATGAAAGAAAAACACTTTCATACGCATAAAGTACTTGTCGACATAGTTCTCTCCAAGTTTAACACATTTTCCCCAACATTTTTCTAGGGTTCTGATCCCTTCATGGAAGTGGCTTTTAGACTATTACTTATTTAAAGGATGTACATTTTTGTCCAGCAAGAATATTTTTAACTTTTGGAATCGATGGTAATCGGATGAAGCTAGTTTTGGCAAATATGATAGGTACCTACAAAATCATTTCAAACTACAGATCAACCACCTTTTGATTGGCTAGAACACATGGTCTGGCAATCCCAGAAACTTTTTCTCAATGAAAAGGCATCTCAAAAAATTGGCGCAAATATATTTTCAGCAGATGGTATATTTTCCTTCTATTAGGAGCTGGGTCCCTTCATCGTGTATATTTTTTTATTGCTGTTTTATTTTCGACGCTCTTTAATGAATCCTTGTTTCAATCATAGTTTACAAAAAGTAGTATAAAAATCACTGGATTCTTCTTAATAAATTTACTTCTATTTATCAAACCATCATCGTATGCAAGTCGAAGAAGAAACCTTTTTTATCAACATTATTACTGAAATGCTTCCAAGAGAAATAGCATTCAAAATACAATTAGTCCTTTTTCTTTTATAGAATGGTTCCTCCGATGTTAATCAAACTGATGGTTTCCTTTCTTCAATTCTTAACGACGAAGATCTTCAACTGATGGACATGGCAATGAACGAAGGTAAAATTTCATTTTTTATTCTTATTTAGTGACTTTTTAACTAACTAGTCATTTATTTTGAAATCGATTTGGGTAAATGGTGCTTTTTATGCAAGATTAAATCAATAGTTTCCGTCTCACATATGGATAACCTAAAGAAAAATATTTATAAATAACTGAAAACTATGGAAACAAAAAAATTTATAAATCAAAGAAACTCAAAATTTTACCACATAAAATTTATTATCAAAATAATGACGACTAGTTTCGTCTCTCAAGAGTCATTTTCAGATCTGAAAAATTAAAATAATGTAAAAATACAACTGAATTTTAATTAACATAAGCGATTCCAAACTTACCTAAAGTTATAAGATTGAAAACAGAAAAACTAAGTGAATACAAGGTTAAATTACATGTGGTATTAAAAATGTAACATTCTATAATAAGAAAATTTAAACAAAGTTAATAAAAGAACATTATAACATCAAATTTAAATGAGTTGATTTCTTCAATATTAAAACAAAAACATATCACGAAGTTAGTCAAACCGTGTGCGAATTAAACTCAAAACCATAGTTTGATTATGGACTAAATTTGAATCGGAATGTGTAATAATTAGGTATACCAAATTCAAAATTTTTGTTAAAATATAAAAATTCGATCATACCTCTAAATAACAATTGCATTTTTCATTGTCCAAATTTCTTTCAGAACGGCAATGAACAATTATGTGAAAAAGAAATATTATTGGAAGCAAATTCCACTCACTGTTAATAAACTCGAGTAAATATTTTTAAAAATTATGTTGAAATTATCCCCGAAACAAATCAAGTTTTAATCAATTTTTTCACAAAGAAGAAAAATTAACTTTTAATTTTATGTCCGTAAGGCAGTGAAATCAAGAGATTTGTCAGAAATTTACTTAATTGAAAATTCAGCATGTAAAATCATTTTCAAATTCAAGAATTAATATTTCAAGACAAAACTTTTGGACAATCTTATGTGAAAATCAACATATCCCAACGGATACACTCCTGTAATAAAAGAAAAACTAAAAATTCACAATCCCAGTGTTTGGATAATCATCTTGTATATTTCCATAATTTTAATCATCTGTATCATATTCAAAAAAAGAAGTTCAAAGAACGGGCAAAAACTGAAAACAGCAAAACTGCAAGCGAAGGATTTATTTATATAAATATATATATATATATATATAATGTTTAGAGGGTTTCTGTTTCTATTGATTTAAAATTTTTGTATATGTGAAGATAACTTTATTTTTTTTTTAAATATGTCAAGTAATTATAAAAAAAGTTATTTTTGTGTGTTACTAGGAGATAAGTTGGTTGATAAGTTGGAATTTGAGAAGAGGTATGATAGAATTTTGAATATTGTCAGATTATATAAAATTTTGTAAAAATAAAAATTTTGAAACCTAAAGTAAATTTTTTTTTTTTTTTTTTTTTGTTTGAAATTCTTTATTTACAATCTACATCTATTTACAGAGTATTAAGTAAATATATTGAAAGGTTTACGTGTGTAAAGGGAAACATCCAGTGATGTTTCGCCTTGTCCTACATTATTTTAATTTTGGAGTAGATCTTGAGGCCAAGTTCTATCAAGTCTCCTTGTGGCAGGTCCATTGTTGTATAGATTTTCTACTAATTCATTTTCGTGGTTGATCGTCCGCTGTTTGTATGAATCTGTTAATCGGTTGATTTCATCTTTAATTAGGGGAATTTTTAAGTCATCGTGGAGTGTCCGGTTGCTCACATACCATGGTGCATTCGTTAATGATCTTAGGACTTTGGATTGGAATCTCTGTATGATGTTTACTGATGTTGGTTTTGAGCAACCCCACAGTTGGATTCCGTAAGTCCAAATCGGTTTGAGAATGGCTTTGTAAATCAGAACTTTGTTGGGAAGGTTAAGTTTTGACTTTCGACCTAAAAGCCAATACATTTGTCGAAACTTCAGATCGAGTTGTCTTCTTTTGGTTTGGATGTGTTTTTTCCAAGTAAGGCGTTGGTCCAGGTGGAGGCCAAGATATTTTGTTTCGGTTGCTGTTGGTATGCGTACGCCATTAATATTAACAGGTGGACAGGTGTTATGTCGTGTTGTGAAGGTAACCTGAATTGATTTATTTTGGTTTATTTTGACTCTCCATCTAGTATACCAGTTACTGAGTAGGTCCAGATGATGTTGGAGGTTTGCAGATGCTATTGCAGGGTCTTCACTTACAGCTAGTGCTGCTACATCATCAGCAAAGGAGGCCATTGTAGTGTTATTGGTCTGAGGTATATCTGCTGTGAAGAGAAGGAAAAGCAGCGGTCCAAGAACGCTACCCTGGGGTACACCGGAATTGATAGGGCAGAAACTAGACTGCTGGTCATTGAATTTTATGGAAAAATGCCTATTTGATAAGTAGGATTTGATAAGGAGATAGTAGTTGCTGGATAAAGCATTTTTTAATTTGAAGAGTAAGCCTTTATGCCAGACCTTATCGAAAGCCTGGGAGATATCGAGGAATGCTGCATTGCAAAATTTCTTATTCTCGAGAGTTTTGGAGATTTCATTCACTAATCTGTGGACTTGTTGAACAGTAGAATGGTCTTCCCGAAAACCAAATTGGTGATTAGGTAGCAGTGTTAGGAATTCATGGTCTGCGTATATTCTTTGTACTAATAGACGTTCAAAAACTTTGCTTATGGTTGGCAGAAGACTTATAGGTCGATAAGATGTCATTTCATTATGTGGTTTTCCTGGTTTGGGAATCATGATGATTTCGGCATATTTCCATATTGTAGGAAAATAGGATAAACTTAGCATCCGGTTAAAAATAACTGTCAAGAGGATAATAGCCTTGCGGGGGAGTTGCTTTAACAGTTGGCCTGTAATTAGGTCGTAACCTGGAGCTTTCCGTGGGTTAAGTTTATTAATTTCTTCTTTGACTTCTCTTGGAGTGAAACTTTTAATGGGAAGAGACATTTGACATGCTGTATTAATGAAATCTTCTACCTCTTTATCATCAGGCCCTGGTTCGCTTTGAAATACGCCAGTAAGATACGTAGCAAAGACGTCGGCTTTTTCTTTATCAGAACGAGCCCAATTGCCATTTGGTTTACGGATCGGGGGAATTGGAATTTGTGGTCTTTTAAATTTTTTCGTAGCTTTCCAGATTGTGTTATCATTTACTGTCAGATTAGTGATGTATTGCTCGAAGTTTTTGTTGTTTGCATCTCTAATGGCTGCTTTTAGTTGCCTAGATAGTCTATTATAAGTGTGCTGATCTAAATTGTTTCTAGATCTTTGCCAGATTCTTCTAGCCCGTCTTTTTTCAGCAATGAGTTGTCTAATGTATAGTGGCACATCTGCGGTATTAGTAGGTGTATATCTAGTTTCTGGGGTAGATTGCCAAGCTGCTTGTTGAACAAGAGTGATAAAGTACTGGGCTGTGGTATCTAGGTCTTCTGGAGATTTTATTCGTAGCTGTAAGTTAGTGTTTTCTTCTAGGTGTGATTGAAAAACAGTCCAGTTAGTATTTTTCGAAATTAATTTGGGAGGAGGTGATTTGTTCATAACTGTAGTACTCAGGCTCATAATAACTGGTGTGTGATCAGACGAGAGGTCATAGTTGGATTCTACTATGCAGCAGTTTCTAGAGATTCCTTTAGTTATAAAGAAATCCAGCAGGTCGGGCGTTTTTCGAGGATCGCTTGGCCAATACGTTGGAATACCATTTGAGAGAGCTTCATAATTTTCATCAAGAACAGCTTTTAAAAGATTTCGACCTTTTGTTGTGATAAGTCTTGAGCCCCAATGTGTGTGCTTAGCATTCCAGTCGCCACCAGATATAAATCTATTGCCAAGAGTTTGAAAGAATACTTTATACTCGTCTGAAGTTATTGCATGCCTTGGTGGACTGTACATTGCAGATATGTTAAAATGCCACGGCACTGCGTTTATTTGAACATTTGTGGATTGTATTTTGTCTGTTTGATATTTCGGTAGTTCGTGATGAGAGATGCAATTGCGGATAATTATCGCTGACCCACCATGAGCCGTACCATCAGGGTGAGGAGTACTATAGGTTGAATAGAGGGGTATATTAAAAGTAGTTAAGTTAGTGAAATGAGATTCTGAAATAAGCAAAATAACGATTTTATTGAAATTTAGGAATGTAATAATTTCCTGCTTGTGGTTAAGCAGACCATTGGCGTTCCAGGTTGCAGTTCTAAGAATATTATTGAATTTTATTTATTAATGACTTTTGTTAACAAGTTTAGGATCATGTTGTTTTGACTCATAAGCTGCGAAAACATATTTTTGAATTCGTTTAGGAATGTTATTAACTGATATTCTATGTTGGTTTTAGGCTCAGGATTGGAATTTGCAGCTACATTTGCATATGTTTGTTGTTGATTGTATGTAGGGGAGATGTGACGATTTGAGTTATTTATTGAGTTTGTTTGTATGCGTTGACGTGTATGTGTTTCTATGTTTGGTTTATTTCTTGATGCAACTAGTTCTCTGTAAGTTGAGCAGCCTTTGTAATTTGCAGGATGGTCTTCTTGACACAATGCACACTTCGCCGGAGTATTTCTTGGTTTTTTACATGACTTAGTATCGTGTTGTTCGCCGCATTTAACACAGTTGTATGGTTTATAGCAATACGTTTTACTATGGCCATATGCTTGACATCGTAAACATTGGATGATTGAATTGTTTTTCTTAGGAGCCTCTACTGTTATTTTGGAATTGCACAAAAACTCTTGCTTAAATATTGTTTTATTGTTTTCCTGTGGTTCAAGATCTATGAAAAATAGAGATAAAGGTTGCTTTGTTAATCTGTGCTTAACATTAGTTATGTTGCGAACTTTATGACCTATTTTCTCTAGTTCATTTTTAATGTCTTCTGTGGGTATAGAATGATGGAGGTGTCTTATTACAACTCTATAAGCACGTTCTTCCTTTATTTGGTATGTATGATGAATTATGTTTTCTTCTTTCAAGTGTCTGACTAACTTTCGGTACGTATCTATTGTATGAGTTGCAACTTTGACAGTGTCATTTGGTAGAGTTCTAGTGTAGTAGGTTTCTTTTTCCACTACTTGAGAAAAGTTACTGACCATGTCTTTAAAATTTTTGACACCATATATGAATATTGGAGGGGGTTTCGTTGGTTTTTGTTGTTTATTTGCTTCAGTTTGGTCGGTTTGCTCGTTGCCATCAGTATTTGATAGAATATCATAACGGTTTTGTACTTTTGTTGGTGGTGTGTTTGGAGATCCTGGTTCGTCGTGTTGTTTAACGAATTTTCGCTTTCTGACTTCTTGCCATGGGTTTTTATTTTCTGTTTCGATATCGCTGATGTCGTCATCACTAGGGGCTACCTCTTCGGTGACTGTGGGCTTGATTTTAAGTTTTAGTTGAGTGGAATTTAAGGCTTCTCTTGAACTAGATGGATAATTAAAGTTTTGAAGAATGGGTTGGGATTGAGGAGGAAACCCATGAAATTGTTGGGATGTTGGGAACATGTCCCCAGGGTGTTCTTAATGTAAGAGACTTGCTGCTTACCTGACGATTTTTGGTGGCAAGACTCCATAAAATAAAGGGTACGCCACTGGCGTTGTGGAATTTTGTTAGTTGACCACTAATCCGATAAGGATAAAGATAAAGATAAAGATAAGTACGAAATTGATAACACGCTCGATCGCAACAAACATGTACTCTCTACGACGATTTGCTCGCTACTCCTAAAGTAAATGAAAATAAGTTTTAAATTGGAATATTAAGAAGAAGTTTAATTAAGTAATAAAATATATACCTATAAAACAATAATAAAATATTACAATAATATATATATATATATTACCTAAATTTGGATTATACTTGTGGTATGCCCTATTATTACCTACCTGTTTTCTTAGTAAAATTTCGGTGCTTATTTCATTTGTATTATTGACAATCACTCTTAGCTATCTGAAGTTATTTACAACTACAAACTTGAGATTTTCCACTTTTATAGTTTTGTCCTCTTATGTCGTTTCTGCCTTTATTAATTTTCATATATTTTGATTTCTCCTTATTTATTTCTAATCCTTTTGTTTCTGCGTTCGTTTTGATTTTATTTGTAACTTCTTTAATGTGTAACATAATAATAATAATAATACCTAATAATAAGAAATAAATAGTTATTATAGAAGTTTGAAGTTTTCGAGACTCGAGCTTAAATGCTGAATTTCAGTTAATAATGAGATAATAATCTGAAGTGTAATTGTGTTATTAAAATAAACTAATTTCTTTTCTTAACAATAAAATAAATTCGTAATCATAATTTATTCAAACTTTTTGAATGTATTTTCATTTGAGCTTATCGCATTAAATTCTATCGCAAAAGAATATCGTATTTTCGGGACGTATACTTAGAATACATCCTACATATTATACGTATAAGTGTTCTGTAGAAACTATATTACTCGTATTACATACAACCTGTTTCAATCTAGTTTTATGAATTGTCAAAATTAATTTTATTACAAAACCATTTTATCTTTTACCCTCCCGCTCAATTTGCCCTATCTTATTTTACTGAGCTTTCGTAATGGCGTCTTCCCCAATATTTTCCTTGTCATAGCGTCTACTTCCCTATTTTCGAAGACTAGGGTCTGACTGTCACGACAGGGTCGAGGAGCACTGTGAACAATTGAACCCATATCTGATTAGGGTTCTTTTCCCGTTAGGGTATTTTTTCTGAAGGAGTCGCTACAAATATCATGTTACAATAAGCTTTGGAAGTAATGACTTTTATAGTTATTATTGAAGAAAAATGTCAAATCGAAAGCAGGAAGCAACATTCATGCATCAATTATTTAATTATTTAAGAGAAAAATAATTTTCGTAGAAAAAGTCTTGGAATTGCAAAAAATTTAATATTTGGGTAGTAAAATTTTGTGTAAATTAATAAAAAAGCATAATGCATGATTTAGATTGTTGTGCTATTCTCAATATGCCCACGAATTTTGAAAATGCTGATTTGAAATTGCTTATTTTTAATGATGAAATTTATTGGAATGGTTTAATGCTTTCGTGAAAAATCTTAATTTCACAGAAACATAAACTTTTCTAGGGCTACCACAATCATTTTTTATATATCAAAAATAGAAATGAGGGTGAGGGTGGATTGGTTCGCTGGTTTAAGTGGAAGGATCGGCATGGTTGATTACTTGTTCGAAGCAGAACATATATCCAACCATTTTTCATTTACTGACTGACATCCTGCTGCTTCCCTGTCCTGATTGCCTTGCCAGAGAACATAATGGATAACGGGAATATTGAACTCGATTCGGACGCCATATTGGATTTTATATAAGGGGGAAATGCTACTTTAACGATTCCGATATGAAAAGCAGATATCGTGCGTTTAGTGCAACATTATATAAATTATATTCAAACAGATTCGCAATTGAACAATATGCGTAAAATGTGGATATCGATATTTATTTTTAATATTCAAACCAATTTTAATGTTAGAATGTTTGCATAAAACTCCATTTTGCATTGCATAAACCATAATTATTTAACAAATCCATGCGAGTTATAAAGACGCGTTTTGAAAGAGATAGAACGTATTATTAATATCTTGAAGTAGGGATATATCGAGGTGGGACACATTATTGTGCTCTCTCGGATACATATATTTCGTATTCTTTTACTTCTTAAGAGTTTCTAATATGTCTTTTTAAATACTCTTTAAACCTGTGTATGTACGTCAAACCGCCGGTTCCGGGATATTTTGTAAGGTTTTTATACAATGACAGAAAACTATATACTTTTTACGAAAAATCAGTATTTTATAAACCATATATACATCATCGTAGTCCGGTACCAACACATTTTTTTGTATTTTTTATTTAAATTAGGGTGCTCAGTTTAGTCTATGCTATAATTTTTATATTACATATTGTTTTTATAACTTTCCAAGGTCTTTTTTATGCTAATCCTCGTGCAACTGGTACGAATGGCTATAGAAATATATGTAAATCAAGCAAAAAGGTAATGTATGATGTACAGTACATCATGAATCTGATTTTCCTACTAACTTTTATCTTCGCCAATTATCTAAACTTGATCTTTATCTTTGATTTTTTTGAAAAATTTTAAACAATTTCCTTGTCATTTGAAAAAAAAATTATTCGTGGGAAGCGGCTATAACGCATAAACTGCACCCCTGCTCTTAAAAACATTATTTATCAAGTCACGGATGTCAAGGAAAATACGTTATATACACATGTATGTATTGAAAGTCGCTTATATATCTGTATACATTGAAACTGTGATTACAAAGGGCAAGTACTACACTTTTTAAACTAAATACATTAATTATTAGTGTTTTTGTTTATTTTACAATTGTAATGAAATTTCATAATATTATGTAAACACATACCTAATTATTTAACATTATTTTAAATTTTATTAAATAATAATTCGTTTTCTTATATTCATCGACAAATATTAACTAACATATACTTAAAAGAACACGAAAGAACAACTCCTATTGTTTAAAAATTGACACCTGACATTATTTTCTATACCTTTATAATGTATTTTAATTTTTAATTATTATAGTTAATTTATTATATAATAATACCATTAAAAATTTAATTTTTAACAAACTACATTTGTACTACTTTAATATTTTACATACAAACACATGTATGTACTAGTATTATTGCACACTTTTGAGCATAGAAAAAAATATTTCGTATCTCCAAATAAACCTGTTCTAAATTAAATTATTATTGCTAATTGCATGTCTTTAGGTCTTCAGGCAAGAGTTAATTTATAATTATGGTTTATGAATAATACATTTTTAAGTTAATAACTATAATTTTTTATTTTTAAATTCACAAAATGATTATATTTATAACCAAATTATAAGATACCTAAAATAATTAAAAAAAAACAGTAGTGGTAATAAATAAAGAAAACAATTCTAATCTATTTATATTTATAATTTCAGGAAATATTCCTAATTAACTTTTCCTGCGTGACCACATTTTTTTTCAAATGCCAGGAAAAGGATTCCAAATTTTTAAAAAAGTTATACGCAAAAATCGAGTATAGATCATTGTCAAGGATAGAAAGTTAGTTGGAATGTTTGAGAAAAAAATATTATGGTAACTGTAAACTATTACTTTTATCGAAATTTGGTACTACACAAAAGTTGATGTATTGGCAATGATATAATTACACTCATAAAATCTTATAGATATTTATATATATAATAGATACTTATATATATAATTTGATATTTTGTCTTTTATCAGGATTTGAAGAAAAAATAGTCGTATTTTTTAGGCACTATTTCTAATTTACTAGATATTTAGATTCTCTTATAAATAGCTAGAGTTATTATCAAAATATAATAATAGAAAAGGTTTTTGGCCAAGTATTTTCTACTCTTTTTTAGTATTTGTGAAGTATTAATGCCTTTTTAAGGTAACTAAAAAAAAATTTATAGGTAATTATATTATTTTTTATATAAATATGTATATATATTTTTTAGATTTGATGTCATAAATTTTTGAATATGAACATGTATATTTTTTTTCGAAATAATAAAAAATAAAATAAATTATTACGAAAAATATTGCCTACTATTTTAAATTCCATTTGATGATTTATTATAAAAAATATTGTGTTTTATTATTTACATTTCTGGAGATATTATCTACTTTTACCTAACGCTTATAGGAATCTATACCGAAATCTTTGTATTATCACTAGTTCTAAAATATTCAGTAAATTGTAATAGTACCCTAAAAGTTTTAGTATTGAACAGAATGTTTTATATTGGAATTTGTTCGTAATACAGAATGACTATCAAGAATTAGTACTAAGCTTAATATCTGTGTTGCTTTATCCGCGATGTCAATATAAATTGATTTAACGTATGGTTCGTTTGTATTTTCATGATTATTAAGGATGCAAATAAAAAATAATATTTGAAATGTCTTTTTTTCTAAAGACACCTCGATATTAGAGTCAACTATACATATTTTCACATTTTTTTTGAGTTAAAAGTATATCTCTGGATATAAGGTTTAAACATATAGTGAAAATAAAGGATACCATCAGTTATATCAATTTTATCATTTATGTTTTATAAAAGATAACTGTATAACTACATTTGAAAAGCTGTTATGAGATTTGAATGTAAAAAAACTACGTAAGAACTATAGTTAACTATTTTTTGACAATCAAAATTTGATATTTTCATTTGATAACATTTTTGACTAGTTGCCCTATTATGATATTAATGATTTTTCCATATATTTTAAATCTGTCAATAGTTTAAACAAGAATAATGAGTAATGAAGTTCTTCATGAGAGTTTGTTGGTCACAAAAAAATAATGTAAAAATTAAAGCAATACTTATTCGGTGTTATATTTTCATAAATATTTTATTTGGGAAGAGTGTCATGATGCCAATGATTATTATGAAGCATATCGGTGTAAACAGTGACTTCCGGGACAGTCTGGTCTCGCGAGATCTAATAGCCAATAATCAGTTTCCCTCTAAAATGAAAATATTACATATCGTGCATATAGGTGCAGTATGAGGTTCTATGATTTTATTTAGTCTGTAAATGAGACACACTAGTACTTTATTAACTGAATGTGTGTTATGCAAATGTTTTAATAAATAGTAATCCATTTTCGGTATTTTTAACTTATTCATAATCGAATATATATAAATCCAACCTTGCCGGAAGACCCAAAGAGTTTCAGTTTCATGCAATCACAGTGTCAATATACTCGTATACAGATGTACATACGAGTTCCAAGATATATTTAGTGGTTTTTTCTTGACTACCGTTACTTTTCATAAACAATGTTTTTGAGAGCTAAGGTAGAGTTTCTGAGGTCTTTTTCCATGGTCTTCATTATAACCTGAGTGTAATAAATAACGTATTTTCTCCACGACCATTAGTAGAACGTATTGATTCCAAAATCATTTTTAATACTAGAAAGTAAACATTCTCACTCTTGAGAGATAATATTTATTCCTAAACACTTGCTTCTTATCTGTTTTGCTTGTATTTTCATTCCATAACAAGTGATGGAATGAATATTCCGTAATTGTTCTAAACAATATCCACAGCCATGGATGTCAAAACTGTTAATGACATATGTAAATGGCGGCGCCGTAATAACAAATTTTAATTTAAATAAAATAATTAGTGAAAAATCGAGTAAATTTCTGATCGTGGAGAAAATATAGTATATAACTCGGTTAGAATAACATTTTTTTTCATTCTAACCTTATTTCAGAATCTACTATTCAAACAAATTTACTGTCCCGGAAATCGCGCAGTAACATATAACTAGTTCCACGACAGTCCCGACATTGTTGAGTTAACAAATAAAGCTTCCGGAACTGACGAAATGTCGCGGTACTGGTGCTCTCACATACATATATTATTGTGTTATTTTATGGGTTTATGTTTCTATTGATTTATGAAATTTTGTAGGTAAGTGCAATGGGCTAAAATGCATCTGATGTACATTTTTTTTGTTAATAATATAGTTCTGGTTTAACCGGAAATACCCTCAATTTTTTTAATTTAAATGGGATACCTTGTATATTTTTGCAGATTTTGAAAGAGCTTGTTATTTTTCGAATTTGTACATACTGAGTTTAATGATAATAATTTGTAAAAACGAGAAATAACTCATTTTTAGTTGTAGAATAAATAAATTTATTTCCTTTAGACTAATGACAATAATAATTTAAACAAAATTAATTCAAATATTCAAAATGCTCTCCGTTCACCTCCTGACAATATATCAGCCTATTATCAAATTATTGAGTTATTCTTTCCAAGACTTCTCCACGAATTAGTTCACGTTCATCAATAATTATTTGTCTCAATTCCTGCAAGCATGTTGGTCATTTAACGTAAACACGTGATTTTAGATAACCCCAAAAAAAATTATATAATGGGCTTAGACCCGGAGAACGAGCAGGCGACTTCACTTAAATGAACCATTCTTAATCGTACAATTTATTTCCGTAAATTACAATGAGACCGTTTGGCAATAGTTACCTACTAGATATAACTCGTTTATTTCTTACTATTAATACAAACAATATCAATTTGTTTATCTAAATGGTATTTTACTCTAATGTATAAAAACTTAAAAGTGGTTTATTAAAGTGCTGTATTCCTCGTTTTTAAAGATTTTTTACACTAAACCCAGTATGTACGAATTCGAAATAACAAGATATTTCAAAATCTGCAAAAATATACAGGGCGTCCCATTTAAATTAAAAAAGTTGAGGGTATTTCCGGTTATACCGGAGGTATATTATTAACAAACAAAATGTACATCAGATGCATTTTGCCCCATTGCACTTACCTACAAAATTTCATAAATATCGTCCGTTTCGTTTTAAAGATATTTACTTGGTTCCATACTTTATCACAACCATGTATAAATGTTACGTGTTGCATGATTTTACTACTGCTAGAAAAAGAGTTATTACTAGATAGATGTGGGTAGTAAAATAAAGGTGAAAAGTCAGGAAAAGACAATTATGTATTACTGTTAAAAAAATTACATTTATCAGAGTTGGCCCTAGCTAGTAGTTCTGGCAAGAGATTACGAATCCTGAGAAAAATACCAAATTCCCCAACAAGTAAAATAAATAACTAATTTATTTATAATGTATGAATATATCTTCTAATAAATCATCACAATAATCATCCCGAATAACATAATACCCCATATAACTATGTTAAAACAAAACAACAAATTTGTCGGTGATCTATTACTAACACCAACCGATTAAAAGTAGAAATGTCTATATTTCGTATACTTTGGTTCGATAGAAATTGAAATCCCACAGGGGTCCTCCAGGGTGAAGTTCAGAGTTCGTCCCAAACTTCAAAATGGTAACTAGGCAAGCTGTAGTCGGCTAAAGGATATCGCCTCAAAAAAAATACCAAACTAATCAGCTAATCCTCTGAATATCTGAATATGCACCCCGGTCGTACAGGAAAAAGATGAAAAAACGCATAACGAGAAAATAACTTAGCGTGCTAAACTTCTACTTTTGTAAATACTAACCTCTTGCACAGCGATTGTTGTAAAAATAGTTCTTTTCTTAGTAACAAAAATGTAAGCCCGTGTGTTACGCACCCTGTATAATCTGCTATCTAAATGCAACCAGAGCAGGTGCGTATCACGTGTCCAATAAGAAAAAATCACCACCCTATACTGGTATAAACCAGAACCCAAAAACGAGATTTTAAAGCAAAAATGTACACAGATGCTCCAAGTTTCAAGGTATCTAATAAATTGTAACAAGTGAAAATGACAGTACGCTCTCAAAACTCGTTGTGTGGAGTGATACAATTGACTCCATCTTTAAAAGCTTAAGTTTGCTTTATTTCTTGTTATTTTGTAATAGTTCAGAATTACCCAATTATTATATGTCGTTAGAAATATACAGGACGAAAAATAAATTATACCTGAAATTTTATTTGACTAAAACTTAACCTTCATCTGCTGTAAACATGTCAAATGTACAGATAAGATAATTAAATCCATTTCAGGTTTAATAAAAAAAATTTCTTTATAGAATTCGAGCAGCTAAATCCGTCAGACATAAAACAAAATTGTATCAAAACACAGATTAACACGGTATTACATAATTTACAAGAAATATCTTTTATGTAACTGCCTATTGCACTCTTACTCTCAAAACTTAAATTTAAAAAATATTTCTCTGCTATTCTGTGGGTAGCAATCTCGTTAACATACACCTCAAATTTTCTCTCGTCCTCCGAGGCATAGACTTTTAAAACAATAAGCTATTGGAAAAATCTAACTAGTGTATTAACTATATGTATAGTTTCCAAAAATTACCAAAATAAACAAGAATTTCACTATTAAATATACTGTCCACTTTCAAAATGATACCATGTAACAAATGTCCGTGGCTGTGACTAATTTTTTTAAATGTAATCAACAACACAGTAGCGTTCGGAATCCACGGGCTCCTTTTGCCACTTAACCCCCAATACAATTCATTCGTTACGCTGTATAGTATAGTTAGTTGCAAAATATAATAATTGGACTTCCCAAATCCCCAAAGAACGGCAGCGATTTCGATAGTATGACATTAAAACCATTTCGAATAGGCAATATTAAGCCTTATGTTACTTGTACATTCGTTAGACTTTCAGTAGAAATTTCTGCTGCATTGGTACGCTTTCGTCATGTTTAGTACTATTTGTAACAGGGTTGTATTTCGGCGAACTGCTTAATACCGGATAATCTTCGACAATAGTGCTATCCAACAATTTCTACGAGATAATGATCTGTACTTTGAAGATAATTATACCAAAGAGGAGTTAATTGAGGTGTTAAGAGTAGGAAATTTTCAAAAAGAATATGTTGTAGACAGTACTTTAAAACAAAATGGACACGATATTTTACGATTTCCCCCTTATTATTGTGTACTAAATCCCATAGAATTGATGTGGGCTCAATTAAAAAAAAAAACGTTCGAGAAAATAATATATCACCAAACTCAAGTGTCAGTGTAATAGATCTAATTAAAGACTCATGTAATAAAATTACTGACGAGAACTGGAAAAATGCGATCAAACATGTAAAGACTATTGAAGATAAATATTTTAATTCAATTCCAAAAATAAATAGTCTTATTATAAATTTGGATGATAGTGATAGTGATAGTGATAGCGAGCTTAATTCTTTGTAATTTCTTATTTTTATAATGACTGTTTCAACCCTCACTCTGTTTATATATATTCTTATTTTTAATCAATAAAATTTTAAAATTTAATAGTATTGCATTTATAATAACAAATAACTAAATTAACAAAAATGATAAATAATAAATAATTCTTTAGGATTTATTTATATTCATTCTTATTATTCACAATCCTAATGCCTACCCTGCCCATGAAGAGCTTATCGAGGGATTTGGAAAGTCCATTTCTTATATTTTGCAACGGACTATAAGTAAAGGGTGATCTAATAAGAGGTGTATATTTTTAATTTGAAATAAAAACAAAACGGTATATGATATCAACATATTTTTTTATTTATTTTAGATATTGGTTTATGTCATTTTTAAATAAAAATGATTTTATTTAAATGACCGCTTTAAAATTAAAAAAAAATAGATTCTAGAACAAAAATTTTTGGTCACTTTTTTACATAAATCTGCACTTATTTCACCAATAATGTGAATAAAGTTCGTTTTAAGCTGGTCGTCCATTAGGTCGGTAAGGCGAAGCGATGCTGTCAAGAGAATTTGAAGGAGGGTTCGTCCACTTGTGATGAAAACGCGGTGCGGTTTTTCATATATTTTAGCCTAGATGCATGGTTTTTACATTCAACATCATGTATAGTGAGACTGAAAAGAAATGTTGGTTTTGGCATCGATTGTTGAGGTCGAAGAAGAAGAAGAAGAAGAAGAAGAAGAAGAAGAAGAAGAACGTATTTATTTTTGTCATATATATGAGTATTAATCAATTCCATGCGCTGTGCAAACAATACTGAACACAAATGTCATTTTTGGAGGGAATCTTTAAAAGAGTGGCCTCTACGAGGTTTAAAAAATATATAATACTAATTTCATCATCCTTTATACAGTGCTTTTATAAAGTCAACCTACCCTTTTTTTGACTGAGGTGGGTTTACAAATTATATCAAAAATATTACATTTTGGGCATAAAAGTTAACTCCGACGACTTCACAATGTCGTCGCGTCGCCTACTAAGTTATAAATTTCGAGTGACATCTTGTTTTGAAGGCTTTTCAACTGTTTACATTTATGTTTTGTTTTATGAAGTTGGATAATTAGTAACCAAATTACGAAGATACTAAGGTAAAATAGCTAGTATATCATATTTACTTAAGTAGATATTTAAAACAATTTATTCTTTAACAATAAATAGTAAAGTGATCTACAATTATGGCTTTTTTAATAAGTTTATTTTTGTAAAAAACGATTGTTTTGAATAAAAGTTTTTTTCCAATTTGCATTAAAAGAATTAAGCATAATAATTTTTTTCGAAGCTCATAGTAATTATCATGAGGCTGTTAATGACTGATCCAGAAAATAGCGTCCTATTATTCAGCCAAACATTTAATTTTTTTATAAAATTGACTTTTACATTGAACCCTGTAATAAGGATTTTCCCACAAATAAATATTGGGTTTAAACCGAACAATGTTGTTTTCTTTGTATATTTTCTGTAAGTAGCTCTTTCATAAACTCAAATTGGAATTTGATGAATGCATAGGTCAAGAAGTAGCTGTTAAAGTACACTTTTTATATTTATTTTTCAACAATCCGTTTGAACGTAATTCCAATAATTGCTCTTCTTCCGCATGCGACAAACCTTCTGACATGGATGGTGTATTTAACGTTTCCATGTACCTAAACGAGTTCAATTATTTACGCCGATAAGGGGAGGGGAATATAATTCGAACGTGAAACACACTAAATAAAAAATATTTATATATATATGTGTGTGTGTGTGTGTGTTTTAGGTATGTATACCATGCGAATGTTGGATGGAAAGAGCACATTAAACAACACCACCACCAATACCACAATGTCCCGTAGTGATATAGAAGGTATGGATACTTCCAGTGACAGCGCTGTTAGTTCTATGGGTTCTGAAAGAGTGCCCTCTATATCCGACGGAGAATGGGGAGATGCAGGTTCTGATTCTGGACATACGCCTAGCGAAAATGATGTCGCTGATTACACAACGTAAGCAATTTTTTGAATCAAAAAAATACTTTTAATAAATCTCATTCAAATCATGATGATAAAAGATAAAACAACTATCATAAGATATTTAAAAAGTTTTGGAAAATCATGAAATTTTAAAATAAGTATAGTTTATCTTTTACATTTATTATTCAAATCAATTTACATGCATTAACCTTAATGATTACTAATATTGGCACCTCTTGTTGAGACACCAGACTTATTCATATTTTTATAGGAAACTTCGCCCATACGATTATAGATGTAGCAGTCGTCAACTAAATAATGCAATTGGAAATTCCGATAATCAGCGTATTCCGCCAGTAGCACAGAAGAAACACCAAATGTACGGAAAACGCTTTTTCCAAGATCATAACTCGTCAAACTCCTCGCAGTCACCTTCAATTCCACTAAAATATGAATACAGAGAACCATCGTCCTCATATAACATCACAAACCAGGCAGAAGGTGCTCTAGGTCCAAAGGTTCCTGAAATAAAATACTCGTGCTCCTTAGAATTCGGGCTGCAAAGTCATTTGGTTAGGAATCCGGTGAATCACATACAACATAATCACTCTTATCACCTTCCAGCAGAAAGCTCTGGCGCTGTGCAAAGACCTGTTATAAGAGACAAAGGTAAACACAGCAAATCCGAAGAGGAGCATTTATCCAGAGACGAGAAACGTGCTAGAGCACTTAACGTGCCTATTTCAGTTGACGACATTATTAATTTACCCATGGATGAGTTTAATGAGAGGTATGTGACTATACTTTAAAAATATGAAAATACCGATTACTTAAAAGAATGAAGAAGAATGTAAGACAATTATGTCCCAGATAATATTAATTCACATTGATATTTTTTTACAGGCTTTCTAAATATGATCTCAGTGAAGCCCAATTAAGTCTTATTAGAGATATCAGGAGACGTGGTAAAAACAAAGTCGCTGCTCAGAATTGTCGAAAACGAAAACTTGACCAGATTTTAAATTTGGCTGATGAAGTAAAAGGAATGAAAGACAGGAAAATGAGACTGATCTCTGACCATGAGTATGTTAAGAATGAAATCAAACGTTATCGCGACAAGTATCAACAACTATACAGGCATGTCTTCCAGGTAAATTTATTCTTTTAAATTTTGTTATTTATTATATAAGCTATAGATTGTCTAGTTGATTCTCTATTTTCTATTAATTTTCTATTAATCTTTTTACATCTTTGTTGTCTTTTTAAAAATTTCTATTTGAGCGTCTCATTATTATAATTCACTGGCGGATTATCAGGTAGAGCTGCTGAGCTACGGAACCGCTATAAATAATTCGATTAACATCTAAAAATAATACTTTCACTCACTGCGCGCTTTTGCTGTGTTTATTCCTACTGATTTTATGTTGCAATTCTCCTATTTATTCCAACTTCTTCGATGTCGCAGTTTCGTTATAGCACGTACCAACAAAATCAGAAATATCAGATAAATATAGAACCAACTTAAGCTAGCTCATTCAAGTTGGCAGGAGCCTTCATTTGTCACTCATTAAAATGACATTTTAACCTAACTTTTCTATTTAATGATATCTAAGAACGATTAATAGTCGAGGATCAAACGCGCCTTTTTAAAAGTGATTACTAACAGGCAGAATTTTTGTGCATAGCTTCGTCTTAACGGGACGGTAATAGGTAAAATTTGATAAAAAACTCGAAAAAACGATTGTCCTATAAAATAGATGGTTTGATAGGAGCGTGCCTTGCTCTTAACATGTCTTAAGAAGAAGGTCATAAAAAATTATTGCTAACAATCTGAACTAGCGATTTTTTTAGTGTTGTTTAATAAATGTTTATATAATTTTTTGGTCACGTTGCGTACAAATTAAGTGGTACGTTTTGGACAATCACCAAAACGAAATGTTTAACAGTTGCGCATTCTATTAACTATCACTATCGAAAGTTTAGAGGAAAAAGTTGGACGTCTCGTTAAAACGAAGCAAAAATTCTGCCTCTTAGTAATCACTTTTAAAAAACACGGTGGATCCTGGTCTATAACGGATCTATTATGACATAGCGAATAAAATTTTACACATGTCATCTGTTAAAATGCGATTTTTTGTTTACTTTCTTATTTATCGATTTCCAAGAATGAAGGTGTCAATACACTTTCCGTAACCTAGCGATTAACATTTGGCATGTTTGAGATTTAATTTGTTAACCTGATGATTCCACTTTTTTGCCATATTACGTTTATTACTCTGAAAGAGAGAAAAAGATAAAGTATTGTTCTGTATATTATATATATATATATACTTCCATTTTGTCTATTATAATTTGAGAAAAAATTTATTTCAGAACTTGCGAGATTCTGACGGTAACCAATATTCTCCGTGCCAATGGAGCTTGCAAACATCAGCCGATGGTTCGATCATTTTGGTTCCGCGAACGAATTCATCTGTTCCAAATCAAGATTCGAAGGATCCTTTACAAAACCATAAAGAACCATAAATAAATTGCTCAATTTTTTTTCTAAGTTTAAACATGGTTTTCTCTATTTGTCTTTCTTTTTGCGTAACGTTTCAACAAAATCAAAAGTCGAGCAAATTTTTCCGGCAAATTCCAAAAGTAAACATTCCGAATTTAATTTGCAAGTAACGAGAGACCATGATAAAAAACTTGCTTGATATTTGGTTTACCCATAATTTGCATTATATTAACAAAAGAGAATTCGTACTTTAGTCCAATGTTGTATATATGGTCAATCATTGTAAGTCTTTATTACTTTATATTTGCCTTCTTTTCATTCTGTGAGTCTAAAGTAGGTAGGAAGTACTTTAAGAATGCATGCATCAAATTTAATAAACACTATATTTCGATAATTTATTATAAAGATAAATGTGTAAGAAATTTTGATTTTGTCAACAATAAATATGTAAGATTTCCTAATGCTATCATTTGTACATTTTATAGAATAATTATATAACAAGAATAAGCGTAATAATTACAAGATACCCTCAAAAATATTTCACAAATGCCATTGGAATAACTAGTAACAACCAAAAAACATGCAATAACTAGAAATAAAATATTTGAATGAGGCATAGCAACTGTAAAATAAATTTTATTCGCACAAAATAGTAAATAGGGACAGTAATGATCAAGGTTAAGGTCACCTCATATACAAGGTGTCCACTTAAGAAGAGGTATTTGCAATTGAAATATCAATCAAACCAAGGACGAGAATCTACTTTGGGGAAATTAACAAGCGTGGCTAAATCCATTATATCAGGTCCATTCTCAGACTTTCAAAAAAAAATATATATATATATATATAAAATTTACAATTTTCGTTTTGCACATAGCACTTTTCCCAGATACCACATACCAACCAAATGGACACGAATTGGTCATCCATACCTAGATATATCGCCTGTCCAATGGGTGTTCAAAATTCCAGATTGGACGTCCAAAAAATATCCAGATTTACCATTACGTACCTTTATTTGGAATGCATACAATCTATCATATTACACTTAGGGACTACTACTTTCTGTACTTATTATGCGACAAAATCCTATTTGTAGTTCACAGTCTGCTTTTGGAACTGCTACAATTCACACCGAAAACTCGCAGTACAAATTCGAGTGTTTTCTCATTCTAAGTATATTATGATAATTCTTACCAAGTCTCCTATTATTTACATCTTGACACCCATTATACATCCCGAATCCGTACAACTAAAACAGGACGGACGTCCTTTGAATCTCCAAATTAAGTTCTTAAATAAGCAGGACATCATTTGAACATATTCTGGACATTCAATAGATGCGAGGTGTTATCTGGATTATTTATATGAATATCAAAAATATATTTAACCTTTCAGATGCCAAATTCTGAAATAAAAGTTTAAGAATAGTAACTAGATATAATGAATAGCCAGCTTCCTATCGCAACCGCATTAAAAGTCCCCAAGCCATATTGCTATTTAAGTGGGACACATTGTATAACACATGTAAAAATTGTGTGATATATTATCCAAATTTGTCCAAGTATAATCTTTTTGTTGTGTAATAACTATACATTTTTATTTTATTTTGTATCTATGAGCCAACAAAATCGAATGAGAAATGTTAGATAAAGAAAGATATTTTATTCTATACACAAGTGTATCTCAATAGAAAGCAATATAATTGTTCTTCATTCATTTCAATTAATTTGTAAAATTCAGCAGAATATCTTTCTTTTGAATGATACAAAGCGGCTGTTAGATGGTTGATAATAAACTTTGAATATAATAAAGTGGAAAATTGTTTTGGACCATAAATCTTGTTTTTGTATTATATATAACTGGATGGGGAAATGAAATGCTTTTTGGGCTCTTCCTACTAATTTCATTATAATGAAATACTCCTTTTCATTTTTATAAATTGTGTTTTAACTTTTTATGGTAATTTTCTCCCACCCTCAAACGTTCACTCCAACTTGTTGGTTTCTCTTGCATGGCTTCTACATTTTGTGATCGTTTTCAAATGACTGTAACTGTCTTTCGTTTTTACATGCCATGCTAAATAATCTTTGTCTCTATACTCGCGATGTCCCCACCACTTAGGATTTCGCAAATTTCAATGTTTATAAAAGTGCGCTACTCTTCCTGTTCTGTATTGTTTAATGATCTTTTCCTCTTCATCAGTTGTAAGACTTATTTCTGCTACTCCTTGTACCTAGTAATTTATTGGCTACGTTTATTAAAAAGTATGCTTATTCCTTTGTTTTACAAAACAACTTAAATTTGAAATTGCTCTTGATCTTTGAAGCCAAATACGATAACCAGCTTATCTTTTCGTCACCACTGTATCTCGAGAAAAAACTGGTGTATTGTCCTCTACTCCCAAAACAAACAATTTTCTTGCTTGACTAAATTATTAAACATCATAAACGAATGATAAATCGAATATCAATTTTAGTACAGTAGTAATAATGTCCTAATAAAAGATAGTTGCCGATCTGTTTCTTTATGTAAGATACTGCAATCGGTTAATTCAGTTGTAAAGCTAATGTAGGACGACTAGAGCTGCGCAATTTCAAATACTCAACCATCTGACGCACAAGCTTCTACAAGCTTATCCACAAGAGCAACTTTGTGGTACGTTTGATGTACACAATAATTTAATACAAAACTCGTAGATACATGATATTTTTTGTCAAATAAATACAATGTTGGCCAGAATACATGCGCTTGTTAAATTAACATAATAATAGTTTTAAAATTAATCTAAGTGATAATGGTATTTTTATAATAATTTGGCTATTGTTGGAAGTAGATATAACTTGCACAATAAAATTTATTGGTGATAGCATTTTGGTTTTTCATTAAAAGCCTGCATGAAATTGATGAGTCTCAATATGACACATGCATGAGAAAAATATTCCATTTTTTTTAATTCAGCGATATTTTGACTATGGGAACTGAGCCACTAGCCAAACCGCCTGGTTTTTTTCCAGATTATACATTTATTACATCTATGATGCACTTCTTATCTCCATTTTAAGCTAATTTATATCTATGCCAATCAAAATACAATATAAAGTGCTATCTTATACAAAGTGAACATAAACTATAAAATATTAGGATATAGTGGATGGGGAATGCTGGAGTGAATTAGCCTTATTTGTAATTAAATTTATACACTATTTTATGGACAAACAACGAAAGCTTCACCCAAATGAAATAGAAGTTAAAATCTTGAAATAAAACAACATTCAGCTTTTTTAAAATCCAAAAGGAGGAAAGGTGAAATTTTAGGACATCGACTATGAAATAATAATTTATAATTGTCTGTATTAACAGAATTCTTTTTTTTCTAAAGTTTCTGATTGAAAAATGCCTATATCTATGAATAATTGCTAAAACCATTTTTTTGCCGACATCCTCCAAATAATAACACTTACTACATGTATGTGACATTTTGAAAATGAAGGAAATGAAATGATAAAAAAAGAAGACAAAAAGGTAAAATGATATTTGGGATTCTAATTTTATTAAAAAAAACGAAATATTGATGGATACAACCATATATTTATACAAATATTGCAAAAAAATTACGATAATTAGATTATGTTGTCTACTTTCTGTGATCTACACAATGAATAAAAACGAAATGGAAATATACATATAATTATTTAAAGGGTTATTATTTAAGTAAAAACCATTTTACCATAATAGAAAAGAAACTTTATTTACAAACATAACTTTTACAAGAAATGAAGATGTGAATTTTTATTTCTTTTTTTTAACAATAATATTTTTTAAATTTTTTAAGTTTTTGATTACACAAAGTTTTAATCTGCCGCCTACCCACTTAACCACTCGACAATAGTTTCTTTCAACACATCATAATTCTCTAAGTGAATTCCTCTAAGGTCGAACGGTATCGTAATGCCCATTGCAGACCCTACAAATTTGGACGTACGGAAAAGATAGTTCACATATCTGCTTGCACAAGTTATGTTTTCTTACCGTGACCAATAGTTTGCACTCTGTGAACTATATTTACAGTGGATGTGACTATTATACCGCCTTCGAAAGAAACGGAACTGATTGGGTCTATGCAATAAATGAAAAAAAAATTGAGGTCTGTGTATTTTATACCCTGTTAGAATCATTACGCAAGGATGGTACCAAATCCTTCAATTACTTTTGCATGTAGATATCATAATTTCACGAATCGTCTAAAGGACACAATTCAACAGCAAAATACAAAATTGAGAACTATATAGAACCAGTTGAAATGTTAGCTGTTTCTGAGGCAAGCATTAAGAAAGTATTAAAATAATTGTTTAGTAAAGTTGTTTTTCAGTTGCAATGTATCATATATTGTAAGGAAAGTTAAGCATATGGAAAATACAGAATTACTAAAACCCTTATTGCTTTTACAGAAATCCCAACTGGTACAAATTAGCATTAACTTAAAATAAGATGTAACATATTTTTAGAGGAAGTTTTATTTTTTATGTAATATATTTTAAAAAAATGATTTTTTATCAGTCATTCACCACAGAAATCTATTGTATGGTTTGAATAGGGTAGAGAAGACATACTATCATCTGGATAGGCTGAGTATGTCAACGTATTTTTAAGATGTTGATAGCTTAAAGGCGTTACCAACTTCTGTATAGGTGTAGATGCCTTTGAGTAGATGTAGATATGCCTATTGGGTAGATGTACAGGCCTGTTGGTTTTTACTTACTTATAGTTTACTTGCTGGTAATGTCTCGTTGAATAAAGTGAATCAGGTGGAGGACTTAATAAAGAAGAGAAATTTCCACAGTAACTTTTACCCACCACGCAACATTAGCTAGTACCACATCGATCGCTGCCGTACGATTAAATATCGTAGTGAGTGCAAGTACTCATTTGGACATGTGGTCCACCAAATTTTAATGACGACACGGAAACCGTATGCTTGCAAGAGACGACTGCTTAATATCGATATAATGTACAAGGAGCTATTAGTTTCTTCACGACCCTATTGGAATTTGGACGTACGCTAGAAGGCAGTCACTGCCGACGATTTTGAATACTGCGCCTAAGCTGTGCCCTTACTCTTGGCAGCAAGTCTATCAGCAGAACAGCTATTCGATTCCACAATACTGAGGTCATGATTTTTCGTGTTCATGGTTCTTGCTTAATTATTCGTGTTTGTCAAAGAAATTGAAAATTTTAGATTCGTCCGCGAAAAATCAGTTTTTAAAAAAACGCCAAATCAAGTAGTGAAACTTTATTAATATCATTAATTCATGACAATTGTTTCGCTCTCTGGCATCATCGTTAATTAATATTGTTGAGGTCGTAGGAAAAATATTGTACATAAATCGTTTGAAAGCGTATTTCCTGCCAGTGGTGGATTTAAGGGGGGCTAAGGTACTATAAGCCCCAGGCGCTGGGAAAAAGAGCGATGAAACAATGTCGACAAAATAAAAATTTTTACAAAATTTTGATTTTGATGACGAGAAAAACTGTTTTGAGTACACAGGAACGAAATAATAACACTGTCACCAGTAAAAAGTCGTTTTAATTAGAATTTTTATTATATTTTTATAAATTAAATAAAATTATTTTTTTCAAACTGTTTACACCTAAACAATATAAGCTCTAGTGTTAATAGAGAGTCAAAGTCAAAACAACGCACTGATAATTTTTCTTCTAAAAAATTTGGTGTTTCTAAATTTAATTTCATATTCATTTTTCTATAATGATTAAAAGAGAGAGAGTAGCGCCTTTGGAGACAAACAAAAAATAGTAAGACAAAAGGTTTAAAAGTGTTTTAGAAAAAATACCAAAAATTGAAAGACTTTTTGAAAATAAGGCGGCAGAAAATAATGAATAAGGTAAGTGCTTAAAAATCATGATGCAATTACGATATGGAATGTAAACACAGAAATACGTTTATCAATTTTTGTTGCTACTAATTTGTAAATTGATTTTAGTGAAAATAACATAATAGCGACAAGCAAAAAACCAGAGATGGTGGTTGCTGGTCTATCTAAAGTTGTTTTATTAGAAAAAAGTAACAAAGAAATGTCAAATAGCGAAATAAGTAAATTCTCTCTTTCACTTTTTATTATCAGTATCATTATCAGTGATTAGCACTTATTTTCATATTAAAAATCTCAAAGTACAATTACCTATCAAAAAACAAATAAAACAATTCGATATATTATATGAACAGTAGTGAGGGAAGCTGAATTTATATACGAGGATGGGTTGATTAATTTGTGGCCTACCATAGTAAGGCATGGTTTTTCCTTTTAATTTTTATGTTTATATCTAGTAACATATTGTCACAGTTTGACATTAAAATTTTGTCCGAGTTTGTCAAGTAGTTTTCATTTAGTGTCTTCTCAAAATTTGTAAGATGAAGGTGTTTGAAAAAATGGAGAAAACTGATATTCGGGCCGTGATAAAATATTTTTGTATTAAAAGTTTAACACCTACAGAGGTTAAAAATGAAATAGATTCTATGTTAGGTGAATCTTCTCCATCGTTTTTTAATGATTAAAACAAACTTGAATTTCAAAATGGTCTCAGACAAACCAACTGGAATAGTATCTATAATAGTGAAAATGCAAATGTGATTTGGAACAATTTTCAGAATTTATTTTTATCAATTCTATGTGAGTTTTCCTATTAAAAAAATATATCTAAACGAAAATTCTAAATATAAGGAAATCATTAGAGATGAACAAGTTGAAGCTTACAAAAAGCAAGTTTATACATTTTATGTCATTAGTTCGGTTGACAACCGTTTTAAAAGAGAATACAGTAATGTTCGAAAAGAGTATGAAAAAATTCTTGCTGAGAAAAAATCTAAACGGTTTAAACATAAAATAGAAATATCAGATAACAAGTCGAAAACAGTGTGGTCAATTATTAATCACATAAAAGGGAATACCACAACCAAGCAAACAGAGTATCAGGTCCCAGGGGAAGCTATAGATGTCGCTAATTATTTTAGTAAATATTTTTAAATTGTGCTTTAGATGTACACAAATTGAAAATTATCACCCAATTAGTTTATTGCCCAGTTTTTTAAAAAAATTTGAGAAATGCGTAAGCATTAGGCTAATGGAGTATATGTTAAGTAACAATTTCTTTCATAAAGGTCAACATGCGTACCTTAAAGGTAAGGGAACTCGGACTGCAATAGATCAGTTTACACAAAATATTTTGCAAGGACTGGAGCAAAATCAGCTCATAATAGGTTTATTTTTAGATTTAACTAAGGCCTATGACTGTGTACATCATGAGCTGCTTATGAAAAAGTTAAGGATGTACTGAATAAATGGAGCCATCTATAAGCGTATTAAATCGTATTTATCAGGAAGAACTCAGTGTGTAGTGACGTGACAGAGGTAAATTTTAGATATCCTTGTATATTAACAACTATTATCATAATTGTTAGGATGCATCCACTTTAGCGACACAATGGCTCCACTATGAGTGCGATCTCTTTGATTGTCAAGTTAGTAGAATTAAACTTTTATAGAAAAATATAGACAAACATATGTGCATTAAGCTATAGTAACTTAAATTCTTTGTTCTTTCCATATTCGGGATATAAAATTCGGGTAATGGTATGGTGCTGCTGAATTTTTATTTGTTACTATTAGTTATACTTGTCTGACTGGCGATTCTCTCGGGTTGGACGCAGCTGGGGAATTCCATTCTGTGTTAGGTTCGTCTTACTTTCAGACTCTTCAGAATGTAACTAAAATCAAGATTTACACGTCACTATTGATTTATTGGTAAATGTATACACTGTGTAGTGTGTGTACAATTGTAGTTTAGTTGGCTGATCATGAACCGCGTCCCAGGGATGGGTTGAGGGCAGGTAGCGGAAGAACTGCGGCCAGGGTCTGATTTAATTCACTTAGGTAGGCAACCCCTTTTCTAATATAAAATAGTAATGTTTCCAGAAATATTGATGATTTGCGCAGTGAGCAGTGACTAAGTTTATTTTAATATTTTATTTATTTATTTTACTTGTTTTTGTATTATCAAATTTGTAAAATGGAAGTAATGTAAAGTGAAAGGGAAAATAAATGAATGGTTATTGATGGCTATAAATTTCGATTCCAAAAAATCTGAATGGACGTCTTGTAAATATTTTTTAAAAATTAATGACAGGAATGAAATTATTGAGACAGTACATGATCATAATCATGCTGTAGAGGAAAACAAGCTTAATCGCCAAAAATTTAGTAATGCGTTGAAGTGTAAGACTAGGCGATGTTAAAACTTTGACTCTATCAGATGTTCGGCTCATTCGTAACAATATAAATTTTGAAAGGAGATCCCAAATTCTTAAACTGCCAAACAGTCTACATGAAATTCATGATTCAATCGATATTTTGATGCAAGCACAAATAGAGGCGAAAATTTTATTCTGGTAAACAACAGAATTCTACTACTACGATTTTAAATTTACAATTTCTCTTCTCAAATTCTGTAGTTTTTATAGATGGGACATATTAAACTGCTCAAAACATTTTTCATAAGTTTCGTGTATTATCGAATAACATTTTTATGCCTTTGGTCTTCATTTTACATCCGGGCAAGTCTTCTAATGTTTATTGTAATGGTTTCGAGATTTTACAAGCAGAATGTACAAAACTAAATTTTGCCTTTTCTCCGAAAACCATCTTCGTCGATTTTGTAATGGGCAATCATTCGGTAATAACAAAAATATTTTCATAGGTTTTGATAAAAGGATGTCGTTTTCAATTGGTTCAGAGTTGATGGAGAAAGATTCAGAAACTGGGCTTGAGTACAGAATATAAAAGGTCAATTTTTGGTTTTCCTTTTCTTAAACTTTCTGATGTGGACCGGTGTTTCACTGATGACATAATGTCTATAAAAATACATTGCAAATAAATGAACTTTTCCACGTCATACTTGGGCTGATTTTTCTGCAAATATTTTAAGAACAACTAATGGTTGCCCATTCAAAATTTTATTTTTTCCATTCGAATATAATTATAATATAGGTACATTAAAACAAACAAAACAAGTCTTTCATTCATCGGACGCGGTTCGTGCACGGATTAATGGACCCCTACAACAGTAGGATGCTGTTCATGCACCGGGATTTTTCAATTAATTCTTATTTTCAATTTACATGGGTTGATTTTTGTTGTCATTTTTAGTGTTTAAATATTATTTCTGTTCATAAATATTATTTCTAGTTATTTTTTATACAAATTTTTGTTATGCTGTTGCTTCCTTAAGACATGTTCTCATAATAACAATCTTTATTATTGTCTTTGATGATATTAAATAAGGTATGTAATATGAGGATTACTGCTTCTGGAGGATCGCCCTATTTTTGAGATATTTCGCAACGTTTCATCGTCTGTCATAAGCGGTTTCCTCAGGAGTGCAGGTAAGCACCAACAGGAGTTACCGTGTACGTCTCTTCTCCAGAAGCAGCCTTTTATGACGACGGCAAATCGTTGAGAAATATTTCAAAAATTACGCGGTCCTCCGGAAGAAGTAATCCTCAGATTCACACTAGCCGTGGAAGCCTACGAACTTCAAAGTATGTAATAAAAAACGAATAATTAAATGAGTAGGAGTGAAAAGGATAGTTGATACATTCAATGTTCCTGTTCTAATAATGTGTGTAAGTTCAAAACTAATACTTTTTATATGAGGAATTTGCCCTGTTGAAATGTTAGGGAGTTTCATTTATTGATAATTTTTCTGTTGTTGAAAATTCAATGAATATTAAACAAGGGTATAATACGAAAAACTTGTGAAATAAACCAAAATGGACTTTAAGGCAACCTGAATCAGCAGGCGCTTAGGCGAGAGTTGTCATCATTTTTTCTAATTATTTTGTGTTCTTGTAGTTAGTTACAGATTATTATTTAGAGTATGAACACGTTATTAAAATTAGTAAATTATTATTTTTTGGATACTATTGGGGGTGCCACAGAATATTCGGATATTCTAAACTGGTTATACAATACGAGAAATTTCTTCAGTTCCCATGAGATTTACTGTGGGTAGAATGAAAAAGAAATAACATTTGCAAGCATGTTTTCAGTAGATTCCTATAGTGGTGAAATGTAGTGTGCAACTAGCAACTACTCGTCTCATTTAGTCTCGCAAACACTAAATTCATCATAAGTATAATAATTTAAATACGAGTATATGAATGTATGGAACAACATCTTTCAAGAATTAAACTAGACTTAAAGTTTTAAAATTCCACTGCGTTTCTTCTATCTCTTCTTAAGATTTAGTTTCGCAAACTGATAATAAAAAAGGAAGTTGCTGAAAGTAAATATATGGTTGTTAGTCCCTTATAAGTCATAGCAGAAAAAAATTGTAATAAGATTTCATGGACTATGTATCAAACAACGACAAAAGACTACACTGAACGATATGGAGGGAATAATGATAGTTATACTTTTAGATTTACACCTACTTTTCTGCTGTTTTCTTTTATCGTCGTGTTATAGCTATTGTACAGGTACAGCTCTGGACTTGACTCAGTAAAAGTTGTATAGTTGGGAAGTGTTTCTTTCTAATTAAGAATGGAATATTATTTACGACTTTCTAATATAAGAAATATTTGCTATAAATCAAATAAATCTTTTTTCCGAAATTTATAGGCTATGTAACTAAAATGCTAGAAAGTAAATAAAAAAATTTGAATCCATAGTAGATACCAAAAATAGCATTTCCCTATATGTTTTTTCTCTGTCCTATTCTTATATGTTTAATAATATTATATTTATATTACATACTAGAGACATTTTCGCATGGATGATGTTTAGAACGAAGATATAATTACAGCACTAAACAGTGGCGGACTAACCACAGATACCGCCCGAGACTTATCTAATCTTTTACCGCCTTCCTACTACACAAGTTTTTGATCCCCATATATGCTTGTAAGTTGTTTTGCTCAATGTATAAAGATTAGCCGATAATCAAATTCATTCCGATAAAAATAAAAATAACCATAATTTATTTTAAATAAAATATAAAAACGCTTAAAATAATACTAAGAAAAATGTTCTTTTATTAATAAAACGGTTAATGAAAGATAAAGAGTTTTTCTAGACATTTTCCTGATAAAATCAATTAACAAATTACAATTAAAGACGCATTAATTCGGTACAATTCTTATAGTTTTGATCGAAGTCGTCTCTTGGTGATTTTTAAAAAGTACCTGCTCTCACACACTCATTTCCTAACGTTTCGTCTAAAATTTAGACGTCACGTGATACTTTAAAACCTATCGAACCATACAATATTACTGATTTTATGGAAGCTAATGTACAGAGTGGGCCACAGAAAACAGCCCACCCCGATATTTGGCAGTGTTCATTAGATTTTAAGGAAATGCTGAAACACGTCGATTTTTGTTCTAAGGAGGACACATTTTTACAGACATCTGCCATTTGTCAACCCCCCTCCCTTCCATTTCCCGAACCCCTTAATTTTAAATAGGGAATATACCATGTGTGGCACATCATTAGAAAGATATTTCCATGGAGTATTCCGGCATATGATCATCTACGATTTTTTTTTTCGATATTTACACCGTTTTTGCAAAAAAAGTCTTAAATAATTTAAAATGCAACACCTCTTAAAAATAAACGCAACGCCTATGTTTATGCTAATGTTTTAATTGTTACTTTCACATCAAAAGTAAATTAAAACAAATTTGGGAAAAATGTCGATTATTTTATTGTAATTTTATCCTAATGATTTAGTTACACCTTCCTCTGTTACTGTTATCTATGTATAGGGTACACATATTTTATTTCTCTATTATTATATGAATGTATAGGTAAATGCATAGTAAACAACTGTTTATTTTTAAACAGTAAACATTCTTCAATATATACTGCAACCAGTTGCCATAAGCCAAAACATTTATTGTGTATTCCTCTGACCGACCTCTGCCGCGAATAATAGTTTTTGATCCAAAAACTTACTTTTTAAAAAAACAATTTATTTGTTTTTGTTACAAGTATTAAAAAGTACTACAATAATAAACGAGTTTATACCTGGAGCTCCCACAACTGACTAACTGTATTATTTATAAAATGGATATCAGTCCTAGGTGGTTACGTAAGGCTTATCTACATAACCTTCGGGTAAGCAACTTCTTATGTGTGGACTCCTTGTTAGAGGGTGACATAATTCCTCCCCCTGAAGATTCAGCTTCCGAGGGCTGCAAGCTGAGGAAGGTGAACATCTTGTAGATTTAGGGCCTCTTGAAGGTAAAAGGGCTCTTGAGTGCTTGTGGGTCGCTTGGTCATTCTAAATTTTCTATATACTAAAAGCAGAACGATTAATATTAAGAGACAGTAAAGTGTTATAGTCCAAACACTAGGACTAGAAGAGAATGTGCTTTCTTCTAAACTGGGTTCATTTTTGATTATTCTATCTCTTAAGGTGCGAAGTTTGTCTATATTAATTGGTGGTAAGCTGATGTTATTCATTCCATTCTTGGATTCTCTTTGTAGGATTATTGTTTGTGGGAACAGGACCGGCTGGCTTTCAAAGTTAATTGGGCCATTATTGGAAATGGTTTCTGTATCAGTAGTAATTTGGCAATTTTTTGGAACATTAGCCAAGTAAGTACCGGCTAGGTTTAACATTTCTTCTTGTTGGTAGCATTTAAGTTTTATATTGGCTTCTTTTGGTAAAATCAATATCCATTGATTGGTTGTGTCTAGTCTTTGTATTGTTGATCGGGAAACTTCTATGGGCAACTGGTTGCAGGTGGAGGTGGTTTTAAGGTTTAGGAGTTGAATTTCACAAATTTCGCTGGTTTTGACTTCATGGAGGCTAGTCTCTTCACATAGATATTTTTGGTTGGCTAGTTTTTGGCATGGCTTGTTTATAAATGCGTAGTACAACTTATTTTCTCTCCTTCTTAATTGGTATAGAGTAAAGATGAAATAAATCTAATTCGAATGGTAAGGTTATCGGTACATGTAAAATATACCTAAGTTATTTTGTTATTTAATATGAAACATGAAATTTTTATGAGTTTCTCAAATAGCAACATCTTGTTTATATCTAAGTCTACTGGCATTTGAGATTTTCTTAGATTATTAAATACATTGTGTAATATTTCATATAAATCAGATGTTTTTACTATGCTAGGATGCATTACACCTAGTTTTGCAAAAGAAATAGAATTTTCAATGTCTTGTAAGATAGATGTTATTATTTCGTACATATTTAAAATTTGATTAAGTGTGTCTTTTATAAAAATACTATTTGTAACATTAATTGAATAAGCCACCATTGTTTCAATTTGTTTTAATCGGTTTTCCAAAACATTTTCATTATGATTTATTTGTTGAATCGTTAGATTAAAATTATCAATAAGGGACACTGCTAATGAATTTTGAGTTCTTATGTTATTTGCTAATTTGACTTGATTTTGTTGGAGTTGATTTATAAGTTTTTCATAACGCTCGCCATCGCTGGCGTCCAAATTTCCACTTATTGCTTTAAATATTGACCCTAGGCCATTAATAATACCTCTTTTAATTCTTTTTGAAGAAGGTAATATTTCTTTAAGTTTATTTTCTAATTTAGTTTCAGAGAACTGTAAAATTTTAATGTAGTTAGAAATGTCATCGATATATTCATAATTTTATTTTATTGATTTAGTTACATTGATAGATTTTAATTTTAGTTTTTTGAATTCGGTAATTATAATTAGGTCATAGTAGTATAGAACTTTGTGATAATATTCGGTAACTTTTACGGCACCGAGTTTTACTGGTAACAAGCCTGGATTATCTTCTAAATTTCTTAGATTAATTGTTTCTGGGAATCCGAGTATTCCGGGTAACCTGAAATGATAATTAATTATTGTTATTATTGTCAAATGAGTATAATCTTTTAAGTGGGTGTTTTACATTGTCCATATGTACCTTGCCATGTTTTTCTGTCGTCAGGGTTTTTCGATTTTCATTAACCGTTTGTATAGTGATAGGCTTATGGAATTTATTCGCGTTTTTAACTCTTGCTTTCTTCTGAATATAGACGTTTTGACCTTCTTTAAATATTGTAGGGTCTTCACGGTTTTTATTTACCTTTTCCAAAATGTGTTCTTTATGTTCAACTAAATCTGAATTAATTTTTGAGTATAATACTTTAGCTCGTTCTTTGTGTTGATTTACGTAGTCGTTAATTAATATCTTGTCAATGTCTATGTTAAATGGGTCATTATCTGTAATATGCCCGTTGATGACGTCTACTGGTTTTAAGTTCGTGACACTATGTATGGAGTTATTGTAAGCTAAAATTGCATTTATCATTTTGGTTTTTATAGGAGTGTTGTTAAATCCTTGTGTATTTAATAAACGTAGGTGTTCAATTATGGTAGAATGAAATTTTTCTATTATTCCGTTTGATTTAGGATGTTCTGGAGAACAAAAATGAATATTAATTTTATGGAGACTTAAAAGTTCTGTTATGACTGAATTTTTGAATTCTGTCCCGTTGTCAGAAATGATTAATTTAGGTATACCATGATGCGAAAAGAATCTAATTAAATTTTCGGCAGCTTCTGTACCTGAAACTGCTTCCAAAAAATAGGCTTGAGCGTATTTGGAAAAGCTATCTACAATTGTTAAGAATTTTGAATTTTCAAAGGTAAAAGAATCAATATGAACTATTTCAAATGGTTTAGTAGCTGTAGGTGTTAAATTCATTTTGATGTTGACGGGGTGCCTATCGTATTTACTTTGTTGGCAAATTTCACATTCGTTAATATATGTTTGTATTGATTTTTTCATATTGGGCCAGAAATATTTTTCTTTAATTCGTTTAAGAGTTTCCTTAATTCCGCGGTGATTTGTTTTACTGACGTGATAATTTTCTATAGTTTCTTTAATATCATATTGATCTACAACCTAATAATTTTTTAGTGCACCTTTTCATTTTAATTGAAGAAGATTTGAAATGTTGTTGTAAACAAATAGAAAATGGTTCGTACAGATTTGGATCTTCGAAATAAAGATAGTACGAGACATCAGGGGCAATATATTCTTTAATAAAATTTATTATATCACTATTTAGATTATTTTTTGAAATTTGAACAGTTATTCTTTGTCTATTTCCAAATAAAATTTTAATTTTTGGATTTGCTGGTGAATGGTGGACTGAGTTTATAAAAATTTGGTTTTTTCCATAATTTACAGCGTAGTCTGCGATGGGAATACCTATTACAGGGTTTTCGTTCGCATTAGAGTGTATGGTATGGTCATCGTTTGAATTTTCATTATTTTCGTCATTTTCCAGTGGCGTCTCGTCAAGGTTTACCGCCATGGAAATATTGTCTAAGTCATCTTGTAAGTTTATAACGTTTTCTACTTCGTCTTGTTGTTTTGAAGTGCCAGGCTGTGGCGAATTTTGGCTTTGTTTCGGGTATTGAAATTTGACTGATTGATTTTGATAATCAGATAATTCATTTAAAATTTCGTCTGAATCATTCCAAAAAGAGGTTTCTTTTGTATGAATTTCTATTCTAGATAAACAGTCTGCGATTACGTTTGATTTACCTATTCGGTAAACTACTTTGTAGTCAAACTCTTCGAGTTTCAATCGCCACCGTAATAATTTTGAATTAGGCTCTTTTAATAAGAATAGCCAAACGAGGGGTTTTTGGTCAGTAACAATAACGAAGGGTCGTCCAAATAAATAAGGGCGGAAATATTTTGTAGCCCACACGATCGCAAGTAGTTCTTTTTCTATAGTCGAGTAATTTTGTTCTGAATCATTTAATGTACGTGAGGCGTAAGCAATTGGTAAGTCCTGCCCAAGAGTTCCTTGAGACAGTACTGCTCCTATAGCGACGTTGGATGCGTCTGTAGTCAGGATAAATGGTTTCGTAAAGTCTGGGTATTGTAAAATTGGTTCGTTTGTCAGTAATTTTTTACATGTCTCAAAACAAGTAAGGTATTCGTCATTAAGATCGATTTTTGCGCCTTTCTTAAGACACTTAGTAAGGGGTTTTGTTATTCGTGCGAAATCCTTAATAAAGCACCTGTAATAACCGAGTAAACCAAGAAATCCTTTGATTTGTTTAGGCATTTTTGGTACGGGGAAATTAACAATGGCGTGAATTTTGTCAGGGTTTGGTTTGACTCCATCTGGGGTCACAACGTGCTCTAGGTAAGCGACTTCCTTTCTAAGGAATTCTGATTTGTCGAGCTGTACCTTGAAATTAGATTCTCTAAGTCGTTGAAAAACTGCTTTGAGTCTTTCTAGATGCTCTTGTAGTGATGTCGAAAATATTATTATATCGTCGAGATATACTAAACATTTTTCGTTTTGTATACCCCGTAATATATTGTCTGCCACTCGTTGGAATGTTGCAGGAGCATTTTTTAGTCCAAATGGCATACGAAGAAATTCGTAATGTCCATTTTCTGTGTTGAAAGCTGTTTTTTCAACATCTTTTTCTTCCATTTCAATTTGATGGAAGCCACTGGCCAAATCAAGGGTTGAGAAGTATTAACATTTCCCTAATTTATCTAACAGGTCTGTTATATTTGGCAAATGATATTTGTCATTAATCGTTTTTTCATTTAGTTTTCTGTAGTCTACGACCACTCTGTATTTTGGGATATTACTAGCATCTTTTTTCTTGGATACAATCCAAATAGGTGCTGACCAGGGTGAATTTGAGGGGCGTATTATTTTTGAATCTAACATTTTTTTAATTTGTTTGGCAACCTCTTGTCTATGAACAAAAGGATACCTATAGGTTTTTGTATAAGCCGGTATTTCGTCATTCGTTCGTATTTGATGTTTAATTCTATTGGTAAAACTTAGTTTATCATTTTCGTTATAAAATATATCTCTATACTCAAGGCATAAATTCAAAATTTTTTCTTTTTCCTCTCTATTCATATGTTTAGTTCTAAATTTTGATAAGTCTAATGGTTCATCTTTTTTTAATTCAATGTTATTAATTTCAAAATTTTGATTTTCGTTTTCACAAAACTTTTCTACTAGAATTGATTTTGATAAATCTAATGTTACTTTATTTACTGAACTATTTAAAATTGTGGTTAAAGCATAACCATTTTTTGCAGTGCTGAGGGACTCAGGAATTTCACAACTGTGAAATTTTTGATAAGGAATAATAATGTCTCCTTGATGAATACTGGTTGGAATTTTAATTACTTGCTCTGTTCTTGGTTCTAAAGTTACTAAATTAAGTTCATTGTTAGTCTTATGATACATAAGCTTTATTCTTGAAAAAGGTGTAATCAGATAACCTTTATCTACATCTATTTTGGCTTGTAAGGCCTTCAAATTATCAACTCCTATAAGGCCATTAAATACTGTATGAAATTGAAAGAGATAAAATTTTAATTTGGCTGGATTTGGAAGTTTAAAAATTTTAGATGCCAAAATATTTGCACTATGTTTGTGTGTTGATTTTTGAAATACAGTTGAAACTACAAAAGGATCGTCTTTAATTGTATTAGGGTAAAATCTGAAAGCTAATTCAGGATCGATAAATGATTTTGTTGACCCTGTATCAATTAAAAATTTAAGATTAAATTCTGGAAAAATAATATAGGGCAATTCACTTGAATTTGTACAATTAAATGATATAACTTTTGGGTTTGGATTATTTAAAAATGTTGGTTCCGAGGCATTTAACAAAAATTTACGCTTTCTGTTAAATTTTCGGTATTATCAATATCGGTTTGGTAATCATTTATTTCATTGTCTTGTTCTTGATCATATCGATCACTACATGAATAATTATTATTGTCATAATTGTAACAATCGTCAAAATTTTCGTTACACTGATTTTCGTTACTTTCTACGTTATAAAGTTCTTCTGAAATAAAATTTTGGGGACCAGTTGGTCTAAAACGTGTAGACTGTTGTCTATTGTTATTATTATTATTGTTAAATTGATGAGTGTTTCTTGTCGAAACGGTCATAGGCGTAGGAGCAGGGAATCTTGCATTTTGATTCGGTTTAAATACGTTCCTGTTTTGATTTGGCTGTCTAAAAGCCTGAATATTTGTGGGAAAATTTCTTTGTATTGGTCTTGGTTGAATTGGTATAGGTTGCGAAGGAAAATTATTATTTTGTCTAGCAAAGAAATTGTTAGGAGTATTATTACTGATAGAAAAATTTGAGTTTTGGTTTGGTCTAAAATTATTTCTATTAAATTGTTGATTTTGGTTTGGTTTTGGTAGATGGACCGGTTTTGAGAAATTTTTATTAGAGGTATTTTGCAAATAGTGAGCGTTTTCCTCTTGTAAAACAAATTGCATTGCTTCGCTTAAAGTAGTCGGTTTCATACACCGAATAGTGGTTCCTAAAGGTTCTCTTAATCTGGAAAGAAAGGTTTTTAAAGCAAGATTTTGATACAAATTTATTTTAAGGGTTTTTGCAGCATCAGTAGCTTCATGAATATTGACGTAGCTACAGAGTAAATTTAAAATATGTAAACACCTATCATAAAATGTTTGATTACTTTCACTATGATTTTGTTTTAACATTACGAGGTCTCTGTTTAAGCAGACTTCGTCTCTTTGATCTGAAAAATTATTTGTAAGGGCAGTTTTTAAATCGTCCCAGTTAGTGCAGCCCTGTATGATAACTACAGTTTTTGCATTTCCTTTTAATTTTGAAATCACTGAATTCAACAAATAAGTATTTAAAAAATCATTTACACTTACAGATAAAAATCTGTTCCAAGTCATTCGGATTTCCATCGAATTCCGGAATGCAATTTAAATATTCACTTTTAAAAGTGTCAGGCATGATTGCTGGATTAGGCATACTATTATTTATAACTAAATTTGAATTTGAATTTGAGTCAGTTGAAGGCGTACTTTCAATAATTATTTCTTCAAGAATAGATCTGAAATCGTCTATAAAATCTTCAAAAATCATAAATTGTACTTACACAATTAAAAAAATGATTTTCATAACTTTCTTCTTACTAGCTATAAGGTCAACGGCTGGGTTGGCAATGTAGTCCTCACCAGGTCTTTGTCCTCGCAAATTTGAGCAATTTGAGTCTCAAATTTCGATTATCCACTTTGGAAAGGATTGTACAGGTCCTCGATGAACTGATGGGTAATCCTAGTAATTGTGTACCTCGCTGAACAACCACTTCCACAGTTTCTCAACAAAAACAGTGTTCGTTTATTTCGGCTAACCGTTAATACGAAAAAATATACAATCGATTTGTATATTTCCGAAATATCCTACTGACTGCGCCAATAATAGTTTTTGATCCAAAAACTTACTTTTTAAAAAAACAATTTATTTGTTTTTATTACAAGTATTAAAAAGTACTACAATAATAAACGAGTTTATACCTCGAGCTCCCACAACTAACTAACTGTATTATTTATAAAATGGATATCAGTTCTAGGTGGTTACGTAAGGCTTATCTACATAACCTTCGGGTAAGCAACTTCTTATGTGTGGACTCCTTGTTAGAGGGTGACATAATTCGCGTCTTACATTTCCCATCGTTCTTAAACGGTATATGAGTCGACGAAAAACTCTGCTACCGGGATAGCGTTTTTGGGGATATTGAATTGCATACATCCTAGCAACAGTTGCATTTCTCATGCATTCAAAATACGTGCTTATCATGTCACATGCTTCTTGGTTTGTAAGAATCATCGTATAGATTTAACTTTAAGTAAATTTTATTTCGAATGTAATAAGAACAAGTGGCAATGAACTTAAATGAATAAATTACTATGTTTAATAATTTGACACATGTCTTTTTGATTTTTAAACATGACCCACTATTTGTTTTTATATATTCCTATTAACATCCTTAACGCTGTTTCCCGGTAACAGTAACTGTATTATTGAAATAATAATTGAAATCATTATTAATAGGATAAGGAAAGTCAATTTTAAGAAGTTCACAATTGTTAAAAGCCTTTCGGTAAAACCATAGTAATCTATATTCTAAGGAAAATGCTTAAAATGTACCCCTAATTTAAAGATATCACGAGATAGGAAAGAGATATCGACATGCAGTTTTCGCCATTTTGTTGCTAATTTGGTCTACTTTTATAGTCTAATTTTAAAACTACATGTTTCCATTTAATATTTTCCAAAGATAACTAGATTTTAAAAAAAAATAGCGCCTTCTAGCGTGCATGTTACGTATTAGATTGTGTCAAAATTATTACTCTTACATTAGTGGAAAAGAGCTGTTTTCAACAAGTTTGTAAAGATCGGTTAAGCAGAACCAGAGTTACAGGCGTTTTTCCATAATAAGGAAATTATAGACTAAAACTTGTGAAATCAAATAAACGCAGAATTTTTGGAAGAATACGATGTTCGTATTTTCAATGCCTCTTAATTAGGCAAAATTTGTGAAATATCTATTTTTAATTTTTGGTATTGAGCTACGCCCTCTAGGGGTAGACATGGAAACTTAGAAATAATTTCCAGGATTTTCTCAAGGCCAGTTTTGTTATACATTTTTGTCCCGAAGCTGTACTATACACAGTTTCCAAGATATAGCCGAGAGCCATTCTTATTGGGACACCCAGTACAATTTAACATAAGTAATAGCATCTATTAATACTTCCCGACAATAAGTCTTGTCCGACACAGCCCTAGTAAATATTTTAACATAGCGACTCATGGATTATATATAAAAATAATCATTGCATCATAATGAGTCTCATTATGGTTTCCCAAAACATTTAATTATTATTTTACCGATAGCATTATATGTAGAAACAAAGAAAAACATTACATTTAGAATAAATAACACTGTAATTTAGGTAATGGTTATTCGGGAAATACCAACATTTCTTTTTATTCGTTTTAGCTTTATTTTTTAATAAAATTATAGAAAACAGTAATAACTCAAAAACCTCAAAATAAGTTATATTTCGTTGTTTGAGTGAAACAGGGGCATTTCGTAGTAAAAATCTGGGTGGTCGTCAGAAACAAATCACACCTGATGAAAAAGATGAAATTTTGGTTCGAGTAGATGATCACTTCACTCCTGTTCAAAATTTGCTACCCAGAGATCTCCCACAACGGTTACAGTTCTGCCAACGTCTTCTCAAGCACAATGATGGCCGAAATTTTATTAAGAATATTATTTTCACCGATGAAGTGACTTTTACTTTTAATTTAATTTTTTAATTGGCGAAATAGTCATTACTGGGAAGTAGAAAACCCGCATGCTGTTAAAGAAAGACATTTTCAGCATGAGTTTAAATTGTGAATATTTGGTGTGGCATCATAGGCGACCAACTACTAGGGCCATATGTTCTTCCTCCAAATTTAAATGGAGATTCTTATTTATTGTTTTTGCAAAATACTTTTAGTGATAATGTGGTTTATGCAGGATGGACCTCCACCTCTTTTCCCATTAGTTGTTAGAAATCATCTAAGTGGTATATTTCCTCAACGATGGATTGGCAGAGGAAGTGATTTTGAATGGCCACCAAGAAGTCCTGACTATAACCCTCTTGATTTTTATGTTTGGGGACATATAAAGTCCTTAGTTTATGCCCAAGAAATTAATTCACGAGATGAACTCTGGAGGAAAATAAAAAATGCGGTTAATTTTATAAGGGGACAGAATAATGTTTTCTTTGATATCCGAAAGTACTTTATACAAGAATTAGAAAACGCATAGAAGTCGGAGGAGCCCACGTAGAACATTTAATTTAAGTTTGCTCTTTTTATGTTAAATTATTTTTAAATCTGTTTTATCGTTGAAATAGAAGCCTGACGTCAAAAGTTTTTTTATTGTCTGTTATTTGAAAACCCCCCTTCTGTGACTCTGAAGTGTTCAATTGCGTTTTTCTCGAAAACGGGTGAAATTATCGTGTTTAAACAAAAGTACCAATATTACGTAAAAATGATGTTTATATCATATTTTCTAATCAAAATCACTAAAAAGTTTCGTCAAAAAACCTACCACTTAATTTCATCATCAGGAATCATTCACATGGCGCCCTCTGTAACAAAATGTGAAATAATACATAAAATAATTTCCTTGTCCAAAGCTATGCCTCTGTGCCGATTTCGATAACAATTGATAAATATACTATGTCATTATCAGAAATAAACGAAAAAAAAAATTCAACTTTAACGCCCTCTCCTAGTCCACAGCAATATTTTATTAAGGTATGTTTGGTCCTATCGTTACATTTTGGTGCAAATGCCCTGCCATTGCATATGTCCCAATAGTTATGAATCACCCTGTATGTAATAATAATGATAATATCCCTTACTTAACATTACCTAATTTGCAAAACAAAACAAAAATAAAGTATACCTAGTTTGTTTTATTGATTGCGTCTCAGCTCTCTCTGACTTTGCTGTTATAAATAGTTTTGCTTTTATTGGTTCATTAATTTTATAGCTCTATCTTATTTGGGTGACTATAATGCTTTTTGGTATTCCAGAGACAGAAGGTGGGTCGGAAATAGAAGCAATAGAGGAAGTTCGTCCCCTTGAACCACCCAGAACTCCTAAAAAACGTGTTAATTTCCATACTTTAATTTTGATTTGAGATAAATCATTGGAGTAAATAATAATAATTTTGTCTACAGACTTTCAGTTGGCTCATATTGGGTCTACAAAGTTTACATACCTCACACACATATAAGAAGAAAATGTTTAAGAAAATTGTAGGACTAAGAAAAATGTATCAAAATATAGTAAAAATTTGCCTATCATTAAAAGAGAAACTTGAAGAATGTCAAGAAATAATTAAAAACCGTAGACTAGATTTTATCAAAGTGAAATTCATTCTCCTACTAAGAGATTTTTAAATCTCAAATTCTCAATGCCGAGAAGAAAAACAGGGGAATGGGTTTTCTTTAGATGATAAAATATTTAGTTCATGAATTTATATTAAAAGTCCTAAGGTTTATCGCTTCCTTAACAAAATTTTGTCTTTCAAGTGTTGAAATTCTTCGCTAAATTCTACAAAGTGTTTCTCTGTCTCCTGGTATTTTATATTCCATTTTCCAAAGCCTTGCCTTCTAATGTTCGTGCCATTAAGTTTTTACTTGAGGAAGTAACTGTCGATCGTGTTAAAGTAGTGTCTCCTCTATATAACCAACCCTCCTAACTTTCCGAAGTGTATTAGAAATAATAAGCTTATGAAAGATTTAAAGTACCATCTTGATCGAATGTCTAATAAAATGCGCAAGATGAAAGTCTCGACATGTACGCAAGTCTTCAATGCATCCAGGGCTGCAGGCTTAAATAATTAGAGCTGTCAGCAGCACTCCGAAGGAGGCCACAAGTTAGGACCTGATGCTAAAGACTCAGCTCTTCTATATTCGTTCATGGATAAGTTATTTGATAGCATCAACGGAAGCCTCACTCGCTCAACGTAATGTCAATAAACACTGCGGCTACTTGTAGACACACAGAAAAAGTCTTCACAAGTAGATTTTTGGAATAAGGCAATTCAAGTACTTGAGAGAATGGAGTTTGTAAAAAAAACTCATTAACAGTGTAAAAAACGTTTTCTATTAAAAAATAATTGAAGATGATTTTTTTTAAAAGACCGGTTTACTATGAAAATATTTTTCAATTTGTTATATAATTAAAGTTTCTATATAATTTTATTGGATTGATTATTTTGCCCTAATTTTAATGATTGTTTCTAGCCTTACTTTGTGGAATTTATAATTTATAAAAAAATTCAAATATACTTATCTCAAAATTCCATGATATTCTTAATAAAATTTAAAGTTCAAAGAATGTTGGTGAAGCAATTCTCTTAACAATTATTTATTAAAAAATATAAAAATAGTTGTTTTAATTTAAATTCTGCTTACAGCATGTACATTTGCGCATCACGGCCGCCGTTTGCAGTAAGGTCAGCTTGCCTCAGTTTTGGATAGGTCCGATCGTATTGCGTTAGTGATCAGCGTAGTAATATAACAAACATCCTTGGTAAAATACTAGATTTTATTAGTATAACCGGATTCTAGGTAGCGATAAAAAAACTTTGGTTTAAATGTCATCACGAGAGTTGGCATTCTATCTTTATATATCTGGGTGGCTATTCTTGACAGCGATAAAAAAAAGTTATTTCCCGGGGATTCAGTATTTAAAAATATTATTATCATAATATGAACAGACATTATTAAAAAGGCTTCTCATATTATACCTAAACAAAAAGCTTTTAGTTCAATTCATTGCTCATCACCCGGAAATGAGCTCAGCCTCTGATTCTTCTAAGACGTTTAAAACTTGTGTAGATACCAAATCATTGATATTCATTATTTAAACCAAAAGAATCTCAAATAATGTTAAATACTTAAAATAAATAAAAAATAACCTAAAAAAATTTAGTAAAAAGAAAAGAATTTTGTAACTGCAGGGTTCATTGAAGTCGAAAGTAACTCTTAATATATGTACAACATGTACAACAACTTAAACTAATATATTCAACTAAAACTTGAACAGTCATTTTTAAAATGTCAAAATTATCTGTCTGTCTAAAACAAAACAAAAACATATCTCGGTACAATAAAGGGATTAGTTAGGGAGCGTATTTTTCTGTCAATCTAGGGATGATGAATTCAAGAATAAAAGTTTTATGGCAGGGAGTAAAAAAGGAATATTTTCTCTTAAACATTCTACTCCCTGTGATAATAATAGCTAACCTGTGAACAAACTATCTTAGAAATCTAACCTCATTTAGCGCTATGCGACGCAATTTATGAAGTTCGACGTAACTACACTCCCTGACAAAAAATCCGGACATTTGCATTTTGTATATTTTTTTTAAATTTTGTTGGTGTTTAGTGGTTTTAATGAGGAAGAAGTAAACAATAATAATTTATTCATAACAATAAAAATGTTTCTTTTAATGTTTTTAACTGATCGCGTCACCTTTGAAACAAAATTTTGACGTTTGGCAAATAATGATACTTTATCTTGTTTACTAGCAACAGATTTTTTGCATATTTTTTTGCATTTACGATAAGTTTCACGTTTATTCTGATAAATTCAGATCACTTTTCATTAGTGTTTTTAAATTGTGTTAGTATGACTCCCGAAAATAATGCAAAAGTTGTGGCATTACATGAAGATGGTCGCAGTATACGGTATATTGCAAATCATTTGAATATTGCCAAAAGTACCGTCCATGATGCTCTTACGAAGTATCGTCAGACTGGAGAATACACTAGAAGATCAGGATCAGGCAGAAAAAGGTCCAGAAATCAGCGTGATGAACGTTTTTAAAAATTTCCGCATTACGGAACCGCTCTTTAACGTCAAATGTTCTCGCTAGTCGTTTGTTAGAAGTTCGAGGAACTCATATTTCTGCACGAACTGTAAGAAGAGTCCTGCATGAAAGTGGTTTACTTTCTCATAAGCCAGTAGCATGCCCTAAATTAACAGCAGCTCATCGAGCTAACAGAATGAGATTCACGAATGATCACAAAGACTGGACTCTTCAGCAATGGAGTGTTGTAATGTTTTCTGACGAGTCCCGTTTTTGCTTACGATCTCCAGACGGACGCGAACGTGTATGGAGGAGACCCGGAGAACTATTTGCACCTTGCTGTATTTCACCCAGAACGCCGTTTGGTGGCGGAGGTGTTATGGTATGGGCGGGTATATCTTTCAACGGACGCACCGAATTAATTTTCATCGAACATGGAACTCTAACAGCAGACAGGTACATACGACAGTGTCTGGAGGACCATGTTGTCCCCTACGCCCCTTTTGTTGGGGATAATTTCTTATTTATGCAGGATAATGCGCGTCCACATACTGCGCGAATCGTCATGGACTACCTAAATACTGTCGGAATTCCCGTTTTGGAGTGGCCCGCTTGTAGTCCTGACATGAATCCAATAGAACATTTAAATACAAAATTAAAAAAAAAAAAAAAAATACAAGTGTCCGGATTTTTTTGTCCAGGAGTGTATATGAGGCTCTTCGTTTTGTTTTACATAATCAATGACTTTTATGAGTCCATTTACATCTAGAAATTAAAGAAATGTTGATTCAAGTAATACAAAAAATAGAAAATGTATTTGCTTATTTAACATTATAAAAAAAATAAAGAAAAAACTAACGAGTAGAAAATACATGTCTCAGACACTTCTTAATATAACCTAAAAATATATACTAAAAATCTATTTTGTTTGAAGAGGACGGTTATAAAATTTTGCAAAAGTAGCGGACTGGTCACTACACCCCGCAGTTCTTCGAATCATGTTTATAGAGACTCCTCCTCGAAAGGCTGCTGAAGTAGATGATTGACGAACTGAATATGCTGAAAAATACCTTCGTTTCTCTTCCAGAGAGTTCCAAAAATTGTTTGATCCATTTTGCTAGAGTCTGACTGGACACATTCGCTTGTAAGAAGATCTGAAGGAAATAAATAAAAAATCTTCTGTATCCTCTCTAATAGTTGAAGTAGCTTCGATGTAGTTTGTCAAAGTTGAAGCTACACATAATTTATTATTTTCTGTAAAATATGGCACATATAAACATGGCTGGGCACTTCCCTACTTGACTTGACTTAACTGGATCTGATATAGGGATCTTATGTTTTCATTAGTTATTATGTTTGCAACTCTGATTAAATAAAGGGTTTGCAAGCGATTGCCAGTGGTTAGAGCTAATAAAACCGCTAGTTTCTTAAATAATATCTCGAGGGATAGTTTTGAATTATCTTGAAGAGAGGTGATATAAGAAAGTACCCTATTTGGATTCCATACAAAATCATATCAGGGTTTGGGTGGCCTCAGGCGTGCAATACCTTTAAGAAATCTCCCAACTTCTGCGATAGATCCTAGATTTCATGGAAGGATTAGCTATAATGCCGACCGATATTTGTTGAACGTGCCATAACTTAGTTTCGTATTTTGTAGCTGATATTGAAGGAAATTGATTACTTGGAGAATCGATACTGTATCTACAGCAATGCTCCCACCATAATTTATATACACCGTTATATTGTTTTCTAGTTACTGTAGAAAGTGATTCTAGTAATGTATCGATACTTGCTTCTGGTAAATGTTTCAATCGAAATTATTGACTGATAACAGACTCACAGCCAATATAATAAAGGACACCCTTAAGAACAGAGGGAACCAGGGTTGCGTTGGCCATAACGGTACAACCACAATACCACTAGCTTTATCAGTAATTATATTTCGTAGAACTCTTAAAATTAATGAAAAGGGAGGAAATTCATAAGACAACATGTTTTACCAAGGAATAGTAAAAGCGTCTATACCTTGTGCGTTGGGATCTTTGTATAAAGATACATATCTACGGCAAAAATATTTTAGCCCATTAAATATAGCTAACAGTTCTAAATAGTTTATATGAAAAGTTCTCTCAAGGTGGTTCCACCAACCAAATACTTCCTCCCTCTTACAAACTGAACCCCAGCCAGAATTTGAGGCATCGGTGAAAATTTCAAGGTGAACTGTCTTCTTTTATATTATTTTTTGCAAATGAAAGTACTTTACGCCACCATTCTAAATCTGCTCTGATATAATTATGACGTGCCCTCATTTGTTTGTTATAGCATTGATTTGAAATATTTAATGCTAAAACCTTTTCTTGTTCTAATGATTTAATATACAATGCCCTTGCCCTATTTTACTGCAGGAGTAACTGTTACCAGCAACCCTATGAAATGTGCAAAAAAATCTTATACTACTACTGTTAAAAAAATTTTCTAGAGACTAGAATTTTTTGTTTTTTCTTAAGATGTAGTAATAATAGTAGTAATACTGGATTTTTGGTAATTAATAATGAAGTCCAATTGAATTAATGTATCAATTACAAATTCTGTGTTTTTACTATATTTTTCATGCAATTCTACAAGAAAAATGTAATCATCCAAGTATATGACACAAAGAATATTATTTTCACGAAAATAAGAGGTGAGTGCCTTCATAATTTTGGTAAAAATATAAGGGGCGGTGGATAAGCCGAATTACAGACATGTAAATTCATATAATTTGTTGTCAAACACAAAGCGAAGGTATTTTCGGAAATGAGGATGCATTGCAATTAGAAAATAGGCATCCTTAAGATCGATAGATGAAAGAAATACGTTTCTGTCAATCAACTTAGCGGCCGTTCTCCATTCCTCCATTTTAAAGTGTTCTGTCTCTATAAAACAATTAAGTTTTTTCAAATTAAGGACAAATCGCTTTTGTCCATTTGACTTATCTACTAAAAAATAGGAAAATAAAAATTCCCCCCTTTTAGATTGACAGCATTCAATAGCCCCTAGTGATAGTAGGTTTGCTATTAATTAGCTAACTAGTAATCTCTCCGAATCTGAGAAAATAACATTACTATTTCCATTGGTAGTTGGCAGAGATGTGAAGGGGATTATGTAGCCTTGCAGCCATTCAATAACTCTAGTGTTAGGATTAAGAAGTCTAACCCAGTTTTTAATGTAAAATTTCAGCCTGCCAGCAAATTTACTTACCTCTATTTTGTTGTCTGTGGTTGCCTTTTGTTGCTCTGTCGCTTTCTTTGAGGTGGTGGCCCATATTGTCCTGTCCTCCTCCGGTTTAAAGAAGTATTATAATATTTTTGTTTATTGTATGTGCTGGTGGAAGGTGCTAAGTTGAATGCGATCTTGGATGATGGCATAATATTTTTACTTGTTCTTTCAAGCACCTTTACGGCTTTGCATTTCTCTCCAAAATCACTTCTAAATAGAGTAAAATCACTAACAGCTGTGCTATCTACTTCTTTAACCGTTTTATTTAAAATGGGCGTGATATGAGCTCATCTCGCTATTGACATCTGCCTGTGCAAATCTAAGAGATCTGGCCGCAACCCAAAGGGGGATAAGAATTTCAGGTCTTGGCTGGTATTTAATTACCGCCTGTAGAGCATATCCTAAGGCTGCCAAGCTAGAACCTAGCTGATTTTGTTCCGATTCTTGATATTTATCTTTCTTTAGTGTTAACGTAGGCAAGATAGGTGCTATTTCCACATTGATTATAGGACCTTTTAATTCAAGAATGTAGGTATTTGATATTTATTCGTTACTTTTCTAATCCTGTTTTTAAAATATGTGACCAACGATAGACTACACTAGTGTGCATCCCTTGCCCTTTGACCATGTTTTGTGGATTTTCTCCTAAGAGTTCCAAGGTTCCTTCATCTAAAGAAACATAATTTTCTAAAATCAGAATGTCATCTCTAGATTCATGATTTGGAGTGTTATTTTCATTTTGTGTAAATGGGGGCGAGATATTTCTCCCGTCATTTAGTGGCATTTGATTAATAATGGAAACCGAAGACGGACCTCTAGTGTTGCGCTCTTTGGATATAAAAATGTCGTTTCTATCATAGAAGGACTCATTTGAGTTACCTGTATCTGAAAAACCATGTGCCGAGATTCCTAAACTGCGCGCAGGAGTTTCGAATCTATGTTCATGTTGCAAGGAGAATGCTCTATACACTTAATATGAGGTGATTATGGCCCTGAGTCTCGACGTCAATGTGACGATATCAAACACGAGTTACCATTTTGTTGTTGGCTTGGTCTAGTTTTTCCTTGAGCCTTTTTAGTTTCTTTTTTAGCTCAGAAGTTATCATCTCTTGTTCGCTAGAAATACGATGACGTCATTTACCCATTTCAATACCCTAAAAAAATGGAAAATAATGTTCTTGGATTAATTATAGCTTATCAATTTTGATCAATATAAATCGGAGATGTAACAACGCCATTAGCAGAAAAAAGTGTTATGACGTTTGGTAGATTAGGACGACATCTTTTGGTAGATTGAGACGACATCTATTCATGGAATAGAGGAGGAACGTACAAAGTTATTTATTAGATGTCTTTAAATTTGTGTGCCATCTGTCACCGAAAAGCGGTACTGCCAAGTTAAAAGTAAGTAATTTACAAAGGACGAAGCGCCGAATATAGTTCATAGCACATCTTCACAATCAACAGATATACAATCCCATGCAATTGTATACAACTAGTTGCATGAGTGAAAACTCCAGAAACAAGCCTAATACAAATTAAAGCCGTACCAACGGAATAATCTAAAAACGTTTTTATAATGTTTGATATAATACGCATGTTTAAAACGGTTTTGTTCTGTTTGACCAAACTTGAAGTTTGACGTGTTTCTAAACGACCTTGAGGAATCGAAATAACAACAAATAGAATATTCAAATAAAACAAATAATCTGAAAAGTAAAATCATTTTTGAGACTAGGTGAAAAGTAGAAACCTCATTTTTAATTTGTAAATATAATGATACCAAATTATGAAATAAAAGGAAATATTTCTAAAGACATGCTATGAATATTTTTGACATAGATATTATACTTAAAGAACTGTCTAGCAAATTCAATAAAATATTCTGCGATAGAGAATTCGTATGTTGTATCCAGGAAGATATTGATATTATTTTAAGAAATAGAGACAGATGCTGGTAAGTTTATTAACCCTTACAGGTATTAAATAATCGATTGCGATGACTAAGCACGCGGAAAAAGTAATTTGTTGTGCAGTGAAAGAGAAAGTAGACTGTTTAGACGATGACTTCATGTATTATGTAAAGCAAACTTTTTGATTTTACTTTCATTGGTATTGCTTTTAGTGTTGTAGTATTTCCTTTGCTGGGTTCCAATTATTTGAAAGCAGTTCAGTACCAAGCAAAAATTTTTAACCTTGAGGTATTTACCTTGGGAAGTAAAAAGATATGTTCCATTGCAGTATGCGACAAAAAGTTTTTAATGTAAGTGGTTTTATTTTATATTTATAGGATGTTTGTGAGTAGGAATAGATTATTATATCTATAATAAAGTGGTAAATAAATTTGCACTCTACATAAATTGTTGCGCACATTATAAGTTACATTCTTAGACACATTTTTTAACCTAATATCTGGCAACAAATTGGTGTAATTTATTAAAATTGGTTCAAAATATTGCCCTTAAAAATATTTTTGCTTGGTTCTATACCATAAACTGCTTTTAACTCGTTAACTTGGCGAAATGCTATAATTAAAATATTAGTAATAAATTATTTTTGTTAAACCGATTTAAAATTTATTAGTAATTTTATATATGTAGGCGTTTTTAAAAATAATGTCAAGATATACAAGAACAACATTAATACTAAATTAAAAAAATATACCTCTTTTTATTTGTAGTTATTTTATCACAAAAAAATTGTTGCCTTTAAATTCAGAATTTAATAAATTTAATTTAAATATACTATGTTTTACCCATGTTCTTATTTATAAAAAAACATTTCAATATGTGTATCTCCCTTTTTGTAATCTTTTTTTTTTATTCAGAAAAAAACCGAAGGAGTCTGAAGAAAGAATGATGCCAAATAATGAAGAAGAATGTGGAAGTGGTAGCACTTTAAAGAAAAAACGCCCTGAAAGACAACTTTATGTACCTCCAGCTCAACGAAGATTGCCAGCAAATGAGTTACCTCAACATAATAATTCAAAAAATGATCAAGGGAATAGAATAAAACCAAAAAAGTCACCTAAAAAATGGGAATCACAGAAAAAAATAAACTTGGAAATTCCTAAGTTACAATCAGATACATTAGAGAAGTTAAATAATGATTGTATTAAGGAAACAGTTGAAAGTAATAATTACGAAATTACAGAAAATTATTCATTCATGTGGTGGAAGTATGCCTTATTTGAACCTTTACACAGAAATTATGTGTCTTCTAGATTAAGTTGGAATTTTAAAGAGCTAATGTGCAATATTAACTTTGATGACTCTAAGATTTTTGGTATAAGAAGGAATTTAAACCCTTTATATATTTTGGATAATCACTATGTGCTTTGGCAGCCAAAATCTAATTTTTTTATAAATGAAGAAGGAACAACATTTAATGTAAAAAGTATTCCTCCTGATAACCTTAATGTGTTTAAGAATGAGGTATGTAGCAATTTTAAACTTTATGTTTCATTGTTATACAGCCCTTATGCTGTGCCAGCCAAACAAACACACAAAATGTACAATATGGGAATTTATTATTGTTTTCATTACTATTTTTTGTCCATGATTTATTTACCAAAACTATTTAAAATTAAAATTATATAAAGTTTCATGGAACTTGGAGTGATAATATGAAATATCGCACTTATTTATATTCAAATCTGCAATTACTACAATTTTACAATTATTATAAGTTACAATTAGTAATTATATTGCTTTTTATTTTTTTCTATGTAAATACAAATACCAATAATATCACAGTTAATTTGGCGCACCTAGATGCGGGCATCTTATATGCAACACAATATACAGGTTAACTAATTATAGAAGCTTAAATACTATATAAATAAAAGTTAAAACATTGTCCATTTTTTTGTAATAAATTTATGCATTAGATATTAAAACAATTTTTACAAATTTTTATAGTTGCAACTGATGAACTTTTTAGCATTTTTTGAAAATTACTTGATATTTTTTATTTGTCTTAGAAGGTAAATTTGTAAAAATTTTTGGTACTACCACAATGAAAAATCTTAAATTACCATTATATTTAAAAAAGCTATATTTAACATTTTTTTATGTCTATACTCTGTAAGATTAGTATGATTTATATAATTTTTGTTTTTAATTTTGAAAACGAACACACAACTTGCATGAAAATATAATGCTCTGTCATTAAAGATAGTCTCCTTACATAAAAGAGTTCTTTAAAATAGTCTATTTTTATGATTAATTATTTTGAGAATGTACTTCTGTATTATATTCAATGACTTTAATGCATTTTCATATCAATCACCCCATTCAATTATTCCATAATATTTTTATCTATTATTATAATCAGATATTTAGTTGTGTCCGTTTCTAAACTCTTATTAAATTCATGTAAAGAATAAAATCATTTATTTATGTAAATACATTTAAACAAAGCGTTTTAAGGACTATAAATTATAATATAATAATTTCTATTTATTGATTTTATTATCTTAATATAGCTGTGCTATGTTAAAATAAAGAGTTTTAATAGTATTAATTTTAGATAAAATAGAAGTTTGTGTTATTAAAAACCAAGTAAACAATTTTCAGATTTTACAGAGTTATTAAATCTAAAATACCCACCTTATTACGTTATTATTTTATATATAAAAAAATTTTAAAATAAAAGTTGCTCAAGTATGGCTGAATGTTTTTGAAATATCACTAAAAACAGTGGCTTGTGGAATCAAGGGAAAACAATCATTTCTTTTTTAAATAAAACATTCCTATTGTATTATCAAATTTTTGCAAAAATATTTTTTTCTGATTTCAAAACTATACAATATAATACCTTTAGGTATAAACTGTTTTCGAAATGTGACTTTTCCAATAAAATTTTATTATTCTAGGCCTCAACCACTTATAAAGGACAATATGAAGTGATGTTTCAATTTAACGGTATATATTTTCATTAAAAAATGTATTATGATTCAAATACTTACTTTAGAAATTATTTAGGTGGTTTAATTTCAGAAGATCGATTTCTAAAAATTCATAACCATTATATTTAAACATTTTTTGAAAGACCTGTTCAGCTTCAAATCGTAAATTGATTTTAGTAACTAGTGAAAACAGGTGTTGATGTTTTTTAAAATTTTTGTTGGTGTTCCTAAATAATCTCAATTGTAATAAAACACAGTACTAGTTTCATTTTGTTACAGTAATTGGCTATAAAGTTATGGTTTGACTGCTATCACTTAACATTTAAGCTAGATTATTAAACATTTTTATTTTATTAATGGTTGGCAAAAATATATAAAAATATTTAAATCTGCCTCTTTTAATAAACTCGAAAATATACATGACATTGGAAAGTTGAGGACTAAAATCTTGATCCAGACAAAACTATAAAATGATCTTTTTAGAGTAAATATGAATGTGTTTATATTTAATTAATCGGAAATATTTATATTTTATGTATTTCTATGATACGGTTTTTACGTCGTTTACAATTTAATATATAGAATTAATCTAACATGACAATGAGATTACAAATATGCCATAATTAAAAATAAGCAGATTAAAAATTTTGTTGAAATCTCTTCATTTGTCAAAGTACATACTCCTACTTTTCTAATGTCTAACAATCCTCTCCTAATTTGGTGTTACATACGAAGTCTTTAAGAAACTATCAAAAAATTGATGTAAGTCCAGACATTGGGGCTGACCACTAAACATTAATACTCGAAAATCCATAAGATAACTGAACCTCCAGTAAGATACAGGAATTACAAAGCAAATATTGAAAAAAAAATGAAACAGCAAATTTATTTATCTCATCCATCCAAGGGAATATTTCTCTAGAGATAATCAATGAAGTTATTGCAAAATTAGAAACGACTATCAAAAAAAAACACCTCCACTATATCAACTCACTACTTCACACACGAACTTCCACTGTTTATTATTAAACTGATAAAGACAAAATGAAAAGTTTTACGAGGTACTACAGATTTCTAATTCCTAAAGCTAAAACTGAAATAAACAATCTGAACAAAATTATTAAACAATCTCAGCAACACCAGTGGCTTTTAGTGTGTGAGGAAATAAACAAGGAACGTGGAATAAACTTTCATCAGAAAATTAACAAAATTACTAAATGCAAACCGAAACACAGTAGAATATTTAACTGATCAAGGCATTTGCAGAACATTACAGAAACCCACCGAATAAAAAACTGATCTCCATAAATGAAGAGAGATATTTTAATATAATCGCGCATAAACAAATTCTGCAACAGGAGCAGACAAAATCCCATGGGCTATAATAAAAAACTTGATTACAACATTTATACATTTCTGATCAAGATTTTTGAATTCTGCTTAGAAGAAAGCCACTTCCCTGAACAATGGAGGAAAGGTTACATTATAGTTATACCCAAATGTCCACTTAACTTCCCTTTACTATCCTAGTGTCTAACGTTCAAATTGCCAAACTTAATAACTTAAAATCCGCATCCATCTTTTTGATATTAAAAAAGCTGTCGGCTGCGTATGGCATAAGGGCCTTTTATACAAAATGAAAATGTTAATATTCCTGATTTTCTGAAAAATTCCTTCTTAAAAGACAGTTGGCGGTTACTATAAATAATTCTATTCAAAATAAATATGTAAAGATAAATTATACTTATCTGAATTTCCACATTCTTCCAAAGAATTTTAACATATATCAAGTCTACCCAGGTTTCGGTATCTAACATACCATTTTTCACAACTCTCTATATCACCCTGCCAACAAATATCTTTACAATCAAACCAGGATAGAACCAATCGATGAAAGAACGATGAAACTGGCAAAGAAATTCTCCAAAAAACTTTCCAACAGAAGAGTTTTGGATAAAGTTCTCCTCAAACGCATTGTACCTCCTGGATCTAGATTTAAGACTCCTATCGAAACTATCCGGGAAATTCTTCTCCATCTGACTACCGAACACCAAGCAAAATAAAATTGTTCGTTTCTTTTTTCTCCTTTAGATATCTACATAAACTGATTTTTTTAGATAGTGATAATTTATTCTATACAAAATTTAAATCTTTAACATTTATCTAATATTTAATTTCACAGGCTGCAGGACTTCAGTTGATGGCCTTTTGTTTGTATTTATTTTTTAATTATGACCAATAATTAGCTATTATTATTATTATTATTATTATTATTATTTTCTGTTCTTTTTAGGTTGAGGTGTACAGAAAAGACTCATTAATGGAAGTTTTTTTACCACAAAAAACGTACTTAGAAATTTTAGAGAATTTTAAAATTTATTGCGATTTTGATGTGTACTGGTTAAGGAAAAAGATGACGCCATATAACTTTCTCGATATGTACTGTAGATTTTACTATTATTTAATACAAGAAGAGATTTTCACTCAATCAAAAATGGAAAAAGTTATTAATGATTTGGTATGTATCCGCTTTTCTCTTGCATGCAAAGTTACAGTAGTGCTGGTTAGTAGAAGCAAAATTTGCGTTGCCTGGATCTATAACATTCAATATTGATCTTGTCCAAATTCGTGTTTTTGTACTAAAAATTGCATGATGATAAATTGTAGCTCTTTATCGGAAATGGCCTCGAAAAAATAGAAACAAAAAATATGCAAGAAGAAAAGATAAACAAACCAATTAATCCAGCTCTTACAGAGCAGTCAATACCAACTGAATTAAATTTAGGAGAAAACATAAATAACGATAATTCTAATAAGCTAAATTATTTAAACAATACTGTAAATGTAAGTGAGAATGTAAAAAAACACAAGAATGATTTAGAAGAAGAGAAAGAAATTATGAGGAAAACTAAAGAAAATATAAATAGAAAAACCCGTCCTATTATTAAATATGTTGATGAAGCAAACGATACTTTACAAATAGACCAAAATGATGTTAATACGTGGGAAGACTTATTTGATGAAGAAGGTCAACTGCAAGACGATTTATTAAAACAGGTAAACATTAATTGCTAATTTTGTGTAAACATCTATTTCAGGTGTAATTTATTACCATATCTACTTTATTTAGATTGTATATAAAGTGGGGAATGATGTGACAATAATTAAAGCAAAGGAAGACTACTCAGATTATTTTTCGAAACACATAAATATTGAAGAATTGGAACATATGGTGGAATTGTATGATTTTCCCGCGACGTTAGAAACGCATGACTTAATCCATGCATTTAGTGAGATTAAAAGTGATGCAATGTATATTAAATGGGTCGACGATACACATGCGATTCTTGTTCTTGGTTCATCATCACAAGGTAAATTCTTTGACAAACAATGGCGATTCTTCCTAACTATTTTTGAGTCAAATGTTTGCTAAGTTATCTCTAATCTATTGAAGTTAACTTGAAATGTTAGTTTAACGGATGATATTTAACAATTATTATTGATTAAGTTAGGACAGGACCTTTAACACTACTTCTTTTGAAAACAGTTAATAAATAACCAAGTTATCTAAAATGTTATTTTCACATATAACATATATCTTTCATATAATAAGTAATACATCTTGTAACAGGACGGTCTTTCTTATTTTTAAGTTTTTTTATAGCATATTGTAGATGGTACACTTTTAAAATCAGATTTTTAAATGGGACATTCCATATTTTATTACATTTTTGAAATATATTCATTCAGCTTATTTCAACAATATGTTACACTTTGGGTCTAAAATGAACAGTTTGAACTGCTCATACAATTTAAAACGCATATTTTGGATTTTAAACGGCTGGTGTATCCAAACCATTGAAGATAGTGAAGAACCATTTACCTGTCCCTTTCTTCTTCATTTTTGAAGTAATATATTTTTAACTTCGCTTTTCTCTGTATATGTTTTTACCCAGGAGGCGGTTTAAAATCACAAATATACAAATTTCTATTATCTGGGCTGTCAAAATTGTTCATTATAAAGCCCAAATGTGGCACATCGTTGAAATTAGCTTAATGACCAAAATTAAATAAAATACAAGCCGTCCCATTTAATAAAACGTAAGTTTGATGTGCCACACTTATTTGAAACACCAAAGGATTTATACAACTTTATAGATTTTTAGGGATGAGTCGCCGCTGAACACAAACTTAACATGTTAGTTTTTATAGAATGTGCTTAATGGAAAATGAATGTTAAATTGTTCTGTTTAATTCTTCAGCTCAAAAAGCCATAAGTGTACAGAATCCATTGATAAAAGTTCGGCCCATGATAGCAGCTAGTAAAATATCACTTTCGGCCGCCTATAGGAACGACTTGAAACCTGCGATGAAGCGACCTCCCACAAACTTGCAAACAGCAAGGCGACTGATTACCAGCCATCTTGGAACAAAGAGTGGGATTAGTAAAGAACGAAATGCCAAAGAACGAGATGATTTGAATGCTGCCAGAGGTAATGCGTCTATCCCATTATGTATTTAATAAATGTTTTTTGGAAATAACTTTTTAGAGATGAAAAAACTAGTCAAGAAAAATGAGCAAGACGCTTGGGAAGGTAATCTCAGATCCTCTTTGAGCTAGAATCTGTGAAGCATGTTACCACTTTTTCTAATGAAATGTTTGTAGTGCCAATACATTAAAAGGAAATGGATTTAATAGGAAGTTAAATATGTCTTTACCCATTATTGAATAACGCATTTAACTGCCTATTCAATCCATCGGATTTCAAATCCTCATACACAACTAAGGGATTTTGAGAAATTTCTTTCACTGTCTAATATATTAAGGTTTTGTTCATAATTGATCCGTTTTTTTTTATTTTTGGTAATGGAAAAGGGGAAAAAAGGCTTTCTATTAGATATTGTTCCATAATTTTGATGAAAAATAACGTTTATGTTTCACATAAAATTTTATTGTAATTTATAAAGGATGCATATAAATAATTTACGTGAGCCATATTATAATAGGCCATTGCCTTTAGAAATGTAATAAATCGTAGAAATTCCTATTGGTGATTCAGTATGCAGAAATGTGGCCACTCCGATCCTCTAAAATAATCATCTCTCCACATGAAAATGAAGAATTCCTGTTCAAGTTGGGTAAGAGGTGACGGCGACGGAATGTAGTAGAGATAAGATAAGATGATCAAAATTCCAATTAAAAAAGAAATCAAAACAATCCGTCTGCCGAATTGTTCGTGGCAGTTTTTTAAAGAACCAAACAGGCCTGCTAACTGCCACTTTCGGAGGTTTGGGTACTCACATTTTTTGCCAAATGAGTCACAAAAGGAAATTTCAGTGTAAACTTTGTTTTTACCTTTTTCTGTGATTGGTACTGGAGCTAGTCAAACGAGCCAAATCTAAAGTAAATGAACTTAAAAGTAATTTTCGCCTGTTTCTTTTTCTTACCCGGCTCTCTAGGCTTTTCTCTGTCTCATTCATTTATGTTTTTATTTTGTGTTCTTTACTTTATTGTCTATAGCTGTAGTTATTTACATTTATATAATTATACATTCATTATTATCTATTTATATTTAGATGGTTTTATTCTCATTATATACTAATATTAACATTAAATTAAGAAGAATAAGAATTATTCTCATTTACTTATATATATATATATATATAAACGTATATATTTTAGTAACAATAATGATTTTATAAGCTTTTGTACTTTTTAATTGACTTTCAAAATTTGACATAGCATGACAATCTCTATTCAACAATTAAATTCGAACCTAACCCTAATAAAAATAAAACAAACAACTACTTCTAGATCTTAGAACATAAATCGTTTCACATTATATATTATATATTTGATAATTGTTACAAAAATAAATACATTACAATTCCCCAACAATTTTGTTTAACCAATTATTTATATGACACTGTCTTTTATATTACTTGTATAATTATTTTTTCTTTTCTATTCCATGTCTTAATTAATTACTTGAAATTCATATATTTATCACATTTCTCTTCATAATAATTCATTTAATTCAATTTACCATTTCATAAAATATCATTTTATATCCATAATTTATTAACATTTTACATCATTTACTTAATATCTCATAATACATATTTGATTTCTGCTCCTATTACTTATGCAATTTTCTTTTATACCCACATTTAATACATCATTTTAGGCTTTTACAATTCCTCTCTTTCAAAATAATTTTTCTTAAACCAAAAGTTCTTCTTTCTCCTTATATTCTATTATTTTATTTGGTTCATCGGTTTCTTTCCCTTGTTATTTATAGTTGAAAAAAAATTTATTTCCTTCTTCAGGAAAACTACAAAATCAATGGAGCATTATAATAACAACCAATAGAACTTTATAACACAAAAAATTGCATTACAATATGTACATTATTTAAAAAAAAAATTTTATCTACATCCTATTCTTTTATGGTGCATATAAATTATTTCTATAAATATTTTAATATTTTGGGATAAAATTGGGGCCATTTTTAAAATGGAATACCCCCATTTCATAGCTTCATTGTATATTGATACAATTTGACTTGATCATTGAACAAATGAAGAGTGGAAATCCTTTATGGACATTATGCGTTCGAGTTCTATTGCTCAGAGTAGTTGGGGCTCCCAAATGCTGATTAAAAACATATGGTGCAATCTATACTGCCATCAATGATTTTTCATGGGTTTCTTCCTTTCCTTGACCTTTTAAACTTTATTATAAATTGTCCTCACTACCTGCATGTTCCTTATCATATTATTTATGTTATTTTAAAGGAATCACTCCTATAGAGGGTGTCCAAAAAGTCACTTCACAGAAAAAAAAAACTACAAAATCTATAGCTCATATTTATTTCTTGGATTGTGCCCATTTAAATGGTGTGAATACGATATTTTAATGTTATAAGTAGCTGATTTGGGTAGGGTATTTTTACATTGTCTGAAGTCTACCAGAGAAAAATCCATTTAAACTTTTCATTTGTCTATGCATATATTTCATTGACTAACAAATAAATTTTAAAATTTTTATAGATGGCTACCGAAAATATTTTTTTGTGAAAATGTAAATTTATTCAATATGTCAAAATTGCGATATTTTGAGAGACAATAATTATGAATAAAAGTATCTAATATTCCACCCAAACGAGCCGCTTATGACTACAATTAAAAAATTGCATTCAGGTAATTTGATCCGATACATTTCAAGATAAAACAATATCATTTAAGGGCAATTTCTTTTGAAGCTATCTAAATTAAACCAGTAGTCAGAGCGCCATCTTTAAAGAGCTCTAGTTCCCTTAGGAAGCATTTTTGGATAAGATGATTTGCGTTAAATTCACACCCAGCATAACATGTAAATTCGTCCAGCATGCTCCAAAAGGTATTTGAGGCTCCTTACAGTTATTTTCTTGAACATTTTTATGTTAAAATTTTAGAAAGAGTGGGGAGCCTGAAGTACCCCATTGTCACCCGGAGTTACTTATTGAATATCATCTCCAGTACTAGGAATCAAGACATCACCTTGTGATTGAATAGTACCGTAGGTTTGATTTAATCCGTCAGTGTCAATGTTAATTGTAATTTATAATGTAATTAATATAAGTTGATATGAATCTGAACATTTATACACAATCTTGAGCTCATTAGTAGTATGCTGGTCAAAAGAATTTATGCTGGTAATAGATTAACTCTTGAACGCTACAACTGTTATCCAAAAAAATTTAGGTAAGGGGAGATAGAGAGATAGTCATAATTTACAGTAAGAAGTAATCCAAAAAAGAAACCAAATTATTAAATTTTAATACAATTAGGAATTTAGTGATTTCTCAAATTATGTAAGAAAGAAAAAATCTTTATGTTATAACTAAAATAACGAATTTATTTTTTTTCTTTCGTCAACGGCTATTATGTTAAAAATAACATCATTTTGAACCTTTGTGTAATGTCTTTATGATGAAACTAAATGTATATCAGCAAATCTGACTTCAGAAATAATATCAAATATTTAATTTGTTGGACAAATAATGTAAACAGCTGTACTTAAAACTCATGCTTGAAAAAAACAAAGGACGTTATTCAATTTTTCAGTATAGTGTAATGAATCGTCACGTAAAAATATTTTTTTACTGGTTTACTCTAAATTTGCCCCACACCTTGGAGAGGCGAAAGTTGAAAGCTTATTGAATATAGCAAATAATAAAAAACGGCCACTGTGTTTTCTAAGCAAAATTTGTCAAAGAAAATTGAGGATATTTAAATATATAAAAGAGAGCCTATTCGGAAGCATGTAGATAAATTGAAATTTGTTTCATATTTTAAAATTTTCTCTGGTGTAACTGTTACAATTACGTATATTTAAAACGAAACTATAATTGGGAAAAAGTGGTAAATATGTTCACATTAAAATCGACGAACAGCAAAGTAGGTTGTCTTCAGTTAAATGGGTCCAAATCCGAAGATGCTTCGTTATATCGACTACTACCCAATCGTGCCTTAAATATATAATTAATTCATTATATGTAATATATGTTTTGATGTTTTATGTTTCAGAGGTAATCGACATTATTTTCAATGTTCAATTTTAAAAATTAAATATTTTTTACCACGTGTATATTATTGTCTTGAATAAAGTGATATATTATATTATTATATTACTAATTTTACAAAAAAATACACAGGCTGGTTCATACGTAACGCGATGGTCTCTTATGTCTAAACACTAAACTTTTTTTGAAGCGATATGTGTAAGTGAATAGTGGCTGTATTTTAAAAATATTTTGTAGTATGTAAAATAAGTGGCCAGTCAAAGTTGTTTTTTCAGATGGGACGGACACCTTGAATGTCATTTCATTGATTTGATTTCAACGATGCCGCATTGCGGTCTACTCACAATTATGCCATTTTGCAATCTGGCAAGCCTCAAACTACTACTACTATGTATATAATATAATAATAATAATAATAATAATAATAATTTAATAATAAATAATAATAATAATAATAATAGTTTAGAAATACATGAATAAAATATGTGTATGTATATGCATTTAGAGTTTATTGGCGATTCTTTGAAAGTGTTCCAAAAGGGTACAGACAGGATATGTGACGCTTCCAATGTATATATTTTCTTTGGACTGCATACTTCCTTATTGTTTCGATGATGCTAACTTTTTGACATAATCTAGATGTTAATGATTTTAGGCGCAGGTCAATTGGTTGGGTATTGGTGCGTTCGGATAATAATTGATTGGGTGGATTATGTCCTAGATTTATAGGGATGTCTCATTTTGGAAATTGTTCTAAGGCTACATGTTTCTGCAACTTTGAGTTTCTTCAATGTTGAAGACTTGCAGTTGAGTAACAACAGATGTCCATATTCCAAAAGTGGTCTTTAAATTAGTCTGTATATTTTACCACTGGTAAAATAATCCATACCACTTCCCTTAAGGTTTAAAGGTGAGACTTCGAAAATATTTGAAAAGGCAGATAATATGTGCATTGAAGTTTATTAGTTTGGAATCTAATGTTATTCCAAGATAGTTTACTGTTTACTATTATCCGGACCAACATAGAGACGTAACCGTTTCGAGAACTTTAACCCTTTTGTTCGCAACTGTTTCTCAACCATCGGTTTTTAGATGTGTGTAATAATTGTTCATAAATTAGGTTTTATGAAGACTTTAATTTTCCCTGAGTTGTTGGATGTATAGATTGCACGCATATAGCAATATTCAAACAAAATTCAAGATGATGAAAATCCAGAACATATCTTAATAGAAAAGGATTTCACTCAATAAGTGTTCAACTAGTAAAAACTTGTATCTGAAAATAGTACTTACTTGATTGTAAGAGAAGCAATTCTTTATTTGGATAGGATAATGATACACCTAAAACATCAATGATGGAAATAGAGCAAAAATGTTAGCTGAAAATAGTAAGTTCTTATTTTCTCAGTATTGCAAACTTATTTGATTGTAAAAGAAGCAATTTTTTATTTGGACAATGAACACAAAAAACATAAATGATGGATATAGGGCAAAAATGGTATCTGAAAATAGTAATTTGTTTTTTTCTCAGGTATGCAATAATTAAACAAACTTATTTGATTGTAAAAGAAGCAATTCATTATTTGGATAGAATATTGATGCACAAAAAACATAAAAGATGGAAATAGGGCAAAAATCTTATCTGAAAATAGGTTATTTTCTCAGTAATTCAATAATTATACAAATTTATTTGATTGTAAGAGAAGCAATTCTTTATTTGGATAGGATAGTGATGCGAGAAAAACATAAATGATGGAAATAATGCAAAAATAGTATCTAAAAATAGTAAGATTTTATTTTCTCAGTAATGCAATAATTATACAAATTTATTTGATTGTAAAAGAAGCAGTTCTTTATTTGGATAGGATAATGATACACGTTAAACATAAATGATGGAAATAGGGCAAAAATGTTAACTGAAAATAGTAAGCTGTTATTTTCTCAGTAATGCAATAATTATACAAACTTGATTGTAAAAGCAGCAGTTACTTGGAAAGGATAATGAAGCACAAAAAATATAAATGATGGAAACGCGGCAAAAAATGTTATCTGAAAATAGTAAGTTATTATTTTCTCAGTAATGCAATAATTGTACAAACTTATTTGATTGTAAAAGAAGCAGTTCTTTATTTGGATAGGATAATGATGCACTAAAAACATAAATGATGGAAATAGTGCAAAAATAGTATCTAAAAATAGTACATTTTTATTTTCTCAGTAATGCAATAATTATACAAACTTATTTGATTATAAAAGAAGCACTTCTTTACTTGGAAAGAATAATGATGCACAAAAAATATAAATGATGGAAACATGCAAAAAATGTTATCAGAAAATAGTTAGTTATTATTTTCTCAGTAATGCAATAATTATTCAAACTTATTTGCTTGTAAAAGAAGTACTTCTTTACTTGAATAGAATAGTGATGCGCCAAAAACATAAATGATGGAAATAGGGCAAAAATGTTATCTGAAAATAGTTTTTATTTTCTCAGTAATGCAATAATTATACAAATTTATTTGATTGTAAAAGAAGCAATTCTATATTTGGATAGGTTAATGATGCACGAATAACGTAAATGATGGAAATAGGGCAAAAATGTTATCTGAAAATAAGTTATTTTCTCAGTATTGCAATAATTATACAAACTTATTTGATTGTAAAAGAAGCATTTCTTTATTTGGATAGGATAATGATGTACGAAATACATAAATGGTGGAAATAGGGCAAAAATCTTATCTGAACATAGTAAATTGTTATTTTCTCAGTAATGCAATAATTATACAAACCTATTCGATTGTAAAAGAAGCATTTCTTTATTTGGATAAGATAATGATGTACGAAAACATAAATGATAGAAATAGGGCAAAAATCTAATCTGAAAATAGTAAATTGTTATTTTCTCAGTAATGCAATAATTATTCAAACCTATTTGATTGTAAAGGAAGCAATTCTTTATTTGGATAGGATAATGATGCACGAAAAATATAAATGATGGAAATAGGGCAAAAATCTTAACTGAAAATAGTAAATTGTCATTTTCGCTGTAATCCAATAATTATACAAACCTATTTGATTGTAAAAGAAGCAATTCATTATTTGGATAGGATAATGATGCATGAGAAACATAAATGATGCAAATAGGGCAAAAATCTTATCTGAAAATAGTAAATTGTTATTTTCGCAGTAATGCAATAATTATAAAAACCTATTTGATTGTAAAAGAAGCATTTCTTTATTTGGATAGGATAATGATGCTCGAAAAATATAAATGATGGAAATAGGGCAAAAATCTTATCTGAAAATAGTAAATTGTTATTTTCGCAGTAATGCAATAATTATACAAACCTATTTGATTGTAAAAGAAGCAATTCTTTATTTGGATAGGATAATGATGCACGAAAAATGTAAATGATGGAAATAGGGCAAAAATCTTATCTGAAAATAGTAAATTGTTATTTTCTCAGTAATGCAATAATTATACAAACCTATTTGATTGTAAAAGAAGCAATTCTTTATTTGGATAGGATAATGCATGAAAAACATAAATGATGCAAATAGGGCAAAAATCTTATCTGAACATAGTAAATTGTTATTTTCGCAGTAATGCCATAACTATACAAACCTATTTGATTGTAAAAGAAGCATTTCTTTATTTGGATAGGCTAATGATGCACGAAAAATATAAATGATGCATATAGGGTAAAAATCTTATCTGAAAATAGTAAATTGTTATTTTCTCAGTAATGCAATAATTATACAAACCTATTTGATTGTAAAAGAAGCAATTCATTATTTGGATAGGATAATGATGCATGAAAAACATAAATGATGCAAATAGGGCAAAAATCTTATCTGAAAATAGTAAATTGTTATTTGCGCAGTAATGCAATAATTATACAAACCTATTTGATGGTAAAAGAAGCAATTCTTTATTTGGATAGGATAATGATGTACGAAATACATAAATGATGGAAATAGGGCAAAAATCTTATCTGAACATAGTAAATTGTTATTTTCGCAGTAATGCCATAACTATACAAACCTATTTGATTGTAAAAGAAGCATTTCTTTATTTGGATAAGGATATCGATGTACGAAATATATAAATGATGGAAATAGGGCAAAAATCTTATCTGAACATAGTAAATTGTTATTTTCGCAGTAATGCAATAACTATACAAACCTATTTGATTGTAAAAGAAGCATTTCTATATTTAGATAGGATATCGATGTACGAAATACATAAATGATGGAAATAGGGCAAAAATCTTTTCTGAACATAGTTAATTGTTATTTTCTCAGTAATGCAATAATGATACAAACCTATTTGATTTTGTAAAAGAAGCGTTTCTTTATTTGGAAAGGATGTCGATGTACGAAATAAATAAATAATGGAAATAGGGCAAAAATCTTATCAGAAAACAGTAAATTGTTATTTTCGCAGTAATGCAATAATTATACAAACCTATTTGATTGTAAAAGAAGCAATTCCTTATTTGGATAGAATAATGATGTACGAAATACATAAATGATGGACATAGGGCAAAAATCTTATCTGAACATACTAAATTGTTATTTTCTCAGTAATGCAATAATTATACAAACCTATTTGATTGTAAAAGAAGCATTTCTTTATTTGGATAGAATAATGATGCACGAAAAACATAAATGATGGAAATAGGGCAAAAATCTTATCTGAAAATAGTAAATTGTTATTTTCGCAGTAATGCAATAATTATACAAACCTATTTGATTGTAAAAGAAGCAATTCTTTATTTGGATAGGATAATGATGCACGAAAAATATAATTGATGCAAATAGGGTAAAAATCTTATCTGAAAATAGTAAATTGTTATTTTCTCAGTAATGCAATAATTATACAAACCTATTTGATTGTAAAAGAAGCAATTCATTATTTGGATTGGATAATGATGCATGAAAAACATAAATGATGCAAATAGGGCAAAAATCTTATCTGAACATAGTAAATTGTTATTTTCGCAGTAATGCCATAACTATACAAACCTATTTGATTGTAAAAGAAGCATTTCTTTATTTGGATAGGCTAATGATGCACGAAAAATATAAATGATGCAAATAGGGTAAAAATCTTGTCTGAAAATAGTAAATTGTTATTTTCTCAGTAATGCAATAATTATACAAACCTATTTGATTGTAAAAGAAGCAATTCATTATTTGGATAGGATAATAATGCATGAAAAACATAAATGATGCAAATAGGGCAAAAATCTTATCTGAAAATAGTAAATTGTTATTTTCGCAGTAATGCAATAATTATAAAAACCTATTTGATTGTAAAAGAAGCCTTTCTTTATTTGGATAGGATAATGATGTACGAAAAACATAAATGATGGAAATAGGGCAAAAATCTTATCTGAAAATAGTAAATTGTTATTTTCGCAGTAATGCAATAATTATACAAACCTATTTGATTGTAAAATAAGCAATTCTTTATTAAGATAGGATAATGATGCACGAAAAATATAAATGATGGAAATAGGGCAAAACTCTTATCTGAAAATAGTAAATTGTTATTTTCTCAGTAATGCAATAATTATACAAACCTATTTGATTGTAAAAGAAGCAATTCTTTATTTGGATAGGATAATGCTGCATGAAAAACATAAATGATGCAAATAGGGCAAAAATCTTATCTGAACATAGTAAATTGTTATTTTCGCAGTAATGCCATAACTATACAAACCTATTTGATTGTAAAAGAAGCATTTCTTTATTTGGATAAGGATATCGATGTACGAAATATATAAATGATGCAAATAGGGCAAAAATCTTATCTGAACATAGTAAATTGTTATTTTCGCAGTAATGCCATAACTATACAAACGTATTTGATTGTAAAAGAAGCATTTCTTTATTTGGATAAGGATATCGATGTACGAAATATATAAATGATGGAAATAGGGCAAAAATCTTATCTGAACATAGTAAATTGTTATTTTCGCAGTAATGCAATAATTATACAAACCTATTTGATTGTAAAAGAAGGAATTCCAGTCGTGTTCTGGCAGGTGAACTGTCTACATCGACAGTGTTTCTGTGTTCTGAGCAGGCGATATATTAAAACGGATAAGTATTTATTTAATTTGTAATTTAATTTTTCTTTTTTTCCCCTTTTTTTTTTAGTTATTAAAAATAACTGATTGGAACTATTATTAATTTAAGTATTTTTTTCGTTATTTTGATTGTTAAAGTGATAACAAAACTGTAGATAAGTAAACAAACAAAAATGGATATAGACACGGGCGGCGATCAGCCGCCCGGTAATTTGAATATCTCGAACGAAAATGATAATAATATAAAAGACCTAGGATCATTCGACTTAAATAACAAATATAGCAACAAGGACAACGGTCCTTACTATGTTTTTGTTGAGCATTTAAAAAAAAACTTGGGGAGATTATTTCCTATGAAAATAGGATACTTCCTATTAGAAAATGATCACTTCAAAAAAAATATAATCGATATAAAGTCAGTAGGAGTAAGCAGAGTCAAGGTAATTTTTAAAAATTATGAAACTGCCAATGCTTTGGTGGGACATGAAATAATAAAAAAAAACGGTCTAGTAGCCTATATTCCTCCTTTTTTTAACCACAGAAAAGGTCGTGAGATGGGTGGATACCTTCTTCTCAGAGGATTTTTTGGTTAAAAATATAGAATGCAATACTACAAAAGTCATTAAAGTACAAAGAATGAAAAGAAGGATAACGGAAAATAATGAATCTAAATTAGTAGATCGCCAAGTAATTATAGTAACTTTTGAAGGGACATTTATTCCTGACAAAATTAAAATTAACTTAACATCCTTTTCTGTGGAGCCATATATACATCCGGTTGTTCAGTGTTATACTTGTCTTAGGTATGGACATACCGCCAAACTATGCAAATCTAAGACACAAAGATGTCAAAATTGTGCCGAAGTTCATGATTTAAACGAAAAATGTTTAAAGTCAGAGAACTTCTGCATTTATTGCCAAAATAGGGAACACCCCTCGATATCCAAAAATTGTCCCATGTACATGAAACAGCATAACATTAAAAAGGAAATGGCATTCAGAAACCTTTCTTTTAAAGAAGCCGAAATTTTAGTTAATAATCCTTCTTACGCTAAAGTAACCACAAATAATAGATTTTCAGTTTTAAATAATATAGAAAACTTTCCAAGTCTCCCCCAGAATGTGCAAACTCAATATACGCCACCCTCTTACATGCTACATAAACCAAAAACACAAACTCCAGGTAAAAAACGAAAAGTTTCGTCTCCACCTATACCTCCAATTAGTACAACTCCCGCAAAATCTAAAGAAACTGGTAAATCTCAAACAACTAAAACTCTTTCAGTTCTCCCTAATCCACATAGTGACGATTTTCGACAATTCAAAGAAAAAATAGCAGAAAACATTTGTAATTTCATACAATCAAACTTCATATTCAACTCTAGTAGTAATAGTATTAATAATAATGTTGATTCAAATATAAGGGAAACTATTAATTCTATTTTAGAATTTGAAACATCAGATGCTGTAAGTATCAGTGATGAATCCTCTTACTAGAACATTAAAAATATTACAATGGAACTTACTATCTATCAATAAACGTAAACCTAACTTAGTTAAATTATTAAACCAACAAACTTTTGATATATTTATATTTTGTGAAACATGGTTAAAACCAAAAACAGAATTAAACCTTCAAGGGTTTAATAGCGTGCAAAAAAACAGAAGTGACGGCAAAGGAGGTGTTGCCATCTTAATAAGTAAACATCTTAACTACACAATTAAAACTATTAAACAAAATTTTAACAAAAATATAGAAACTTGTGCTATCTTTATTGAACAAATCAACCTAACTTTAGTAAGTATTTATAAACCTCCAAATAAGAACGTATCCGACAAGGACTGGGAAAAATTATTTTCACAGTTCACTGGCGATACTTTATTCTGTGGAGACTTTAACTGTCATCATACGTTATGGGGGTCTGTAACTGATCATGTTAGTGGTGTACGGCTGGTAGAAGCGCTAAATAATACTAACCATATTGTTATAAACGACGGAACACCTACTAAATTAACAAGACCCAACGAAAATAGATCTGCTGTGGATCTTACAATTGCTACACCTAGTATAACTTCCAAGATAAAATGGTCAGTCCTCTCTGATACTATGGGATCAGATCATTTTCCAATATTAATAGAATATGGAAGCCTGTATACCCCTCAAAATATTAATCCATCTACCAAATGGAAGGACTCAACTGCAGACTGGCTCCTCTTTACACATACAATTAAGACTTTATTAGAGCAAAACAAAGACGAATTAAATCTAACTGATTTAATTAACATAATAGCAAATGCAGCAACCAAGTCAATGAAAGTCAATCAACCAATATTAATAAAAACTCCCCATCCAATTTGGTGGGATGAGGAATGTGGTAAAATAGTCCTTAAAAGAAAACAAGCTTTGCAAAAATATAAAAATTTATCTAATTGGGAAAATTATATCAGTTATAAAAATATCGAAGCCCAGACAAAACTCATGTTTAAGGAAAAATGTAGTGCAAGTTGGAAAAACTTTATAAATAGTCTAAATAAAAATACACCTATAGACAAAATTTGGCAATATATAAATAAAATCTCGAACAAATACCGTAACAGAAACAAACCTAACATATCTGCAGAGATGGTAGAACATTTTTTAGAGGTGTTTGCACCCCCAACTGTTATCAACCAAATCTATAAACTCCCTTCACGATTACCTAATTCCAACAATCTTCCATTAAACGATTTCTCACTTGCAGAGCTAGAATCAGCCCTTAAGTCTCATAGAAGTACTGCTCCCGGTATGGACAGTATCACATATAATATGTTAAAAGAATTACCTTTTAAAGGTAAGCAAGTAGTACTCAACATTTTTAATAGATGGTGGCTTAATGGAAACATCTTTGATGATTTGAAGGAAGTTGTGATAGTACTTATCTTAAAACCACAAAAAGATCCAAATTTGACATCATCTTATAGACCAATTTCTCTCATGTCATGTATCACAAAAACTTTTGAAAGAATGATAAAGACAAGATTAGAATGGTTTCTAGAATATAACTCCAAGCTACCACTCTCGCAGTATGGAAGTCGAACAGGAACGATTGACGCTGTATCACATTTAGTTTCAGAAATTCAATATTCTTTCTCAAAAAATAAGTATCTCGTCTGCTTATTTATAGATATTAAAGGAGCCTATGATGCAGTGGATCTGAATACCCTAACTGAAAGCTTAATATCATTAGATATTAATCCACAATTTGCAAGCAACATCGCGAACTTATATCGAAATCGAACAATATACATAAAAGACCAAAATAATGTATTGCATGGTCCAAGGGTGGTAAACCATGGTGTGCCTCAAGGTTCAGTTCTAAGCCCCCTACTTTTTAATACATATACTTATAGCCTACACAATATATTCGATTCAGATATCAAATATATACAATACGTAGACGATTTTTGTTTCTATACTATGCAAGACAGCTATAGTAAATGTATTCAGGTCCTGAAAAATATAGTATACTGCCTCAGAATGTGGTTTAGCGACCGTGGCTTAACTATATCCTCTGAAAAATCTGCTGTTGTGTTTTTTACAAGGCATAGATTACATGCTCCTGATACACTTACTCTCAGTGGTTTAGAAATACCAATAAAAAAAGAATACAAATATTTAGGTATTGTTTTAGATTGTAAGCTGTTATGGAGTAGCCATATAAACTACCTGAGAAGCAGAAGTGAAAAAGGGATAAATATGTTGAAGTTCGTCGCTAAAACTAAATGGGGAGCTGATCCCAATATCGCTCTCTTATTCTATAGGGCTTACATAAGATCTATACTAGACTATGGCTGTATTTTGTATGGTTCGGCTTCTAATGTACATCTTAAAAAAATTGATCGAATACAATACAGTGCTATAAGAATTTGTATCGGTGCCATGAAATCGTCACCTACGCAAGCTATCCTAGCTGAGGCTCGAGAACCACCCATGGGAATAAGAAGGGAATTTTTAGCTTTCAAAAAAATTAGCTTTCTTAAAAGCTTTCATAATAAAAATCTATTTACTTATAAAATCCATGAAGTAGCTATTGAGAATTTAACAAATAAGTTTTGGGAAAAGAAAAATAGCCCACCTTTGGCTGATGCATACATTAGGTTTAAGGAATTTAGCAATTTTATTAATTCACATGATAAACTACCAGTATTTGAATTAGATTTTTCAGAATTAATGTTCAGACCTACTGTAATACTCCCTACGTACACCGAAGTCCACATTGCGAACAACTTATATCTACAAACATTAATGAACAAATACGATCACTTCCTTCAAATTTACACAGATGGATCAAAATCACTAAATGGAACAGGTTTTTCTGTTTATGCTTTGAATAACGATATTAAAATACAACACCGAATACTAGATATATGTTCAGTGTATACGGCAGAAATTATGGCAATTGAATGTGCACTAGAATGGTTAGTCAATCAAGATAAAACATATAACGCTATAATACTCTCTGATTCTAGGTCTGCTTTGGAAGCAATTAATAACACATCCTTTAAAAATCTTTCAATTTCCAAAATTATGTGTAAGATCCAAAGATACGTTTATAAGTTGCACATAAGACAACAAAAAATTATTCTCGTATGGGTAAAGGGACACATCGGTATAACAGGTAACGAAAGGGCTGACAAACTAGCGAAAGAATCGACAACTCTATTAGAAACAACTAAAAAATGTGACATTTCAGATATTATTAATGTAGGGAAAAAAAATTCATACAACTTGTGGTGTACACAGTGGCAACAGTATACTCAAAAATCAAATAATCATTATACTTTTATACATCCAACTTTACCAAAACGAATACCACATATTGATGATTACAGAGTATCCAGATCCTATGCTGTAACAATCACAAGACTCAAACTAAATCATGCAAGGTTTCAAGCACACCTCCACAGAATAGGGTTAGCCGAAACAAATATTTGTTCGTAAGATAACCAATCAATTGCGGATTTGAATCATATATTTTTTGCGTGTCAGAAATATGATCAAAGTCGTTTAAAGTTGTTTAAAATACTAATAGACAACAACATAAATCTTCCTATAAATATATCACATCTATTAACCTGTAACAAGAAGATTTTAGATGGAGTAATCGATTTCCTCCGACGGAGTAAACTAGAAGTCTAGGTAAGAGTAGTACTTGTACTTATGTCAAAACTTTCTGTGGCAAACGGGTTACCCAATGCCATCTCTCCCAAAATCAAACCAAACCAAACCAAGAAGCAATTCTTTATTTTAATAGGATAATACTGCATGAAAAACATAAATGATGCAAATAGGGCAAAAATCTTATCTGAACATAGTAAATTGTTATTTTCGCAGTAATGCCATAACTATACAAACCTATTTGATTGTAAAAGAAGCATTTCTTTATTTGGATAGGCTAATGATGCACGAAAAATATAAATGATGCATATAGGGTAAAAATCTTATCTGAAAATAGTAAATTGTTATTTTCTCAGTAATGCAATAATTATACAAACCTATTTGATTGTAAAAGAAGCAATTCATTATTTGGATAGGATAATGATGCATGAAAAACATAAATGATGCAAATAGGGCAAAAATCTTATCTGAAAATAGTAAATTGTTATTTGCGCAGTAATGCAATAATTATAAAAACCTATTTGATTGTAAAAGAAGCCTTTCTTTATTTGGATAGGATAATGATGTACGAAATACATAAATGATGGAAGTAGGGCAAAAATCTTATCTGAACATAGTTAATTGTTATTTTATCAGTAATGCAATAATGATACAAACCTATTTGATTGTAAAAGAAGCATTTCTTTATTTGGAAAGGATATCGATGTACGAAATACATAAATAATGGAAATAGGGCAAAAATCTTATCTGAACATACTAAATTGTTATTTTCTCAGTAATGCAATAATTATACAAACCTATTTGATTGTAAAAGAAGCATTTCTTTATTTGGATAGGATAATGATGCACGAAAAACATAAATGATGGAAATAGGGCAAAAATCTTATCTGAAAATAGTAAATTGTTATTTTCGCAGTAATGCAATAATTATACAAACCTATTTGATTGTAAAAGAAGCAATTCTTTATTTGGATAGGATAATGATGCACGAAAAATATAAATGATGGAGATAGGGCAAAAATCTTATCTGAAAATAGTAAATTGTTATTTTCTCAGTAACCCAATAATTATACAAACCTATTTGATTGTAAAAGAAGCAATTCGTTATTTGGATAGAATAATGCTGCATGAAAAACATAAATGATGCAAATAGGGCAAAAATCTTATCTGAACATTGTAAATTGTTATTTTCGCAGTAATGCCATAACTATACAAACCTATTTGATTGTAAAAGAAGCATTTCTTTATTTAGATAGGATATCGATGTACGAAATACATAAATGATGGAAATAGGGCAAAAATCTTATCTGAACATAGTAAATTGTTATTTTTGCAGTAATGCAATAACTATACAAACCTATTTGATTGTAAAAGAAGCATTTCTTTATTTAGATAGGATATCGATGTACGAAATACATAAATGATGGAAATAGGGCAAAAATCTTATCTGAAAATAGTAAATTGTTATTTGCGCAGTAATGCAATAATTATAAAAACCTATTTGATTGTAAAAGAAGCCTTTCTTTATTTGGATAGGATAATGATGTACGAAATACATAAATGATGGAAGTAGGGCAAAAATCTTATCTGAACATAGTTAATTGTTATTTTATCAGTAATGCAATAATGATACAAACCTATTTGATTGTAAAAGAAGCATTTCTTTATTTGGAAAGGATATCGATGTACGAAATACATAAATAATGGAAATAGGGCAAAAATCTTATCAGAAAATAGTAAATTGTTATTTTCTCAGTAATGCAATAATTATAGAAACCTATTTGATGGTAAAAGAAGCAATTCTTTATTTGGATAGAATAATGATGTACGAAATACATAAATGATGGAAATAGGGCAAAAATCTTATCTGAACATACTAAATTGTTATTTTCTCAGTAATGCAATAATTATACAAACCTATTTGATTGTAAAAGAAGCATTTCTTTATTTGGATAGGATAATGATGCACGAAAAACATAAATGATGGAAATAGGGCAAAAATCTTATCTGAAAATAGTAAATTGTTATTTTCGCAGTAATGCAATAATTATACAAACCTATTTGATTGTAAAAGAAGCAATTCTTTATTTGGATAGGATAATGATGCACGAAAAATATAAATGATGGAGATAGGGCAAAAATCTTATCTGAAAATAGTAAATTGTTATTTTCTCAGTAACCCAATAATTATACAAACCTATTTGATTGTAAAAGAAGCAATTCGTTATTTGGATAGAATAATGCTGCATGAAAAACATAAATGATGCAAATAGGGCAAAAATCTTATCTGAACATTGTAAATTGTTATTTTCGCAGTAATGCCATAACTATACAAACCTATTTGATTGTAAAAGAAGCATTTCTTTATTTAGATAGGATATCGATGTACGAAATACATAAATGATGGAAATAGGGCAAAAATCTTATCTGAACATAGTAAATTGTTATTTTCGCAGTAATGCAATAACTATACAAACCTATTTGATTGTAAAAGAAGCATTTCTTTATTTAGATAGGATATCGATGTACGAAATACATAAATGACGGAAATAGGGCAAAAATCTTATCTGAACATAGTTAATTGTTATTTTCTCAGTAATGCAATAATGATACAAACCTATTTGATTGTAAAAGAAGCATTTCTTTATTTAGATAGGATATCGATGTACGAAATACATAAATGATGGAAATAGGGCAAAAATCTTATCAGAAAATAGTAAATTGTTATTTTCTCAGTAATGCAATAATTATACAAACCTATTTGATGGTAAAAGAAGCAATTCTTTATTTGGATAGGATAATGATGCACGAAAAACATAAATGATGGAAAAGGGCAAAAATTTTATCTGAAAACAGTAAATTGTTATTTTCGCTGTAATGCAATAATTATTCAAACCTATTTGATTGTAAAAGAAGCAATTCTTTATTTGGATAGAATAATGATGCACGAAAAACATAAATTATGGAAATAGGGCAAAAATCTTATCTGAAAATAGTAAATTGTTATTTTCTCAGTAACGCAATAATTATACAAACCTATTTCATTGTAAAAGAAGCATTTCTTTATTTGGATAGGCTAATGATGCACGAAAAATATAAATGATGCATATAGGGTAAAAATCTTATCTGAAAATAGTAAATTGTTATTTTCTCAGTAATGCAATAATTATACAAACCTATTTGATTGTAAAAGAAGCAATTCATTATTTGGATAGGATAATGATGCATGAAAAACATAAATGATGCAAATAGGGCAAAAATCTTATCTGAAAATAGTAAATTGTTATTTGCGCAGTAATGCAATAATTATAAAAACCTATTTGATTGTAAAAGAAGCCTTTCTTTATTTGGATAGGATAATGATGTACGAAATACATAAATGATGGAAGTAGGGCAAAAATCTTATCTGAACATAGTTAATTGTTATTTTATCAGTAATGCAATAATGATACAAACCTATTTGATTGTAAAAGAAGCATTTCTTTATTTGGAAAGGATATCGATGTACGAAATACATAAATAATGGAAATAGGGCAAAAATCTTATCAGAAAATAGTAAATTGTTATTTTCTCAGTAATGCAATAATTATACAAACCTATTTGATTGTAAAAGAAGCAACTCTTTATTTGGATAGGATAATGATGCACGAAAAATATAAATGATGGAGATAGGGCAAAAATCTTATCTGAAAATAGTAAATTGTTATTTTCTCAGTAACCCAATAATTATACAAACCTATTTGATTGTAAAAGAAGCAATTCGTTATTTGGATAGAATAATGCTGCATGAAAAACATAAATGATGCAAATAGGGCAAAAATCTTATCTGAACATACTAAATTGTTATTTTCTCAGTAATGCAATAATTATACAAACCTATTTGATTGTAAAAGAAGCATTTCTTTATTTGGATAGGATAATGATGCACGAAAAACATAAATGATGGAAATAGGGCAAAAATCTTATCTGAAAATAGTAAATTGTTATTTTCGCAGTAATGCTATAATTATACAAACCTATTTGATTGTAAAAGAAGCAATTCTTTATTTGGATAGGATAATGATGCACGAAAAATATAAATGATGGAGATAGGGCAAAAATCTTATCTGAAAATAGTAAATTGTTATTTTCTCAGTAACCCAATAATTATACAAACCTATTTGATTGTAAAAGAAGCAATTCGTTATTTGGATAGAATAATGCTGCATGAAAAACATAAATGATGCAAATAGGGCAAAAATCTTATCTGAGCATTGTAAATTGTTATTTTCGCAGTAATGCCATAACTATACAAACCTATTTGATTGTAAAAGAAGCATTTCTTTATTTAGATAGGATATCGATGTACGAAATACATAAATGATGGAAATAGGGCAAAAATCTTATCTGAACATAGTAAATTGTTATTTTCGCAGTAATGCAATAACTATACAAACCTATTTGATTGTAAAAGAAGCATTTCTTTATTTAGATAGGATATCGATGTACGAAATACATAAATGATGGAAATAGGGCAAAAATCTTATCTGAACATAGTTAATTGTTATTTTCTCAGTAATGCAATAATGATACAAACCTATTTGATTGTAAAAGAAGCATTTCTTTATTTATATAGGATATCGATGTACGAAATACATAAATGATGGAAATAGGGCAAAAATCTTATCAGAAAATAGTAAATTGTTATTTTCTCAGTAATGCAATAATTATTCAAACCTATTTGATTGTAAAAGAAGCAATTCTTTATTTGGATAGAATAATGATGCACGAAAAACATAAATGATGGAAATAGGGCAAAAATCTTATCTGAAAATAGTAAATTGTTATTTTCTCAGTAACGCAATAATTATACAAACCTATTTGATTGTAAAAGAAGCAATTCTTTATTTGGATAGGATAATGCTGCATGAAAAACATAAATGATGCAAATAGGGCAAAAATCTTATCTGAACATAGTAAATTGTTATTTTCGCAGTAATGCCATAACTATACAAACCTATTTCATTGTAAAGGAAGCATTTCTTTATTTGGATAAGGATATCGATGTACGAAATATATAAATGATGGAAATAGGGCAAAAATCTTATCTGAACATAATAAATTGTTATTTTCGCAGTAATGCAATAACTATATAAACCTATTTGATTGTAAAAGAAGCATTTCTTTATTTAGATAGGATATCGATGTACGAAAAACATAAATGATGGAAATAGGGCAAAAATCTTAACTGAAAATAGTAAATTGTTATTTTCTCAGTAATGCAATAATTATACAAACCTATTTGATTGTAAAAGAAGCAATTCATTATTTGGATAGGATAATGATGCATGAAAAACATAAATGATGCAAATAGGGCAAAAATCTTATCCGAAAATAGTAAATTGTTATTTTCGCAGTAATGCAATAATTATAAAAACCTATTTGATTGTAAAAGAAGCATTTCTTTATTTGGATAGGATAATGATGCATGAAAAACATAAATGATGCAAATAGGGCAAAAATCTTATCTGAAAATAGTAAATTGTTATTTTCGCAGTAATGCAATAACTATACAAACCTATTTGATTGTAAAAGAAGCATTTCTATATTTAGATAGGATATCGATGTACGAAATAGATAAATGATGGAAATAGGGCAAAAATCTTATCTGAACATAGTTAATTGTTATTTTCTCAGTAATGCAATAATGATACAAACCTATTTGATTTTGTAAAAGAAGCATTTCTTTATTTGGAAAGGATATCGATGTACGAAATAAATAAATAATGGAAATAGGGCAAAAATTTTATCTGAAAACAGTAAATTGTTATTTTCGCAGTAATGCAATAATTATTCAAACCTATTTTATTGTAAAAGAAGCAATTCTTTATTTGGATAGAATAATGATGCACGAAAAACATAAATGATGGAAATAGGGCAAAAATCTTATCTGAAAACAGTAAATTGTTATTTTCGCAGTAATGCAATAATTATACAAACCTATTTGATTGTAAAAGAAGCAATTCTATATTTAGATAGGATATCGATGTACGAAATAGATAAATGATGGAAATAGGGCAAAAATTTTATCTGAAAACAGTAAATTGTTATTTTCGCAGTAATGCAATAATTATTCAAACCTATTTGATTGTAAAAGAAGCAATTCTTTATTTGGAAAGGATATCGATGTACGAAATAAATAAATAATGGAAATAGGGCAAAAATTTTATCTGAAAACAGTAAATTGTTATTTTCGCAGTAATGCAATAATTATTCAAACCTATTTGATTGTAAAAGAAGCAATTCTTTATTTGGATAGAATAATGATGCACGAAAAACATAAATGATGGAAATAGGGCAAAAATCTTATCTGAACATAGTAAATTGTTATTTTCGCAGTAATGCAATAACTATACAAACCTATTTGATTGTAAAAGAAGCATTTCTATATTTAGATAGGATATCGATGTACGAAATAGATAAATGATGGAAATAGGGCAAAAATCTTATCTGAACATAGTTAATTGTTATTTTCTCAGTAATGCAATAATGATACAAACCTATTTGATTTTGTAAAAGAAGCATTTCTTTATTTGGAAAGGATATCGATGTACGAAATAAATAAATAATGGAAATAGGGCAAAAATTTTATCTGAAAACAGTAAATTGTTATTTTCGCAGTAATGCAATAATTATTCAAACCTATTTGATTGTAAAAGAAGCAATTCTTTATTTGGATAGAATAATGATGCACGAAAAACATAAATGATGGAAATAGGGCAAAAATCTTATCTGAAAACAGTAAATTGTTATTTTCGCAGTAATGCAATAATTATACAAACCTATTTGATTGTAAAAGAAGCAATTCTTTATTTGGATAGAATAATGATGTACGAAATACATAAATGATGGAAATAGGGCAAAAATCTTTTCTGAACATACTAAATTGTTATTTTCTCAGTAATGCAATAATTATACAAACCTATTTGATTGTAAAAGAAGCTTTTCTTTATTTGGATAGGATAATGATGCACGAAAAACATAAATGATGGAAATAGGGCAAAAATCTTATCTGAAAATAGTAAATTGTTATTTTCGCAGTAATGCAATAATTATACAAACCTATTTGATTGTAAAAGAAGCAATTCTTTATTTTAATAGGATAATACTGCATGAAAAACATAAATGATTCAAATAGGGCAAAAATCTTATCTGAACATAGTAAATTGTTATTTTCGCAGTAATGCCATAACTATACAAACCTATTTGATTGTAAAAGAAGCATTTCTTTATTTGGATAGGATAATGATGCACGAAAAATATAAATGATGCATATAGGGTAAAAATCTTATCTGAAAATAGTAAATTGTTATTTTCTCAGTAATGCAATAATTATACAAACCTATTTGATTGTAAAAGAAGCAATTCATTATTTGGATAGGATAATGATGCATGAAAAACATAAATGATGCAAATAGGGCAAAAATCTTATCTGAACATAGTTAATTGTTATTTTATCAGTAATGCAATAATGATACAAACCTATTTGAATGTAAAAGAAGCATTTCTTTATTTGGAAAGGATATCGATGTACGAAATACATAAATAATGGAAATAGGGCAAAAATCTTATTAGAAAATAGTAAATTGTTATTTTCTCAGTAATGCAATAATTATACAAACCTATTTGATTGTAAAAGAAGCAATTCTTTATTTGGATAGGATAATGCTGCATGAAAAACATAAATGATGCAAATAGGGCAAAAATCTTATCTGAACATAGTAAATTGTTATTTTCGCAGTAATGCCATAACTATACAAACCTATTTGATTGTAAAAGAAGCATTTCTTTATTTGGATAAGGATATCGATGTACGAAATATATAAATGATGGAAATAGGGCAAAAATCTTATCTGAACATAGTAAATTGTTATTTTCGCAGTAATGCAATAACTATATAAACCTATTTGATTGTAAAAGAAGCATTTCTTTATTTAGATAGGATATCGATGTACGAAAAACATAAATGATGGAAATAGGGCAAAAATCTTAACTGAAAATAGTAAATTGTCATTTTCGCTGTAATCCAATAATTATACAAACCTATTTGATTGTAAAAGAAGCAATTCTTTATTTGGATAGGATAATGATGCACGAAAAATATAAATGATGCAAATAGGGTAAAAATCTTATCTGAAAATAGTAAATTGTTATTTTCTCAGTAATGCAATAATTATACAAACCTATTTGATTGTAAAAGAAGCAATTCATTATTTGGATAGGATAATGATGCACGAAAAACATAAATGATGGAAATAGGGCAAAAATCTTATCTGAAAATAGTAAATTGTGATTTTCTCAGTAACGCAATAATTATACAAACCTATTTGATTGTAAAAGAAGCAATTCTTTATTTGGATAGGATAATGCTGCATGAAAAACATAAATGATGAAAATAGGGCAAAAATCTTATCTGAACATAGTAAATTGTTATTTTCGCAGTAATGCCATAACTATACAAACCTATTTGATTGTAAAAGAAGCATTTCTTTATTTGGATAAGGATATCGATGTACGAAATATATAAATGATGGAAATAGGGCAAAAATCTTATCTGAACATAGTAAATTGTTATTTTCGCAGTAATGCAATAACTATATAAACCTATTTGATTGTAAAAGAAGCATTTCTTTATTTAGATAGGATATCGATGTACGAAAAACATAAATGATGGAAATAGGGCAAAAATCTTAACTGAAAATAGTAAATTGTCATTTTCGCTGTAATCCAATAATTATACAAACCTATTTGATTGTAAAAGTAGCAATTCATTATTTGGATAGGATAATGATGCACGAAAAATATAAATGATGCAAATAGGGTAAAAATCTTATCTGAAAATAGTAAATTGTTATTTTCTCAGTAATGCAATAATTATACAAACCTATTTGATTGTAAAAGTAGCAATTCATTATTTGGATAGGATAATGATGCACGAAAAACATAAATGATGGAAATAGGGCAAAAATCTTATCTGAAAATAGTAAATTGTTATTTTCGCAGTAATGCAATAATTATACAAACCTATTTGATTGTAAAAGAAGCAATTCTTTATTTTAATAGGATAATACTGCATGAAAAACATAAATGATGCAAATAGGGCAAAAATCTTATCTGAACATAGTAAATTGTTATTTTCGCAGTAATGCCATAACTATACAAACCTATTTGATTGTAAAAGAAGCAATTCTTTATTTGGATAGGCTAATGATGCACGAAAAATATAAATGATGCAAATAGGGCAAAAATCTTATCTGAAAATAGTAAATTGTTATTTTCGCAGTAATGCAATAATTATACAAACCTATTTGATTGTAAAAGAAGCATTTCTTTATTTAGATAGGATATTGATGTACGAAATACATAAATGACGGAAATAGGGCAAAAATCTTATCAGAAAATAGTAAATTGTTATTTTCTCAGTAATGCAATAATTATACAAACCTATTTGATGGTAAAAGAAGCAATTCTTTAGTTGGATAGGATAATGATGCACGAAAAACATAAATGATGGAAAAGGGCAAAAATTTTATCTGAAAACAGTAAATTGTTATTTTCGCAGTAATGCAATAATTATTCAAACCTATTTGATTGTAAAAGAAGCAATTCTTTATTTGGATAGAATAATGATGCACGAAAAACATAAATGATGCAAATAGGGCAAAAATCTTATCTGAAAATAGTAAATTGTTATTTTCTCAGTAATGCAATAATTATACAAACCTATTTGATTGTAAAAGAAGCAATTCTTTATTTGGATAGAATAATGATGTACGAAATACATAAATGATGGAAATAGGGCAAAAATTTTATCTGAAAACAGTAAATTGTTATTTTCGCAGTAATGCAATAATTATTCAAACCTATTTGATTGTAAAAGAAGCAATTCTTTATTTGGATAGAATAATGATGCACGAAAAACATAAATGATGCAAATAGGGCAAAAAATCTTATCTGAAAATAGTAAATTGTTATTTTCTCAGTAATGCAATAATTATACAAACCTATTTGATTGTAAAAGAAGCAATTCTTTATTAGAATAGGATAATGATGCACGAAAAATATAAATGATGGAAATAGGGCAAAACTCTTATCTGAAAATAGTAAATTGTTATTTTCTCAGTAATGCAATAATTATACAAACCTATTTGATTGTAAAAGAAGCAATTCTTTATTTGGATAGGATAATGCTGCATGAAAAACATAAATGATGCAAATAGGGCAAAAATCTTATCTGAACATAGTAAATTGTTATTTTCGCAGTAATGCCATAACTATACAAACCTATTTGATTGTAAAAGAAGCATTTCTTTATTTGGATAAGGATATCGATGTACGAAATATATAAATGATGGAAATAGGGCAAAAATCTTATCTGAACATAGTAAATTGTTATTTTCGCAGTAATGCAATAACTATATAAATCTATTTGATTGTAAAAGAAGCATTTCTTTATTTAGATAGGATATCGATGTACGAAAAACATAAATGATGGAAATAGGGCAAAAATCTTAACTGAAAATAGTAAATTGTCATTTTCGCTGTAATCCAATAATTATACAAACCTATTTGATTGTAAAAGAAGCAATTCTTTATTTGGATAGGATAATGATGCACGAAAAATATAAATGATGCAAATAGGGTAAAAATCTTATCTGAATATAGTAAATTGTTATTTTCTCAGTAATGCAATAATTATACAAACCTATTTGATTGTAAAAGAAGCAATTCATTATTTGGATAGGATAATGATGCATGAAAAAAATAAATGATGCAAATAGGGCAAAAATCTTATCTGAAAATAGTAAATTGTTATTTTCGCAGTAATGCAATAATTATACAAACCTATTTGATTGTAAAAGAAGCATTTCTTTATTTGGATAGGATAATGATGCACGAAAAACATAAATGATGGAAATAGGGCAAAAATCTTATCTGAAAATAGTAAATTGTTATTTTCGCAGTAATGCAATAATTATACAAACCTATTTGATTGTAAAAGAAGCAATTCTTTATTTTAATAGGATAATACTGCATGAAAAACATAAATGATGCAAATAGGGCAAAAATCTTATCTGAACATAGTAAATTGTTATTTTCGCAGTAATGCCATAACTATACAAACCTATTTGATTGTAAAAGAAGCATTTCTTTATTTGGATAGGCTAATGATGCACGAAAAATATAAATGATGCATATAGGGTAAAAATCTTATCTGAAAATAGTAAATTGTTATTTTCTCAGTAATGCAATAATTATACAAACCTATTTGATTGTAAAAGAAGCAATTCATTATTTGGATAGGATAATGATGCATGAAAAACATAAATGATGCAAATAGGGCAAAAATCTTATCTGAAAATAGTAAATTGTTATTTGCGCAGTAATGCAATAATTATAAAAACCTATTTGATTGTAAAAGAAGCCTTTCTTTATTTGGATAGGATAATGATGTACGAAATACATAAATGATGGAAATAGGGCAAAAATCTTATCTGAACATAGTTAATTGTTATTTTCTCAGTAATGCAATAATTATACAAACCTATTTGATTGTAAAAGAAGCAATTCTTTATTTGGATAGGATAATGATGCACGAAAAATATAAATGATGGAGATAGGGCAAAAATCTTATCTGAAAATAGTAAATTGTTATTTTCTCAGTAACGCAATAATTATACAAACCTATTTGATTGTAAAAGAAGCAATTCTTTATTTGGATAGAATAATGATGTACGAAATACATAAATGATGGAAATAGGGCAAAAATCTTATCTGAACATACTAAATTGTTATTTTCTCAGTAATGCAATAATTATACAAACCTATTTGATTGTAAAAGAAGCATTTCTTTATTTGGATAGGATAATGATGCATGAAAAACATAAATGATGGAAATAGGGCAAAAATCTTAACTGAAAATAGTAAATTGTCATTTTCGCTGTAATCCAATAATTATACAAACCTATTTGATTGTAAAAGAAGCAATTCTTTATTTGGATAGGATAATGATGCACGAAAAATATAAATGATGCAAATAGGGTAAAAATCTTATCTGAATATAGTAAATTGTTATTTTCTCAGTAATGCAATAATTATACAAACCTATTTGATTGTAAAAGAAGCAATTCATTATTTGGATAAGGATATCGATGTACGAAATATATAAATGATGGAAATAGGGCAAAAATCTTATCTGAACATAGTAAATTGTTATTTTCGCAGTAATGCAATAACTATATAAATCTATTTGATTGTAAAAGAAGCATTTCTTTATGTAGATAGGATATCGATGTACGAAAAACATAAATGATGGAAATAGGGCAAAAATCTTAACTGAAAATAGTAAATTGTCATTTTCGCTGTAATCCAATAATTATACAAACCTATTTGATTGTAAAAGAAGCAATTCTTTATTTGGATAGGATAATGATGCACGAAAAATATAAATGATGCAAATAGGGCAAAAATCTTATCTGAACATAGTAAATTGTTATTTTCGCAGTAATGCCATAACTATACAAACCTATTTGATTGTAAAAGAAGCATTTCTTTATTTGGATAAGGATATCGATGTACGAAATATATAAATGATGGAAATAGGGCAAAAATCTTATCTGAACATAGTAAATTGTTATTTTCGCAGTAATGCAATAACTATATAAATCTATTTGATTGTAAAAGAAGCATTTCTTTATTTAGATAGGATATCGATGTACGAAAAACATAAATGATGGAAATAGGGCAAAAATCTTAACTGAAAATAGTAAATTGTCATTTTCGCTGTAATCCAATAATTATACAAACCTATTTGATTGTAAAAGAAGCAATTCTTTATTTGGATAGGATAATGATGCACGAAAAATATAAATGATGCAAATAGGGTAAAAATCTTATCTGAATATAGTAAATTGTTATTTTCTCAGTAATGCAATAATTATACAAACCTATTTGATTGTAAAAGAAGCAATTCATTATTTGGATAGGATAATGATGCATGAAAAACATAAATGATGCAAATAGGGCAAAAATCTTATCTGAAAATAGTAAATTGTTATTTTCGCAGTAATGCAATAATTATACAAACCTATTTGATTGTAAAAGAAGCATTTCTTTATTTGGATAGGATAATGATGCACGAAAAACATAAATGATGGAAATAGGGCAAAAATCTTATCTGAAAATAGTAAATTGTTATTTTCGCAGTAATGCAATAATTATACAAACCTATTTGATTGTAAAAGAAGCAATTCTTTATTTTAATAGGATAATACTGCATGAAAAACATAAATGATGCAAATAGGGCAAAAATCTTATCTGAACATAGTAAATTGTTATTTTCGCAGTAATGCCATAACTATACAAACCTATTTGATTGTAAAAGAAGCATTTCTTTATTTGGATAGGCTAATGATGCACGAAAAATATAAATGATGCATATAGGGTAAAAATCTTATCTGAAAATAGTAAATTGTTATTTTCTCAGTAATGCAATAATTATACAAACCTATTTGATTGTAAAAGAAGCAATTCATTATTTGGATAGGATAATGATGCACGAAAAACATAAATGATGGAAATAGGGCAAAAATCTTATCTGAAAATAGTAAATTGTTATTTTCGCAGTAATGCAATAATTATACAAACCTATTTGATTGTAAAAGAAGCAATTCTTTATTTGGATAGGATTATGATGTACGAAATACATAAATGATGGAAATAGGGCAAAAATCTTATCTGAACATACTAAATTGTTATTTTCTCAGTAATGCAATAATTATACAAACCTATTTGATTGTAAAAGAAGCATTTCTTTATTTGGATAGGATAATGATGCATGAAAAACATAAATGATGCAAATAGGGCAAAAATCTTATCTGAACATTGTAAATTGTTATTTTCGCAGTAATGCCATAACTATTACAAACCTATTTGATTGTAAAAGAAGCAATTCTTTATTTGGATAGAATAATGATGTACGAAATACATAAATGATGGAAATAGGGCAAAAATCTTATCTGAACATACTAAATTGTTATTTTCTCAGTAATGCAATAATTATACAAACCTATTTGATTGTAAAAGAAGCATTTCTTTATTTGGATAGGATAATGATGCACGAAAAACATAAATGATGGAAATAGGGCAAAAATCTTATCTGAAAATAGTAAATTGTTATTTTCGCAGTAATGCAATAATTATACAAACCTATTTGATTGTAAAAGAAGCAATTCTTTATTTGGATAGGATAATGATGCACGAAAAATATAAATGATGGAGATAGGGCAAAAATCTTATCTGAAAATAGTAAATTGTTATTTTCTCAGTAACGCAATAATTATACAAACCTATTTGATTGTAAAAGAAGCAATTCTTTATTTGGATAGAATAATGATGTACGAAATACATAAATGATGGAAATAGGGCAAAAATCTTATCTGAACATACTAAATTGTTATTTTCTCAGTAATGCAATAATTATACAAACCTATTTGATTGTAAAAGAAGCATTTCTTTATTTGGATAGGATAATGATGCATGAAAAACATAAATGATGCAAATAGGGCAAAAATCTTATCTGAACATTGTAAATTGTTATTTTCGCAGTAATGCCATAACTATTACAAACCTATTTGATTGTAAAAGAAGCAATTCTTTATTTGGATAGAATAATGATGTACGAAATACATAAATGATGGAAATAGGGCAAAAATCTTATCTGAACATACTAAATTGTTATTTTCTCAGTAATGCAATAATTATACAAACCTATTTGATTGTAAAAGAAGCATTTCTTTATTTGGATAGGATAATGATGCACGAAAAACATAAATGATGGAAATAGGGCAAAAATCTTATCTGAAAATAGTAAATTGTTATTTTCGCAGTAATGCAATAATTATACAAACCTATTTGATTGTAAAAGAAGCAATTCTTTATTTGGATAGGATAATGATGCACGAAAAATATAAATGATGGAGATAGGGCAAAAATCTTATCTGAAAATAGTAAATTGTTATTTTCTCAGTAACGCAATAATTATACAAACCTATTTGATTGTAAAAGAAGCAATTCTTTATTTGGATAGAATAATGATGTACGAAATACATAAATGATGGAAATAGGGCAAAAATCTTATCTGAACATACTAAATTGTTATTTTCTCAGTAATGCAATAATTATACAAACCTATTTGATTGTAAAAGAAGCATTTCTTTATTTGGATAGGATAATGATGCACGAAAAACATAAATGATGGAAATAGGGCAAAAATCTTATCTGAAAATAGTAAATTGTTATTTTCGCAGTAATGCAATAATTATACAAACCTATTTGATTGTAAAAGAAGCAATTCTTTATTTGGATAGGATTATGATGCACGAAAAATATAAATGATGGAGATAGGGCAAAAATCTTATCTGAAAATAGTAAATTGTTATTTTCTCAGTAATGCAATAATTATACAAACCTATTTGATTGTAAAAGAAGCAATTCATTATTTGGATAGGATAATGATGCACGAAAAACATAAATGATGGAAATAGGGCAAAAATCTTATCTGAAAATAGTAAATTGTTATTTTCGCAGTAATGCAATAATTATACAAACCTATTTGATTGTAAAAGAAGCAATTCTTTATTTGGATAGGATTATGATGTACGAAATACATAAATGATGGAAATAGGGCAAAAATCTTATCTGAACATACTAAATTGTTATTTTCTCAGTAATGCAATAATTATACAAACCTATTTGATTGTAAAAGAAGCATTTCTTTATTTGGATAGGATAATGATGCATGAAAAACATAAATGATGCAAATAGGGCAAAAATCTTATCTGAACATTGTAAATTGTTATTTTCGCAGTAATGCCATAACTATTACAAACCTATTTGATTGTAAAAGAAGCAATTCTTTATTTGGATAGAATAATGATGTACGAAATACATAAATGATGGAAATAGGGCAAAAATCTTATCTGAACATACTAAATTGTTATTTTCTCAGTAATGCAATAATTATACAAACCTATTTGATTGTAAAAGAAGCATTTCTTTATTTGGATAGGATAATGATGCACGAAAAACATAAATGATGGAAATAGGGCAAAAATCTTATCTGAAAATAGTAAATTGTTATTTTCGCAGTAATGCAATAATTATACAAACCTATTTGATTGTAAAAGAAGCAATTCTTTATTTGGATAGGATAATGATGCACGAAAAATATAAATGATGGAGATAGGGCAAAAATCTTATCTGAAAATAGTAAATTGTTATTTTCTCAGTAACGCAATAATTATACAAACCTATTTGATTGTAAAAGAAGCAATTCTTTATTTGGATAGAATAATGATGTACGAAATACATAAATGATGGAAATAGGGCAAAAATCTTATCTGAACATACTAAATTGTTATTTTCTCAGTAATGCAATAATTATACAAACCTATTTGATTGTAAAAGAAGCATTTCTTTATTTGGATAGGATAATGATGCATGAAAAACATAAATGATGCAAATAGGGCAAAAATCTTATCTGAACATTGTAAATTGTTATTTTCGCAGTAATGCCATAACTATTACAAACCTATTTGATTGTAAAAGAAGCAATTCTTTATTTGGATAGAATAATGATGTACGAAATACATAAATGATGGAAATAGGGCAAAAATCTTATCTGAACATACTAAATTGTTATTTTCTCAGTAATGCAATAATTATACAAACCTATTTGATTGTAAAAGAAGCATTTCTTTATTTGGATAGGATAATGATGCACGAAAAACATAAATGATGGAAATAGGGCAAAAATCTTATCTGAAAATAGTAAATTGTTATTTTCGCAGTAATGCAATAATTATACAAACCTATTTGATTGTAAAAGAAGCAATTCTTTATTTGGATAGGATAATGATGCACGAAAAATATAAATGATGGAGATAGGGCAAAAATCTTATCTGAAAATAGTAAATTGTTATTTTCTCAGTAACGCAATAATTATACAAACCTATTTGATTGTAAAAGAAGCAATTCTTTATTTGGATAGAATAATGATGTACGAAATACATAAATGATGGAAATAGGGCAAAAATCTTATCTGAACATACTAAATTGTTATTTTCTCAGTAATGCAATAATTATACAAACCTATTTGATTGTAAAAGAAGCATTTCTTTATTTGGATAGGATAATGATGCACGAAAAACATAAATGATGGAAATAGGGCAAAAATCTTATCTGAAAATAGTAAATTGTTATTTTCGCAGTAATGCAATAATTATACAAACCTATTTGATTGTAAAAGAAGCAATTCTTTATTTGGATAGGATTATGATGCACGAAAAATATAAATGATGGAGATAGGGCAAAAATCTTATCTGAAAATAGTAAATTGTTATTTTCTCAGTAACGCAATAATTATACAAACCTATTTGATTGTAAAAGAAGCAATTCTTTATTTGGATAGAATAATGATGTACGAAATACATAAATGATGGAAATAGGGCAAAAATCTTATCTGAACATACTAAATTGTTATTTTCTCAGTAATGCAATAATTATACAAACCTATTTGATTGTAAAAGAAGCATTTCTTTATTTGGATAGGATAATGATGCACGAAAAACATAAATGATGGAAATAGGGCAAAAATCTTATCTGAAAATAGTAAATTGTTATTTTCGCAGTAATGCAATAATTATACAAACCTATTTGATTGTAAAAGAAGCAATTCTTTATTTGGATAGGATAATGATGCACGAAAAATATAAATGATGGAGATAGGGCAAAAATCTTATCTGAAAATAGTAAATTGTTATTTTCTCAGTAACGCAATAATTATACAAACCTATTTGATTGTAAAAGAAGCAATTCTTTATTTGGATAGAATAATGATGTACGAAATACATAAATGATGGAAATAGGGCAAAAATCTTATCTGAACATACTAAATTGTTATTTTCTCAGTAATGCAATAATTATACAAACCTATTTGATTGTAAAAGAAGCATTTCTTTATTTGGATAGGATAATGATGCACGAAAAACATAAATGATGGAAATAGGGCAAAAATCTTATCTGAAAATAGTAAATTGTTATTTTCGCAGTAATGCAATAATTATACAAACCTATTTGATTGTAAAAGAAGCAATTCTTTATTTGGATAGGATAATGATGCACGAAAAATATAAATGATGGAGATAGGGCAAAAATCTTATCTGAAAATAGTAAATTGTTATTTTCTCAGTAACGCAATAATTATACAAACCTATTTGATTGTAAAAGAAGCAATTCTTTATTTGGATAGAATAATGATGTACGAAATACATAAATGATGGAAATAGGGCAAAAATCTTATCTGAACATACTAAATTGTTATTTTCTCAGTAATGCAATAATTATACAAACCTATTTGATTGTAAAAGAAGCATTTCTTTATTTGGATAGGATAATGATGCACGAAAAACATAAATGATGGAAATAGGGCAAAAATCTTATCTGAAAATAGTAAATTGTTATTTTCGCAGTAATGCAATAATTATACAAACCTATTTGATTGTAAAAGAAGCAATTCTTTATTTGGATAGGATAATGATGCACGAAAAATATAAATGATGGAGATAGGGCAAAAATCTTATCTGAAAATAGTAAATTGTTATTTTCTCAGTAACGCAATAATTATACAAACCTATTTGATTGTAAAAGAAGCAATTCTTTATTTGGATAGAATAATGCTGCATGAAAAACATAAATGATGCAAATAGGGCAAAAATCTTATCTGAACATTGTAAATTGTTATTTTCGCAGTAATGCCATAACTATTACAAACCTATTTGATTGTAAAAGAAGCATTTCTTTATTTAGATAGGATATCGATGTACGAAATACATAAATGATGGAAATAGGGCAAAAATCTTATCTGAACATAGTTAATTGTTATTTTCTCAGTAATGCAATAATGATACAAACCTATTTGATTGTAAAAGAAGCATTTCTTTATTTAGATAGGATATCGATGTACGAAATACATAAATGATGGAAATAGGGCAAAAATCTTATCAGAAAATAGTAAATTGTTATTTTCTCAGTAATGCAATAATTATACAAACCTATTTGATGGTAAAAGAAGCAATTCTTTATTTGGATAGGATAATGATGCACGAAAAACATAAATGATGGAAAAGGGCAAAAATTTTATCTGAAAACAGTAAATTGTTATTTTCGCAGTAATGCAATAATTATTCAAACCTATTTGATTGTAAAAGAAGCAATTCTTTATTTGGATAGAATAATGATGCACGAAAAACATAAATGATGGAAATAGGGCAAAAATCTTATCTGAAAATAGTAAATTGTTATTTTCTCAGTAACGCAATAATTATACAAACCTATTTGATTGTAAAAGAAGCAATTCTTTATTTGGATAGGATAATGCTGCATGAAAAACATAAATGATGCAAATAGGGCAAAAATCTTATCTGAACATAGTAAATTGTTATTTTCGCAGTAATGCCATAACTATACAAACCTGTTTGATTGTAAAAGAAGCATTTCTTTATTTGGATAAGGATATCGATGTACGAAATATATAAATGATGGAAATAGGGCAAAAATCTTATCTGAACATAGTAAATTGTTATTTTCGCAGTAATGCAATAACTATATAAACCTATTTGATTGTAAAAGAAGTATTTCTTTATTTATATAGGATATCGATGTACGAAAAACATAAATGATGGAAATAGGGCAAAAATCTTAACTGAAAATAGTAAATTGTCATTTTCGCTGTAATCCAATAATTATACAAACCTATTTGATTGTAAAAGAAGCAATTCTTTATTTTAATAGGATAATACTGCATGAAAAACATAAATGATGCAAATAGGGCAAAAATCTTATCTGAAAATAGTAAATTGTTATTTTCTCAGTAATGCAATAATTATACAAACCTATTTGATTGTAAAAGAAGCAATTCATTATTTGGATAGGATAATGATGCATGAAAAACATAAATGATGCAAATAGGGCAAAAATCTTATCTGAAAATAGTAAATTGTTATTTTCGCAGTAATGCAATAATTATAAAAACCTATTTGATTGTAAAAGAAGCATTTCTTTATTTGGATAGGATAATGATGCACGAAAAACATAAATGATGGAAGTAGGGCAAAAATCTTATCTGAAAATAGTAAATTGTTATTTTCGCAGTAATGCAATAATTATACAAACCTATTTGATTGTAAAAGAAGCAATTCTTTATTTTAATAGGATAATACTGCATGAAAAACATAAATGATGCAAATAGGGCAAAAATCTTATCTGAACATAGTAAATTGTTATTTTCGCAGTAATGCCATAACTATACAAACCTATTTGATTGTAAAAGAAGCATTTCTTTATTTGGATAGGCTAATGATGCACGAAAAATATAAATGATGCAAATAGGGCAAAAATCTTATCTGAACATAGTAAATTGTTATTTTCGCAGTAATGCCATAACTGTACAAACCTATTTGATTGTAAAAGAAGCATTTCTTTATTTGGATAGGCTAATGATGCACGAAAAATATAAATGATGCAAATAGGGCAAAAATCTTATCAGAAAATAGTAAATTGTTATTTTCTCAGTAATGCAATAATTATACAAACCTATTTGATGGTAAAAGAAGCAATTCTTTATTTGGATAGGATAATGATGCATAACATAAATGATGGAAAAGGGCAAAAATTTTATCTGAAAACAGTAAATTGTTATTTTTGCAGTAATGCAATAATTATTCAAACCTATTTGATTGTAAAAGAAGCAATTCTTTATTTGGATAGAATAATGGTGCACGAAAAACATAAATGATGCAAATAGGGCAAAAATCTTATCTGAAAATAGTAAATTGTTATTTTCGCAGTAATGCCATAACTATACAAACCTATTTGATTGTAAAAGAAGCATTTCTTTATTTGGATAAGGATATCGATGTACGAAATATATAAATGATGGAAATAGGGCAAAAATCTTATCTGAACATAGTAAATTGTTATTTTCGCAGTAATGCAATAACTATATAAATCTATTTGATTGTAAAAGAAGCATTTCTTTATTTAGATAGGATATCGATGTACGAAAAACATAAATGATGGAAATAGGGCAAAAATCTTATCTGAAAATAGTAAATTGTTATTTTCGCAGTAATGCCATAACTATACAAACCTATTTGATTGTAAAAGAAGCATTTCTTTATTTGGATAAGGATATCGATGTACGAAATACATAAATGATGGAAATAGGGCAAAAATCTTATCAGAAAATAGTAAATTGTTATTTTCTCAGTAATGCAATAATTATACAAACCTATTTGATGGTAAAAGAAGCAATTCTTTATTTGGATAGGATAATGATGCACGAAAAACATAAATGATGGAAAAGGGCAAAAATTTTATCTGAAAACAGTAAATTGTTATTTTCGCAGTAATGCAATAATTATTCAAACCTATTTGATTGTAAAAGAAGCAATTCTTTATTTTAATAGGATAATACTGCATGAAAAACATAAATGATGCAAATAGGGCAAAAATCTTATCTGAAAATAGTAAATTGTTATTTTCTCAGTAATGCAATAATTATACAAACCTATTTGATTGTAAAAGAAGCAATTCATTATTTGGATAGGATAATGATGCATGAAAAACATAAATGATGCAAATAGGGCAAAAATCTTATCTGAAAATAGTAAATTGTTATTTTCGCAGTAATGCAATAATTATAAAAACCTATTTGATTGTAAAAGAAGCATTTCTTTATTTGGATAGGATAATGATGCACGAAAAACATAAATGATGGAAGTAGGGCAAAAATCTTATCTGAAAATAGTAAATTGTTATTTTCGCAGTAATGCAATAATTATACAAACCTATTTGATTGTAAAAGAAGCAATTCTTTATTTTAATAGGATAATACTGCATGAAAAACATAAATGATGCAAATAGGGCAAAAATCTTATCTGAACATAGTAAATTGTTATTTTCGCAGTAATGCCATAACTGTACAAACCTATTTGATTGTAAAAGAAGCATTTCTTTATTTGGATAGGCTAATGATGCACGAAAAATATAAATGATGCAAATAGGGCAAAAATCTTATCTGAACATAGTAAATTGTTATTTTCGCAGTAATGCCATAACTGTACAAACCTATTTGATTGTAAAAGAAGCATTTCTTTATTTGGATAGGCTAATGATGCACGAAAAATATAAATGATGCAAATAGGGCAAAAATCTTATCAGAAAATAGTAAATTGTTATTTTCTCAGTAATGCAATAATTATACAAACCTATTTGATGGTAAAAGAAGCAATTCTTTATTTGGATAGGATAATGATGCATAACATAAATGATGGAAAAGGGCAAAAATTTTATCTGAAAACAGTAAATTGTTATTTTTGCAGTAATGCAATAATTATTCAAACCTATTTGATTGTAAAAGAAGCAATTCTTTATTTGGATAGAATAATGGTGCACGAAAAACATAAATGATGCAAATAGGGCAAAAATCTTATCTGAAAATAGTAAATTGTTATTTTCGCAGTAATGCCATAACTATACAAACCTATTTGATTGTAAAAGAAGCATTTCTTTATTTGGATAAGGATATCGATGTACGAAATATATAAATGATGGAAATAGGGCAAAAATCTTATCTGAACATAGTAAATTGTTATTTTCGCAGTAATGCAATAACTATATAAATCTATTTGATTGTAAAAGAAGCATTTCTTTATTTAGATAGGATATCGATGTACGAAAAACATAAATGATGGAAATAGGGCAAAAATCTTAACTGAAAATAGTAAATTGTCATTTTCGCTGTAATCCAATAATTATACAAACCTATTTGATTGTAAAAGAAGCAATTCTTTATTTGGATAGGATAATGATGCACGAAAAATATAAATGATGCAAATAGGGTAAAAATCTTATCTGAAAATAGTAAATTGTTATTTTCTCAGTAATGCAATAATTATACAAACCTATTTGATTGTAAAAGAAGCAATTCATTATTTGGATAGGATAATGATGCATGAAAAACATAAATGATGCAAATAGGGCAAAAATCTTATCTGAAAATAGTAAATTGTTATTTTCGCAGTAATGCAATAATTATAAAAACCTATTTGATTGTAAAAGAAGCATTTCTTTATTTGGATAGGATAATGATGCACGAAAAACATAAATGATGGAAGTAGGGCAAAAATCTTATCTGAAAATAGTAAATTGTTATTTTCGCAGTAATGCAATAATTATACAAACCTATTTGATTGTAAAAGAAGCAATTCTTTATTTTAATAGGATAATACTGCATGAAAAACATAAATGATGCAAATAGGGCAAAAATCTTATCTGAACATAGTAAATTGTTATTTTCGCAGTAATGCCATAACTATACAAACCTATTTGATTGTAAAAGAAGCATTTCTTTATTTGGTTAGGCTAATGATGCACGAAAAATATAAATGATGCAAATAGGGCAAAAATCTTATCTGAACATAGTAAATTGTTATTTTCGCAGTAATGCCATAACTGTACAAACCTATTTGATTGTAAAAGAAGCATTTCTTTATTTGGATAGGCTAATGATGCACGAAAAATATAAATGATGCAAATAGGGCAAAAATCTTATCAGAAAATAGTAAATTGTTATTTTCTCAGTAATGCAATAATTATACAAACCTATTTGATGGTAAAAGAAGCAATTCTTTATTTGGATAGGATAATGATGCATAACATAAATGATGGAAAAGGGCAAAAATTTTATCTGAAAACAGTAAATTGTTATTTTTGCAGTAATGCAATAATTATTCAAACCTATTTGATTGTAAAAGAAGCAATTCTTTATTTGGATAGAATAATGGTGCACGAAAAACATAAATGATGCAAATAGGGCAAAAATCTTATCTGAAAATAGTAAATTGTTATTTTCGCAGTAATGCCATAACTATACAAACCTATTTGATTGTAAAAGAAGCATTTCTTTATTTGGATAAGGATATCGATGTACGAAATATATAAATGATGGAAATAGGGCAAAAATCTTATCTGAACATAGTAAATTGTTATTTTCGCAGTAATGCAATAACTATATAAATCTATTTGATTGTAAAAGAAGCATTTCTTTATTTAGATAGGATATCGATGTACGAAAAACATAAATGATGGAAATAGGGCAAAAATCTTAACTGAAAATAGTAAATTGTCATTTTCGCTGTAATCCAATAATTATACAAACCTATTTGATTGTAAAAGAAGCAATTCTTTATTTGGATAGGATAATGATGCACGAAAAATATAAATGATGCAAATAGGGTAAAAATCTTATCTGAAAATAGTAAATTGTTATTTTCTCAGTAATGCAATAATTATACAAACCTATTTGATTGTAAAAGAAGCAATTCATTATTTGGATAGGATAATGATGCATGAAAAACATAAATGATGCAAATAGGGCAAAAATCTTATCTGAAAATAGTAAATTGTTATTTTCGCAGTAATGCAATAATTATAAAAACCTATTTGATTGTAAAAGAAGCATTTCTTTATTTGGATAGGATAATGATGCACGAAAAACATAAATGATGGAAGTAGGGCAAAAATCTTATCTGAAAATAGTAAATTGTTATTTTCGCAGTAATGCAATAATTATACAAACCTATTTGATTGTAAAAGAAGCAATTCTTTATTTTAATAGGATAATACTGCATGAAAAACATAAATGATGCAAATAGGGCAAAAATCTTATCTGAACATAGTAAATTGTTATTTTCGCAGTAATGCCATAACTATACAAACCTATTTGATTGTAAAAGAAGCATTTCTTTATTTGGATAGGCTAATGATGCACGAAAAATATAAATGATGCAAATAGGGCAAAAATCTTATCTGAACATAGTAAATTGTTATTTTCGCAGTAATGCCATAACTGTACAAACCTATTTGATTGTAAAAGAAGCATTTCTTTATTTGGATAGGCTAATGATGCACGAAAAATATAAATGATGCAAATAGGGCAAAAATCTTATCAGAAAATAGTAAATTGTTATTTTCTCAGTAATGCAATAATTATACAAACCTATTTGATGGTAAAAGAAGCAATTCTTTATTTGGATAGGATAATGATGCATAACATAAATGATGGAAAAGGGCAAAAATTTTATCTGAAAACAGTAAATTGTTATTTTTGCAGTAATGCAATAATTATTCAAACCTATTTGATTGTAAAAGAAGCAATTCTTTATTTGGATAGAATAATGGTGCACGAAAAACATAAATGATGCAAATAGGGCAAAAATCTTATCTGAAAATAGTAAATTGTTATTTTCGCAGTAATGCCATAACTATACAAACCTATTTGATTGTAAAAGAAGCATTTCTTTATTTGGATAAGGATATCGATGTACGAAATATATAAATGATGGAAATAGGGCAAAAATCTTATCTGAACATAGTAAATTGTTATTTTCGCAGTAATGCAATAACTATATAAATCTATTTGATTGTAAAAGAAGCATTTCTTTATTTAGATAGGATATCGATGTACGAAAAACATAAATGATGGAAATAGGGCAAAAATCTTAACTGAAAATAGTAAATTGTCATTTTCGCTGTAATCCAATAATTATACAAACCTATTTGATTGTAAAAGAAGCAATTCTTTATTTGGATAGGATAATGATGCACGAAAAATATAAATGATGCAAATAGGGTAAAAATCTTATCTGAAAATAGTAAATTGTTATTTTCTTAGTAAAGCAATAATTATACAAACCTATTTGATTGTAAAAGAAGCAATTCTTTATTTGGATAGGATAATGCTGCATGAAAAACATAAATGATGGAAATAGGGCAAAAATCTTAACTGAAAATAGTAAATTGTCATTTTCGCTGTAATCCAATAATTATACAAACCTATTTGATTGTAAAAGAAGCATTTCTTTATTTGGATAGGATAATGATGCTCGAAAAATATAAATGATGCAAATAGGGTAAAAATCTTATCTGAAAATAGTAAATTGTTATTTTCTCAGTAACGCAATAATTATACAAACCTATTTGATTGTAAAAGAAGCAATTATTTATTTGGATAGGATAATGCTGCATGAAAAACATAAATGATGCAAATAGGGCAAAAATCTTATCTGAACATAGTGAATTGTTATTTTCGCAGTAATGCCATAACTATACAAACCTATTTGATTGTAAAAGAAGCATTTCTTTATTTGGATAAGGATATCGATGTACGAAATATATAAATGATGGAAATAGGGCAAAAATCTTATCTGAACATAGTAAATTGTTATTTTCGCAGTAATGCAATAACTATATAAACCTATTTGATTGTAAAAGAAGCATTTCTTTATTTAGATAGGATATCGATGTACGAAAAACATAAATGATGGAAATTGGGCAAAAATCTTAACTGAAAATAGTAAATTGTCATTTTCGCTGTAATCCAATAATTATACAAACCTATTTGATTGTAAAAGAAGCAATTCTTTATTTGGATAGAATAATGATGTACGAAATACATAAATGATGGAAATACGGCAAAAATCTTATCTGAACATACTAAATTGTTATTTTCTCAGTAATGCAATAATTATACAAACCTATTTGATTGTAAAAGAAGCATTTCTTTATTTGGATAGGATAATGATGCACGAAAAACATAAATGATGGAAATAGGGCAAAAATCTTATCTGAAAATAGTAAATTGTTATTTTCGCAGTAATGCAATAATTATACAAACCTATTTGATTGTAAAAGAAGCAATTCTTTATTTGGATAGGATAATGATGCACGAAAAATATAAATGATGGAGATAGGGCAAAAATCTTATCTGAAAATAGTAAATTGTTATTTTCTCAGTAACGCAATAATTATACAAACCTATTTGATTGTAAAAGAAGCAATTCTTTATTTGGATAGAATATTGATGTACGAAATACATAAATGATGGAAATAGGGCAAAAATCTTATCTGAACATACTAAATTGTTATTTTCTCAGTAATGCAATAATTATACAAACCTATTTGATTGTAAAAGAAGCATTTCTTTATTTGGATAGGATAATGATGCACGAAAAACATAAATGATGGAAATAGGGCAAAAATCTTATCTGAAAATAGTAAATTGTTATTTTCGCAGTAATGCAATAATTATACAAACCTATTTGATTGTAAAAGAAGCAATTCTTTATTTGGATAGGATAATGATGCACGAAAAATATAAATGATGGAGATAGGGCAAAAATCTTATCTGAAAATAGTAAATTGTTATTTTCTCAGTAACGCAATAATTATACAAACCTATTTGATTGTAAAAGAAGCAATTCTTTATTTGGATAGAATAATGCTGCATGAAAAACATAAATGATGCAAATAGGGCAAAAATCTTATCTGAACATTGTAAATTGTTATTTTCGCAGTAATGCCATAACTATTACAAACCTATTTGATTGTAAAAGAAGCATTTCTTTATTTAGATAGGATATCGATGTACGAAATACATAAATGATGGAAATAGGGCAAAAATCTTATTAGAAAATAGTAAATTGTTATTTTCTCAGTAATGCAATAATTATACAAACCTATTTGATGGTAAAAGAAGCAATTCTTTATTTGGATAGGATAATGATGCACGAAAAACATAAATGATGGAAAAGGGAAAAAATTTTATCTGAAAACAGTAAATTGTTATTTTCGCAGTAATGCAATAATTATTCAAACCTATTTGATTGTAAAAGAAGCAATTCTTTATTTGGATAGAATAATGATGCACGAAAAACATAAATGATGGAAATAGGGCAAAAATCTTATCTGAAAATAGTAAATTGTTATTTTCTCAGTAACGCAATAATTATACAAACCTATTTGATTGTAAAAGAAGCAATTCTTTATTTGGATAGGATAATGCTGCATGAGAAACATAAATGATGCAAATAGGGCAAAAATCTTATCTGAACATAGTAAATTGTTATTTTCGCAGTAATGCCATAACTATACAAACCTGTTTGATTGTAAAAGAAGCATTTCTTTATTTGGATAAGGATATCGATGTACGAAATATATAAATGATGGAAATAGGGCAAAAATCTTATCTGAACATAGTAAATTGTTATTTTCGCAGTAATGCAATAACTATATAAACCTATTTGATTGTAAAAGAAGCATTTCTTTATTTAGATAGGATATCGATGTACGAAAAACATAAATGATGGAAATAGGGCAAAAATCTTAACTGAAAATAGTAAATTGTCATTTTCGCTGTAATCCAATAATTATACAAACCTATTTGATTGTAAAAGAAGCAATTCTTTATTTGGATAGGATAATGATGCATGAAAAACATAAATGATGCAAATAGGGCAAAAATCTTATCTGAAAATAGTAAATTGTTATTTTCGCAGTAATGCAATAATTATAAAAACCTATTTGATTGTAAAAGAAGCATTTCTTTATTTGGATAGGATAATGATGCACGAAAAACATAAATGATGGAAATAGGGCAAAAATCTTATCTGAAAATAGTAAATTGTTATTTTCGCAGTAATGCAATAATTATACAAACCTATTTGATTGTAAAAGAAGCAATTCTTTATTTTAATAGGATAATACTGCATGAAAAACGTAAATGATGCAAATAGGGCAAAAATCTTATCTGAACATAGTAAATTGTTATTTTCGCAGTAATGCCATAACTATACAAACCTATTTGATTGTAAAAGAAGCATTTCTTTATTTGGATAGGCTAATGATGCACGAAAAATATAAATGATGCAAATAGGGCAAAAATCTTATCTGAAAATAGTAAATTGTTATTTTCGCAGTAATGCAATAATTATACAAACCTATTTGATTGTAAAAGAAGCATTTCTTTATTTAGATAGGATATCGATGTACGAAATACATAAATGACGGAACTAGGGCAAAAATCTTATCAGAAAATAGTAAATTGTTATTTTCTCAGTAATGCAATAATTATACAAACCTATTTGATGGTAAAAGAAGCAATTCTTTATTTGGATAGGATAATGATGCACGAAAAACATAAATGATGGAAAAGGGCAAAAATTTTATCTGAAAACAGTAAATTGTTATTTTTGCAGTAATGCAATAATTATTCAAACCTATTTGATTGTAAAAGAAGCAATTCTTTATTTGGATAGAATAATGATGCACGAAAAACATAAATGATGCAAATAGGGCAAAAATCTTATCTGAAAATAGTAAATTGTTATTTTCTCAGTAATGCAATAATTATACAAACCTATTTGATTGTAAAAGAAGCAATTCTTTATTAGAATAGGATAATGATGCACGAAAAATATAAATGATGGAAATAGGGCAAAACTCTTATCTGAAAATAGTAAATTGTTATTTTCTCAGTAATGCAATAATTATACAAACCTATTTGATTGTAAAAGAAGCAATTCTTTATTTGGATAGGATAATGCTGCATGAAAAACATAAATGATGCAAATAGGGCAAAAATCTTATCTGAACATAGTAAATTGTTATTTTCGCAGTAATGCCATAACTATACAAACCTATTTGATTGTAAAAGAAGCATTTCTTTATTTGGATAAGGATATCGATGTACGAAATATATAAATGATGGAAATAGGGCAAAAATCTTATCTGAACATAGTAAATTGTTATTTTCGCAGTAATGCAATAACTATATAAATCTATTTGATTGTAAAAGAAGCATTTCTTTATTTAGATAGGATATCGATGTACGAAAAACATAAATGATGGAAATAAGGCAAAAATCTTAACTGAAAATAGTAAATTGTCATTTTCGCTGTAATCCAATAATTATACAAACCTATTTGATTGTAAAAGAAGCAATTCTTTATTTGGATAGGATAATGATGCACGAAAAATATAAATGATGCAAATAGGGTAAAAATCTTATCTGAAAATAGTAAATTGTTATTTTCTTAGTAAAGCAATAATTATACAAACCTATTTGATTGTAAAAGAAGCAATTCTTTATTTGGATAGGATAATGCTGCATGAAAAACATAAATGATGCAAATAGGGCAAAAATCTTATCTGAACATAGTGAATTGTTATTTTCGCAGTAATGCCATAACTATACAAACCTATTTGATTGTAAAAGAAGCATTTCTTTATTTGAATAGGATAATGATGCTCGAAAAATATAAATGATGCAAATAGGGTAAAAATCTTATCTGAAAATAGTAAATTGTTATTTTCTTAGTAAAGCAATAATTATACAAACCTATTTGATTGTAAAAGAAGCAATTCTTTATTTGGATAGGATAATGCTGCATGAAAAACATAAATGTTGCAAATAGGGCAAAAATCTTATCTGAACATAGTAAATTGTTATTTTCGCAGTAATGCCATAACTATACAAACCTATTTGATTGTAAAAGAAGCATTTCTTTATTTAGATAGGATATCGATGTACGAAAAACATAAATGATGGAAATAGGGCAAAAATCTTAACTGAATAGTAAATTGTCATTTTCGCTGTAATCCAATAATTATACAAACCTATTTGATTGTAAAAGAAGCAATTCTTTATTTGGATAGGATAATGATGCACGAAAAATATAAATGATGCAAATAGGGTAAAAATCTTATCTGAAAATAGTAAATTGTTATTTTCTCAGTAAAGCAATAATTATACAAACCTATTTGATTGTAAAAGAAGCAATTCATTATTTGGATAGGATAATGATGCATGAAAAACATAAATGATGCAAATAGGGCAAAAATCTTATCTGAAAATAGTAAATTGTTATTTTCGCAGTAATGCAATAATTATAAAAACCTATTTGATTGTAAAAGAAGCATTTCTTTATTTGGATAGGATAATGATGCACGAAAAACATAAATGATGGAAATAGGGCAAAAATCTTATCTGAAAATAGTAAATTGTTATTTTCGCAGTAATGCAATAATTATACAAACCTATTTGATTGTAAAAGAAGCAATTCTTTATTTTAATAGGATAATACTGCATGAAAAACGTAAATGATGCAAATAGGGCAAAAATCTTATCTGAACATAGTAAATTGTTATTTTCGCAGTAATGCCATAACTATACAAACCTATTTGATTGTAAAAGAAGCATTTCTTTATTTGGATAGGCTAATGATGCACGAAAAATATAAATGATGCAAATAGGGCAAAAATCTTATCTGAAAATAGTAAATTGTTATTTTCGCAGTAATGCAATAATTATACAAACCTATTTGATTGTAAAAGAAGCATTTCTTTATTTAGATAGGATATCGATGTACGAAATACATAAATGACGGAACTAGGGCAAAAATCTTATCAGAAAATAGTAAATTGTTATTTTCTCAGTAATGCAATAATTATACAAACCTATTTGATGGTAAAAGAAGCAATTCTTTATTTGGATAGGATAATGATGCACGAAAAACATAAATGATGGAAAAGGGCAAAAATTTTATCTGAAAACAGTAAATTGTTATTTTTGCAGTAATGCAATAATTATTCAAACCTATTTGATTGTAAAAGAAGCAATTCTTTATTTGGATAGAATAATGATGCACGAAAAACATAAATGATGCAAATAGGGCAAAAATCTTATCTGAAAATAGTAAATTGTTATTTTCTCAGTAATGCAATAATTATACAAACCTATTTGATTGTAAAAGAAGCAATTCTTTATTAGAATAGGATAATGATGCACGAAAAATATAAATGATGGAAATAGGGCAAAACTCTTATCTGAAAATAGTAAATTGTTATTTTCTCAGTAATGCAATAATTATACAAACCTATTTGATTGTAAAAGAAGCAATTCTTTATTTGGATAGGATAATGCTGCATGAAAAACATAAATGATGCAAATAGGGCAAAAATCTTATCTGAACATAGTAAATTGTTATTTTCGCAGTAATGCCATAACTATACAAACCTATTTGATTGTAAAAGAAGCATTTCTTTATTTGGATAAGGATATCGATGTACGAAATATATAAATGATGGAAATAGGGCAAAAATCTTATCTGAACATAGTAAATTGTTATTTTCGCAGTAATGCAATAACTATATAAATCTATTTGATTGTAAAAGAAGCATTTCTTTATTTAGATAGGATATCGATGTACGAAAAACATAAATGATGGAAATAAGGCAAAAATCTTAACTGAAAATAGTAAATTGTCATTTTCGCTGTAATCCAATAATTATACAAACCTATTTGATTGTAAAAGAAGCAATTCTTTATTTGGATAGGATAATGATGCACGAAAAATATAAATGATGCAAATAGGGTAAAAATCTTATCTGAAAATAGTAAATTGTTATTTTCTTAGTAAAGCAATAATTATACAAACCTATTTGATTGTAAAAGAAGCAATTCTTTATTTGGATAGGATAATGCTGCATGAAAAACATAAATGATGCAAATAGGGCAAAAATCTTATCTGAACATAGTGAATTGTTATTTTCGCAGTAATGCCATAACTATACAAACCTATTTGATTGTAAAAGAAGCATTTCTTTATTTGAATAGGATAATGATGCTCGAAAAATATAAATGATGCAAATAGGGTAAAAATCTTATCTGAAAATAGTAAATTGTTATTTTCTTAGTAAAGCAATAATTATACAAACCTATTTGATTGTAAAAGAAGCAATTCTTTATTTGGATAGGATAATGCTGCATGAAAAACATAAATGTTGCAAATAGGGCAAAAATCTTATCTGAACATAGTAAATTGTTATTTTCGCAGTAATGCCATAACTATACAAACCTATTTGATTGTAAAAGAAGCATTTCTTTATTTGGATAAGGATATCGATGTACGAAATATATAAATGATGGAAATAGGGCAAAAATCTTATCTGAACATAGCAAATTGTTATTTTCGCAGTAATGCAATAACTATATAAATCTATTTGATTGTAAAAGAAGCATTTCTTTATTTAGATAGGATATCGATGTACGAAAAACATAAATGATGGAAATAGGGCAAAAATCTTAACTGAATAGTAAATTGTCATTTTCGCTGTAATCCAATAATTATACAAACCTATTTGATTGTAAAAGAAGCAATTCTTTATTTGGATAGGATAATGATGCACGAAAAATATAAATGATGCAAATAGGGTAAAAATCTTATCTGAAAATAGTAAATTGTTATTTTCTCAGTAAAGCAATAATTATACAAACCTATTTGATTGTAAAAGAAGCAATTCATTATTTGGATAGGATAATGATGCATGAAAAACATAAATGATGCAAATAGGGCAAAAATCTTATCTGAAAATAGTAAATTGTTATTTTCGCAGTAATGCAATAATTATACAAACCTATTTGATTGTAAAAGAAGCATCTCTTTATTTGGATAGGATAATGATGCACGAAAAACATAAATGATGGAAATAGGGCAAAAATCTTATCTGAAAATAGTAAATTGTTATTTTCGCAGTAATGCAATAATTATACAAACCTATTTGATTGTAAAAGAAGCAATTCTTTATTTTAATAGGATAATACTGCATGAAAAACATAAATGATTCAAATAGGGCAAAAATCTTATCTGAACATAGTAAATTGTTATTTTCGCAGTAATGCCATAACTATACAAACCTATTTGATTGTAAAAGAAGCATTTCTTTATTTGGATAGGATAATGATGCACGAAAAATATAAATGATGCATATAGGGTAAAAATCTTATCTGAAAATAGTAAATTGTTATTTTCTCAGTAATGCAATAATTATACAAACCTATTTGATTGTAAAAGAAGCAATTCATTATTTGGATAGGATAATGATGCATGAAAAACATAAATGATGCAAATAGGGCAAAAATCTTATCTGAACATAGTTAATTGTTATTTTATCAGTAATGCAATAATGATACAAACCTATTTGAATGTAAAAGAAGCATTTCTTTATTTGGAAAGGATATCGATGTACGAAATACATAAATAATGGAAATAGGGCAAAAATCTTATTAGAAAATAGTAAATTGTTATTTTCTCAGTAATGCAATAATTATACAAACCTATTTGATGGTAAAAGAAGCAATTCTTTATTTGGATAGGATTATGGTGTACGAAATACATAAATGATGGAAATAGGGCAAAAATCTTATCTGAACATAGTAAATTGTTATTTTCGCAGTAATGCCATAACTATACAAACCTATTTGATTGTAAAAGAAGCAATTCTTTATTTGGATAGGATAATGATGCACGAGAAACATAAATGATGGAAATAGGGCAAAAATCTTATCTGAACATTGTAAATTGTTATTTTCTCAGTAACGCAATAATTATACAAACCTATTTGATTGTAAAAGAAGCAATTCTTTATTTGGATAGAATAATGCTGCATGAAAAACATAAATGATGCAAATAGGGCAAAAATCTTATCTGAACATTGTAAATTGTTATTTTCGCAGTAATGCCATAACTATTACAAACCTATTTGATTGTAAAAGAAGCATTTCTTTATTTAGATAGGATATCGATGTACGAAATACATAAATGATGGAAATAGGGCAAAAATCTTATCTGAACATAGTTAATTGTTATTTTCTCAGTAATGCAATAATGATACAAACCTATTTGATTGTAAAAGAAGCATTTCTTTATTTAGATAGGATATCGATGTACGAAATACATAAATGATGGAAATAGGGCAAAAATCTTATCAGAAAATAGTAAATTGTTATTTTCTCAGTAATGCAATAATTATACAAACCTATTTGATGGTAAAAGAAGCAATTCTTTATTTGGATAGGATAATGATGCACGAAAAACATAAATGATGGAAAAGGGAAAAAATTTTATCTGAAAACAGTAAATTGTTATTTTCGCAGTAATGCAATAATTATTCAAACCTATTTGATTGTAAAAGAAGCAATTCTTTATTTGGATAGAATAATGATGCACGAAAAACATAAATGATGGAAATAGGGCAAAAATCTTATCTGAAAATAGTAAATTGTTATTTTCTCAGTAACGCAATAATTATACAAACCTATTTGATTGTAAAAGAAGCAATTCTTTATTTGGATAGGATAATGCTGCATGAAAAACATAAATGATGCAAATAGGGCAAAAATCTTATCTGAACATAGTAAATTGTTATTTTCGCAGTAATGCCATAACTATACAAACCTGTTTGATTGTAAAAGAAGCATTTCTTTATTTGGATAAGGATATCGATGTACGAAATATATAAATGATGGAAATAGGGCAAAAATCTTATCTGAACATAGTAAATTGTTATTTTCGCAGTAATGCAATAACTATATAAACCTATTTGATTGTAAAAGAAGCATTTCTTTATTTAGATAGGATATCGATGTACGAAAAACATAAATGATGGAAATAGGGCAAAAATCTTAACTGAAAATAGTAAATTGTCATTTTCGCTGTAATCCAATAATTATACAAACCTATTTGATTGTAAAAGAAGCAATTCTTTATTTGGATAGGATAATGATGCACGAAAAATATAAATGATGCAAATAGGGTAAAAATCTTATCTGAAAATAGTAAATTGTTATTTTCTCAGTAATGCAATAATTATACAAACCTATTTGATTGTAAAAGAAGCAATTCATTATTTGGATAGGATAATGATGCATGAAAAACATAAATGATGCAAATAGGGCAAAAATCTTATCTGAAAATAGTAAATTGTTATTTTCGCAGTAATGCAATAATTATAAAAACCTATTTGATTGTAAAAGAAGCATTTCTTTATTTGGATAGGATAATGATGCACGAAAAACATAAATGATGGAAATAGTGCAAAAATCTTATCTGAAAATAGTAAATTGTTATTTTCGCAGTAATGCAATAATTATACAAACCTATTTGATTGTAAAAGAAGCAATTCTTTATTTTAATAGGATAATACTGCATGAAAAACGTAAATGATGCAAATAGGGCAAAAATCTTATCTGAACATAGTGAATTGTTATTTTCGCAGTAATGCCATAACTATACAAACCTATTTGATTGTAAAAGAAGCATTTCTTTATTTGGATAGGATAATGATGCTCGAAAAATATAAATGATGCAAATAGGGTAAAAATCTTATCTGAAAATAGTAAATTGTTATTTTCTTAGTAAAGCAATAATTATACAAACCTATTTGATTGTAAAAGAAGCATTTCTTTATTTGGATAGGATAATGATGCACGAAAAACATAAATGATGGAAATAGGGCAAAAATCTTATCTGAAAATAGTAAATTGTTATTTTCGCAGTAATGCAATAATTATACAAACCTATTTGATTGTAAAAGAAGCAATTCTTTATTTGGATAGGATAATGCTGCATGAAAAACATAAATGATGCAAATAGGGCAAAAATGTTATCTGAAAATAGTAAATTGTTATTTTCGCAGTAATGCAATAATTATAAAAACCTATTTGATTGTAAAAGAAGCATTTCTTTATTTGGATAGGATAATGATGCACGAAAAACATAAATGATGGAAATAGGGCAAAAATCTTATCTGAAAATAGTAAATTGTTATTTTCGCAGTAATGCAATAATTATACAAACCTATTTGATTGTAAAAGAAGCAATTCTTTATTTGGATAGGATAATGCTGCATGAAAAACATAAATGATGCAAATAGGGCAAAAATCTTATCTGAACATAGTGAATTGTTATTTTCGCAGTAATGCCATAACTATACAAACCTATTTGATTGTAAAAGAAGCATTTCTTTATTTGGATAAGGATATCGATGTACGAAATATATAAATGATGGAAATAGGGCAAAAATCTTATCTGAACATAGCAAATTGTTATTTTCGCAGTAATGCAATAACTATATAAATCTATTTGATTGTAAAAGAAGCATTTCTTTATTTAGATAGGATATCGATGTACGAAAAACATAAATGATGGAAATAGGGCAAAAATCTTAACTGAATAGTAAATTGTCATTTTCGCTGTAATCCAATAATTATACAAACCTATTTGATTGTAAAAGAAGCAATTCTTTATTTGGATAGGATAATGATGCACGAAAAATATAAATGATGCAAATAGGGTAAAAATCTTATCTGAAAATAGTAAATTGTTATTTTCTCAGTAAAGCAATAATTATACAAACCTGTTTGATTGTAAAAGAAGCAATTCATTATTTGGATAGGATAATGATGCATGAAAAACATAAATGATGCAAATAGGGCAAAAATCTTATCTGAAAATAGTAAATTGTTATTTTCGCAGTAATGCAATAATTATACAAACCTATTTGATTGTAAAAGAAGCATCTCTTTATTTGGATAGGATAATGATGCACGAAAAACATAAATGATGGAAATAGGGCAAAAATCTTATCTGATAATAGTAAATTGTTATTTTCGCAGTAATGCAATAATTATACAAACCTATTTGATTGTAAAAGAAGCAATTCTTTATTTTAATAGGATAATACTGCATGAAAAACATAAATGATTCAAATAGGGCAAAAATCTTATCTGAACATAGTAAATTGTTATTTTCGCAGTAATGCCATAACTATACAAACCTATTTGATTGTAAAAGAAGCATTTCTTTATTTGGATAGGCTAATGATGCACGAAAAATATAAATGATGCATATAGGGTAAAAATCTTATCTGAAAATAGTAAATTGTTATTTTCTCAGTAATGCAATATTTATACAAACCTATTTGATTGTAAAAGAAGCAATTCATTATTTGGATAGGATAATGATGCATGAAAAACATAAATGATGCAAATAGGGCAAAAATCTTATCTGAACATAGTTAATTGTTATTTTATCAGTAATGCAATAATGATACAAACCTATTTGATTGTAAAAGAAGCATTTCTTTATTTGGAAAGGATATCGATGTACGAAATACATAAATAATGGAAATAGGGCAAAAATCTTATTAGAAAATAGTAAATTGTTATTTTCTCAGTAATGCAATAATTATACAAACCTATTTGATGGTAAAAGAAGCAATTCTTTATTTGGATAGGATTATGATGTACGAAATACATAAATGATGGAAATAGGGCAAAAATCTTATCTGAACATAGTAAATTGTTATTTTCGCAGTAATGCCATAACTATACAAACCTATTTGATTGTAAAAGAAGCAATTCTTTATTTGGATAGGATAATGATGCACGAAAAATATAAATGATGGAGATAGGGCAAAAATCTTATCTGAAAATAGTAAATTGTTATTTTCTCAGTAACGCAATAATTATACAAACCTATTTGATAGCAAAAGAAGCAATTCTTTATTTGGATAGGATAATGCTGCATGAAAAACATAAATGATCCAAATAGGGCAAAAATCTTATCTGAACATTGTAAATTGTTATTTTCGCAGTAATGCCATAACTATACAAACCTATTTGATTGTAAAAGAAGCATTTCTTTATTTAGATAGGATATCGATGTACGAAATACATAAATGATGGAAATAGGGCAAAAATCTTATCTGATCATAGTAAATTGTTATTTTCGCAGTAATGCAATAACTATACAAACCTATTTGATTGTAAAAGAAGCATTTCTTTATTTAGATAGGATATCGATGTACGAAATACATAAATGATGGAAATAGGGCAAAAATCTTAACTGAACATAGTTAATTGTTATTTTCTCAGTAATGCAATAATGATACAAACCTATTTGAGCGTAAAAGAAGCATTTCTTTATTTAGATAGGATATCGATGTACGAAATACATAAATGATGGAAATAGGGCAAACATCTTATCAGAAAATAGTAAATTGTTATTTTCTCAGTAATGCAATAATTATACAAACCTATTTGATGGTAAAAGAAGCAATTCTTTATTTGGATAGGATAATGATGCACGAAAAACATGAATGATGGAAAAGGGCAAAAATTTTATCTGAAAACAGTAAATTGTTGTTTTCGCAGTAATGCAATAATTATTCAAACCTATTTGATTGTAAAAGAAGCAATTCTTTATTTGGATAGAATAATGATGCACGAAAAACATAAATGATGGAAATAGGGCAAAAATCTTATCTGAAAATAGTAAATTGTTATTTTCTCAGTAACGCAATAATTATACAAACCTATTTGATTGTAAAAGAAGCAATTCATTATTTGGATAGGATAATGATGCATGAAAAACATAAATGATGCAAATAGGGCAAAAATCTTATCTGAAAATAGTAAATTGTTATTTTCGCAGTAATGCCATAACTATACAAACCTATTTGATTGTAAAAGAAGCAATTCTTTATTTGGATAGGATAATGATGCACGAAAAATATAAATGATGGAGATAGGGCAAAAATCTTATCTGAAAATAGTAAATTGTTATTTTCTCAGTAACGCAATAATTATACAAACCTATTTGATAGCAAAAGAAGCAATTCTTTATTTGGATAGGATAATGCTGCATGAAAAACATAAATGATCCAAATAGGGCAAAAATCTTATCTGAACATTGTAAATTGTTATTTTCGCAGTAATGCCATAACTATACAAACCTATTTGATTGTAAAAGAAGCATTTCTTTATTTAGATAGGATATCGATGTACGAAATACATAAATGATGGAAATAGGGCAAAAATCTTATCTGATCATAGTAAATTGTTATTTTCGCAGTAATGCAATAACTATACAAACCTATTTGATTGTAAAAGAAGCATTTCTTTATTTAGATAGGATATCGATGTACGAAATACATAAATGATGGAAATAGGGCAAAAATCTTAACTGAACATAGTTAATTGTTATTTTCTCAGTAATGCAATAATGATACAAACCTATTTGAGCGTAAAAGAAGCATTTCTTTATTTAGATAGGATATCGATGTACGAAATACATAAATGATGGAAATAGGGCAAACATCTTATCAGAAAATAGTAAATTGTTATTTTCTCAGTAATGCAATAATTATACAAACCTATTTGATGGTAAAAGAAGCAATTCTTTATTTGGATAGGATAATGATGCACGAAAAACATGAATGATGGAAAAGGGCAAAAATTTTATCTGAAAACAGTAAATTGTTGTTTTCGCAGTAATGCAATAATTATTCAAACCTATTTGATTGTAAAAGAAGCAATTCTTTATTTGGATAGAATAATGATGCACGAAAAACATAAATGATGGAAATAGGGCAAAAATCTTATCTGAAAATAGTAAATTGTTATTTTCTCAGTAACGCAATAATTATACAAACCTATTTGATTGTAAAAGAAGCAATTCATTATTTGGATAGGATAATGATGCATGAAAAACATAAATGATGCAAATAGGGCAAAAATCTTATCTGAAAATAGTAAATTGTTATTTTCGCAGTAATGCAATAATTATACAAACCTATTTGATTGTAAAAGAAGCATTTCTTTATTTGGATAAGGATATCGATGTACGAAATATATAAATGATGGAAATAGGGCAAAAATCTTATCTGAACATAGTAAATTGATATTTTCGCAGTAATGCAATAACTATATAAACCTATTTGATTGTAAAAGAAGCATTTCTTTATTTAGATAGGATATCGATGTACGAAAAAAATAAATGATGGAAATAGGGCAAAAATCTTAACTGAAAATAGTAAATTGTCATTTTCGCTGTAATCCAATAATTATACAAACCTATTTGATTGTAAAAGAAGCAATTCATTATTTGGATAGGATAATGATGCACGAAAATCATAAATGATGGAAATAGGGCAAAAATCTTATCAGAAAATAGTAAATTGTTATTTTCTCAGTAATGCAATAATTATACAAACCTATTTGATGGTAAAAGAAGCAATTCTTTATTTGGATAGGATAATGATGCACGAAAAACATAAATGATGGAAAAGGGCAAAAATTTTATCTGAAAACAGTAAATTGTTATTTTCGCAGTAATGCAATAATTATTCAAACCTATTTGATTGTAAAAGAAGCAATTCTTTATTTGGATAGAATAATGATGCACGAAAAACATGAATGATGGAAATAGGGCAAAAATCTTATCTGAACATAGTAAATTGTTATTTTCGCAGTAATGCCATAACTATACAAACCTATTTGATTGTAAAAGAAGCATTTCTTTATTTGGATAAGGATATCGATGTACGAAATATATAAATGATGGAAATAGGGCAAAAATCTTATCTGAACATAGTAAATTGTTATTTTCGCAGTAATGCAATAACTATATAAACCTATTTGATTGTAAAAGAAGCATTTCTTTATTTAGATAGGATATCGATGTTCGAAAAACATAAATGATGGAAATAGGGCAAAAATCTTAACTGAAAATAGTAAATTGTCATTTTCGCTGTAATCCAATAATTATACAAACCTATTTGATTGTAAAAGAAGCAATTCATTATTTGGATAGGATAATGATGCATGAAAAACATAAATGATGCAAATAGGGCAAAAATCTTATCTGAAAATAGTAAATTGTTATTTTCGCAGTAATGCAATAATTATAAAAACCTATTTGATTGTAAAAGAAGCATTTCTTTATTTGGATAGGATAATGATGCACGAAAAATATAAATGATGGAAATAGGGCAAAAATCTTATCTGAAAATAGTAAATTGTTATTTTCGCAGTAATGCAATAATTATACAAACTTATTTGATTGTAAAAGAAGCAATTATTTATTTGGATAGGATAATGATGCACGAAAAATATAAATGATGGAAATAGGGCAAAAATCTTATCTGAAAATAGTAAATTGTTATTTTCTCAGTAATGCAATAATTATACAAACCTGTTTGATTGTAAAAGAAGCAATTCTTTATTTTAATAGGATAATACTGCATGAAAAACATAAATGATGGAAATAGGGCAAAAATCTTATCTGAACATAGTAAATTGTTATTTTAGCAGTAATGCCGTAACTATACAAACCTATTTGATTGTAAAAGAAGCATTTCTTTATTTGGATAGGATATCGATGTACGAAATATATAAATGATGGAAATAGGGCAAAAGTCTTATCTGAGCATAGTCAATTGTTATTTTCGCAGTAATGCAATAACTATACAAACCTATTTGATTGTAAAAGAAGCATTTCTTTATTTAGATAGGATATCGATGTACGAAATACATAAATTATGGAAATAGGGCAAAAATCTTATCTGAACATAGTAAATTGTTATTTTCGCAGTAATGCAATAACTATACAAACCAATTTGATTGTAAAAGAAGCATTTCTTTATTTGGATAGGATATCGATGTACGAAATACATAAATAATGGAAATAGGGCAAAAATCTTATCAGAAAATAGTAAATTGTTATTTTCTCAGTAATGCAATAATTACACAAACCTATTTGATGGTAAAAGAAGCAATTCTTTATTTTAATAGGATAATGATGCACGAAAAACATAAATGATGGAAAAGGGCAAAAATTTTATCTGAAAACAGTAAATTGTTATTTTCGCAGTAATGCAATAATTATACAAACCTATTTGATTGTAAAAGAAGCAATTCTTTATTTGGATAGAATAATGATGCACGAAAAACATAAATGATGGAAAAAGGCAAAAATTTTATCTGAAAACAGAAAATTGTTTTTTCGCAGTAATGCAATAATTATACAAACCTATTTGATTGTAAAGAAGCAATTCTTTATTTGGATAGAATAATGATGTACGAAATACATAAATGATGGAAATAGGGCAAAAATCTTATCTGAAAATAGTGAATTGTTATTTTCGCAGTAATGCAATAATTATAAAAACCTATTTGATTGTGAAAGAAGCATTTCTTTATTTGGATAGGATAATGATGCACGAAAAACATAAATGATGGAAATAGGGCAAAAATCTTATCTGAAAATAGTAAATTGTTATTTTCGCAGTAATGCAATAATTATACAAACCTATTTGATTGTAAAAGAAGCATTTCTTTATTTAGATAGGATATCGATGTACGAAATACATAAATGACGGAAATAGGGCAAAAATCTTATCAGAAAATAGTAAATTGTTATTTTCTCAGTAATGCAATAATTATTCAAACCTATTTGATTGTAAAAGAAGCAATTCTTTATTTGGATAGAATAATGATGCACGAAAAACATAAATGATGGAAAAGGGCAAAAATTTTATCTGAAAACAGTAAATTGTTATTTTCGCAGTAATGCAATAATTATTCAAACCTATTTGATTGTAAAAGAAGCAATTCTTTATTTGGATAGAATAATGATGCACGAAAAACATAAATGATGGAAATAGGGCAAAAATCTTATCTGAAAATAGTAAATTGTTATTTTCTCAGTAACGCAATAATTATACAAACCTATTTGATTGTAAAAGAAGCAATTCTTTATTTGGATAGGATAATGCTGCAGGAAAAACATAAATGATGCAAATAGGGCAAAAATCTTATCTGAACATAGTAAATTGTTATTTTCGCAGTAATGCAATAACTATATAAACCTATTTGATTGTAAAAGAAGCATTTCTTTATTTAGATAGGATATCGATGTACGAAAAACATAAATGATGGAAATAGGGCAAAAATCTTAACTGAAAATAGTAAATTGTCATTTTCGCAGTAATGCCATAACTATACAAACCTATTTGATTGTAAAAGAAGCATTTCTTTATTTGGATAAGGATATCGATGTACGAAATATATAAATGATGGAAATAGGGCAAAAATCTTATCTGAACATAGTAAATTGTTATTTTCGCAGTAATGCAATAACTATATAAACCTATTTGATTGTAAAAGAAGCATTTCTTTATTTAGATAGGATATCGATGCACGAAAAACATAAATGATGGAAATAGGGCAAAAATCTTAACTGAAAATAGTAAATTGTCATTTTCGCTATAATCCAATAATTATACAAACCTGTTTGATTGTAAAAGAAGCATTTCTTTATTTAGATAGGATATCGATGCACGAAAAACATAAATGATGGAAATAGGGCAAAAATCTTATCTGAAAATAGTAAATTATTATTTTCGCAGTAATGCAATAATTATACAAACCTATTTGATTGTAAAACAAGCAATTCTTTATTTGGATAGGATAATGATGCACGAAAAATATAAATGATGGAAATAGGGCAAAAATCTTATCTGAAAATAGTAAATTGTTATTTTCTCAGTAATGCAATAATTATACAAACTTGTTTGATTGTAAAAGAAGCAATTCTTTATTTTAATAGGATAATACTGCACGAAAAACATAAATGATGGAAAAGGGCAAAAATTTTATCTGAAAACAGTAAATTGTTATTTTCGCAGTTTTACCGTTCTAATACTACCATAAGGATTCCAGAAAACTTAGTAGTTTTCTTAATAATAATGATTAAAATAATTATTCACGTACTGATAATATTAAGCATACTAATAAGAATATTAATGATTATAGTTAGAATAATGAGAGCAGCAATTTTTATAGCGACAATGCTCATATAACATTACTAAAACTAATAAGGCTTACTATAATAATAACACCGAGAATAATTTTATTAACAATATTTAAGTAATTACTAGAGTAATTTTTATAATTTTAATAATACCAGTAAACAAGAATTTTTACCATTCTAATACTACCATAAGGATTCCAGAAAACTTAGTAGTTTTCTTAATAATAATGAATAAAATAATTATTCACGTACTGATAATATTAAGTATACTAATAAGAATATTAATGATTATAGTTAGAATAATGAGAGCAGCAATTTTTATAGCGACAATACTAATATAACATTACTAAAACTAATAAGGCTTACTATAATAATAACACCGAGAACAATTTTATTAACAATATTTAAGTAATTACTAGAGTAATTTTTATAATTTTAATAATACCAGTAATCAAGAATTTTTACCGTTCTATTACTACCATAAGGATTCCAGAAAACTTAGTAGTTTTCTTAATAATAATGATTAAAATAATTATTGACGTACTCATAATATTAAGCATACTAATAAGAATATTAATGATTATAGTTAGAATAATGAGAGCAGCAATTTTTATAGCGACAATACTAATATAACATTACTAAAACTAATAAGGCTTACTATAATAATAACACCGAGAATAATTTTATTAACAATATTTAAGTAATTACTAGAGTAATTTTTATAATTTTAATAATACCAGTAATCAAGAATTTTTACCATTCTAATACTACCATAAGGATTCCAGAAAACTTAGTAGTTTTCTTAATAATAATGATTAAAATAATTATTGACGTACTCATAATATTAAGCATACTAATAAGAATATTAATGATTATAGTTAGAATAATGAGAGCAGCAATTTTTATAGCGACAATACTAATATAACATTACTAAAACTAATAAGGCTTACTATAATAATAACACCGAGAATAATTTTATTAACAATATTTAAGTAATTACTAGAGTAATTTTTATAATTTTAATAATACCAGTAATCAAGAATTTTTACCGTTCTAATACTACCATAAGGATTCCAGAAAACTTAGTAGTTTTCTTAATAATAACGATTAAAATAATTATTCACGTACTGTTAATATTAAGTATACTAATAAGAATATTAATGATTATAGTTAGAATAATGAAAGCAGCAATTTTTATAGCGACAATACTAATAAAACATTACTAAAACTAATAAGGCTTACTATAATAATAACACATAGAATAATTTTATTAACAGTATTTAAATAATTACTATAGTAATTTTTTAATTTTAATAATACCAGTAATCAAGAATTTTTACCGTTCTAATACTACCATAAGGATTCCAGAAAACTTAGTAGTTTTCTTAATAATAATGGTTAAAATAATTATTCAAGTACTGATAATATTAAGCATACTAATAAGAATATTAATGATTATAGTTAAAATAATGAGAGCAGCAATTTTTATAGCGACAATACTAATATAACATTACTAAAACTAATAAGGCTTACTATAATAATAACACATAGAATAATTTTATTAACAATATTTAAGTAATTACTGGAGTAATTTTTATAATTTTAATAATACCAGTAATCAAGAATTTTTACCGTTCTAATACTACCATAAGGATTCCAGAAAACTTAGTAGTTTTCTTAATAATAATGATTAAAATAATTATTCACGTACTGATAATATTAAGCATACTAATAAGAATGTTAATGATTATAGTTAGAATAATGAGAGCAGCAATTTTTATAGCGACAATGCTCATATAACATTACTAAAACTAATAAGGCTTACTATAATAATAACACCGAGAATAATTTTATTAACAATATTTAAGTAATTACTAGAGTAATTTTTATAATTTTAATAATACCAGTAATCAAGAATTTTTACCGTACTAATCCTACCATAAGAATTCCAGAAAACTTAGTAGTTTTCTTAATAATAATGATTAAAATAATTATTCACGTACTGATAATATTAAGTATACTAATAAGAATATTAATGATTATAGTTAGAATAATGAGAGCAGCAATTTTTATAGCGACAATACTAATATAACATTACTAAAACTAATAAGGCTTACTATAATAATAACACCGAGAACAATTTTATTAACAATATTTAAGTAATTACTAGAGTAATTTTTATAATTTTAATAATACCAGTAATCAAGAATTTTTACCGTTCTAATACTACCATAAGGATTCCAGAAAACTTAGTAGTTTTCTTAATAATAATGATTAAACTAATTATTCACGTACTGATAATATTAAGTATACTAATAAGAATATTAATGATTATAGCTAAAATAATGAGAGCAGCAATTTTTATAGCGACAATACTAATATAACATTACTAAAACTAATAAGGCTTACTATAATAATAACACCGAGAATAATTTTATTAACAATATTTAAGTAATTACTAGAGTAATTTTTATAATTTTAATAATACCAGTAAACAAGAATTTTTACCGTTCTAATACTACCATAAGGATTCCAGAAAACTTAGTAGTTTTCTTAATAATAATGATTAAAATAATTATTCACGTACTGATAATATTAAGTATACTAATAAGAATATTAATGATTATAGTTAGAATAATGAGAGCAGCAATTTTTATAGCGACAATACTAATATAACATTACTAAAACTAATAAGGCTTACTATAATAATAACACATAGAAATATTTTATTAACAATATTTAAGTAATTACTAGAGTAATTTTTATAATTTTAATAATACCAGTAATCAAGAATTTTTACCGTTCTAATACTACCATAAGGATTCCAGAAAACTTAGTAGTTTTCTTAATAATAATGAATAAAATAATTATTCACGTACTGATAATACTAAGTATACTTATAAGAATATTAATGATTATAGTTAGAATAATGAGAGCAGCAATTTTATAGCGACAATACTAATATAACATTACTAAAACTAATAAGGCTTACTATAATAATAACACCGAGAACAATTTTATTAACAATATTTCAGTAATTACTAGAGTAATTTTTATAATTTTAATAATACCAGTAATAAAGAATTTTTACCGTTCTAATACTACCATAAGGATTCCAGAAAACTTAGTAGTTTTCTTAATAATAATGATTAAAATAATTATTGACGTACTGATAATATTAAGCATACTAATAAGAATATTAATGATTATAGTTAGAATAATGAGAGCAGCAATTTTTATAGCCACAATACTAATATAACATTACTAAAACTAATAAGGCTTACTATAATAATAACACCGAGAATAAATTTATTAACAATATTTAAGTAATTACTAGAGTAATTTTTATAATTTTAATAATACCAGTAATCAAGAATTTTTACCGTTCTAATACTACCATAAGGATTCCAGAAAACTTAGTAGTTTTCTTAATAATAACGATTAAAATAATTATTCACGTACTGTTAATATTAAGTATACTAATAAGAATATTAATGATTATAGTTAGAATAATGAAAGCAACAATTTTTATAGCGACAATACTAATAAAACATTACTAAAACTAATAAGGCTTACTATAATAATAACACATAGAATAATTTTATTAACAGTATTTAAATAATTACTATAGTAATTTTTTAATTTTAATAATACCAGTAATCAAGAATTTTTACCGTTCTAATACTACCATAAGGATTCCAGAAAACTTAGTAGTTTTCTTAATAATAATGATTAAAATAATTATTGACGTACTGATAATATTAAGCATACTAATAAGAATATTAATGATTATAGTTAGAATAATGAGAGCAGCAATTTTCATAGCGACAATACTAATATAACATTACTAAAACTAATAAGGCTTACTATAATAATAACACCGAGAATAATTTTATTAACAGTATTTAAGTAATTACTAGAGTAATTTTTATAATTTTAATAATACCAGTGATCAAGAATTTTTACCGTTCTAATACTACCATAAGGATTCCAGAAAACTTAGTAGTTTTCTTAATAATAATGATTAAAATAATTATTCACGTACTGATAATATTAAGTATACTAATAAGAATATTAATGATTATAGTTAGAATAATGAGAGCAGCAATTTGTTTAGCGACAATACTAATATAACATTACTAAAACTAATAAGGCTTACTATAATAATAACACCGAGAATAAATTTATTAACAATATTTAAGTAATTACTAGAGTAATTTTTATAATTTTAATAATACCAGTAATCAAGAATTTTTACCGTTCTAATACTACCATAAGGATTCCAGAAAACTTAGTAGTTTTCTTAATAATAACGATTAAAATAATTATTCACGTACTGTTAATATTAAGTATACTAATAAGAATATTAATGATTATAGTTAGAATAATGAAAGCAACAATTTTTATAGCGACAATACTAATAAAACATTACTAAAACTAATAAGGCTTACTATAATAATAACACATAGAATAATTTTATTAACAGTATTTAAATAATTACTATAGTAATTTTTTAATTTTAATAATACCAGTAATCAAGAATTTTTACCGTTCTAATACTACCATAAGGATTCCAGAAAACTTAGTAGTTTTCTTAATAATAATGATTAAAATAATTATTGACGTACTGATAATATTAAGCATACTAATAAGAATATTAATGATTATAGTTAGAATAATGAGAGCAGCAATTTTCATAGCGACAATACTAATATAACATTACTAAAACTAATAAGGCTTACTATAATAATAACACCGAGAATAATTTTATTAACAGTATTTAAGTAATTACTAGAGTAATTTTTATAATTTTAATAATACCAGTGATCAAGAATTTTTACCGTTCTAATACTACCATAAGGATTCCAGAAAACTTAGTAGTTTTCTTAATAATAATGATTAAAATAATTATTCACGTACTGATAATATTAAGTATACTAATAAGAATATTAATGATTATAGTTAGAATAATGAGAGCAGCAATTTGTTTAGCGACAATACTAATATAACATTACTAAAACTAATAAGGCTTACTATAATAATAACACCGAGAATAATTTTATTAACAGTATTTCAGTAATTACTAGAGTAATTTTTATAATTTTAATAATACCAGTAATCAAGAATTTTTACCGTTCTAATACTACCATAAGGATTCCAGAAAACTTAGTAGTTTTCTTAATAATAATGATTAAAATAATTATTCACGTACTGATAATATTAAGTATACTAATAAGAATATTAATGATTATAGTTAAAATAACGAGAGCAGCAATTTTTATAGCTACAATACTAATATAACATTACTAAAACTAATAAGGCTTACTATAATAATAACACATAGAATAATTTTATTAACAGTATTTAAGTAATTACTAGAGTAATTTTTATAATTTTAATAATACCAGTAATCAAGAATTTTTACCGTTCTAATACTACCATAAGGATTCCAGAAAACTTAGCAGTTTTCTTAATAATAATGATTAAAATAATTATTCACGTACTGATAATATTAAGTATACTAATAAGAATATTAATGATTATAGTTAAAATAATGAGAGCAGCAATTTTTATAGCGACAATACTAATATAACATTACTAAAACTAATAAGGATTACTATAATAATAACACATAGAAGTATTTTATTAACAATATTTAAGTAATTACTAGAGTAATTTTTATAATTTTAATAATACCCGTAATCAAGAATTTTTACCGTTCTAATACTACCATAAGAATTCCAGAAAACTTAGTAGTTTTCTTAATAATAATGATTAAAATAATTATTGACGTACTGATAATATAAAGCATACTAATAAGAATATTAATGATTATAGTTAGAATAATGAGAGCAGCAATTTTTATAGCGACAATACTAATATAACATTACTAAAACTAATAAGGCTTACTATAATAATAACACCGAGAATAATTTTATTAACAGTATTTAAGTAATTACTAGAGTAATTTTTATAATTTTAATAATACCAGTAATCAAGAATTTTTACCGTTCTAATACTGCCATAAGGATTCCAGAAAACTTAGTAGTTTTCTTAATAATAATGATTAAAATAATTATTCACGTACTGATAATATTAAGTATACTAATAAGAATATTAATGATTATAGTTAGAATAATGAGAGCAGCAATTTGTTTAGCGACAATACTAATATAACATTACTAAAACTGATAAGGCTTACTATAATAATAACACCGAGAATAATTTTATTAACAGTATTTCAGTAATTACTAGAGTAATTTTTATAATTTTAATAATACCAGTAATCAAGAATTTTTACCGTTCTAATACTACCATAAGGATTCCAGAAAACTTAGTAGTTTTCTTAATAATAATGAATAAAATGATTATTCACGTACTGATAATATTAAGCATACTAATAAGAATATTAATGATTATAGTTAGAATAATGAGTGCAGCAATTTTTATAGCGACAATACTAATATAACATTACTAAAACTAATAAGGCTTACTATAATAATAACACATAGAAATATTTTATTAACAATATTTAAGTAATTACTAGAGTAATTTTTATAATTTTAATAATACCAGTAAACAAGAATTTTTACCGTTCTAATACTACCATAAGGATTCCAGAAAACTTAGTAGTTTTCTTAATAATAATGATTAAAATAATTATTCACGTACTGATAATATTAAGTATACTAATAAGAATATTAATGATTATAGTTAAAATAATGAGAGCAGCAATTTTTATAGCGACAATACTAATATAACATTACTAAAACTAATAAGGCTTACTATAATAATAACACCGAGAACAATTTTATTAACAATATTTAAGTAATTACTAGAGTAATTTTTATAATTTTAATAATACCAGTAATCAAGAATTTTTACCGTTCTAATACTACCATAAGGATTCCAGAAAACTTAGTAGTTTTCGTAATAATAATGATTAAAATAATTATTCACGTACTGATAATATTAAGCATACTAATAAGAATATTAATGATTATAGTTAGAATAATGAGAGCAGCAATTTTTATAGCGACAATACTAATATAACATTACTAAAACTAATAAGGCTTACTATAATAATAACACCGAGAATAATTTTATTAACAATATTTAAGTAATTACTAGAGTAATTTTTATAATTTTAATAATACCAGTAATCAAGAATTTTTACCGTTCTAATACTACCATAAGGATTCCAGAAAACTTAGTAGTTTTCTTAATAATAATGATTAAAATAATTATTCACGTACTGATAATATTAAGCATACTAATAATAATATTAATGATTATAGTTAGAATAATGAGAGCAGCAATTTTTATAGCGACAATACTAATATAACATTAATAAAACTAATAAGGCTTCATATAATAATAACACCGAGAATAATTTTATTAACAATATTTAAGTAATTACTAGAGTAATTTTTATAATTTTAATAATACCAGTAATCAAGAATTTTTACCGTTCTAATACTACCATAAGGATTCCAGAAAATTAAGTATTTTTCTTAATAATAATGATTAAAATAATTATTAACGTACTGATAATATTAAGTATACTAATAAGAATATTAATGATTATAGTTAGAATAATGAGAGCAGCAACTTGTTTAGCGATAATACTAATATAACATTACTAAAGCTAATAAGGCTTACTATAATAATAACACCGAGAATAATTTTATTAACAGTATTTAAGTAATTACTAGAGTAATTTTTATAATTTTAATAATACCAGTAATCAATAATTTTTACCGTTCTAATACTACCATAAGGATTCCAGAAAACTTAGTAGTTTTCTTAATAATAATTATTAAAATAATTATTCACGTACTGATAATATTAAGTATACTAATAAGAATATTAATGATTATAGTTAGAATAATGAAAGCAGCAATTTTTATAGCGACAATACTAATAAAACATTACTAAAACTAATAAGGCTTACTATAATAATAACACCGAGAATAATTTTATTAAAACTATTTAAGTAATTACTAGAGTAATTTTTATAATTTTAATAATACCAGTAATCAAGAATTTTTACCGTTCTAATACTACCATAAGGATTCCAGAAAACTTAGTAGTTTTCTTAATAATGATTAAAATAATTATTCACGTACTGATAATATTAAGTATACTAATAAGGATATTAATGATTATAGCTAAAATAATGAGAGCAGCAATTTATTTAGCGACAAATTCTAATATAACATTACTAAAACTAATAAGGCTTACTATAATAATAACACCGAGAAAATTTTATTAACAATATTTAAGTAATTACTAGAGTAATTTTTATAATTTTAATAATACCAGTAATCAAGAATTTTTACCGTTCTAATACTACCATAAGGATTCCAGAAAACTTAGTAGTTTTCTTAATAATAATGATTAAAATAATTATTCACGTACTGATAATATTAAGCATACTAATAAGAATATTAATGATTATAGTTAGAATAATGAGAGCAGCAATTTTTATAGCGACAATACTAATATAACATTACTAAAACTAATAAGGCTTACTATAATAATAACACATAGAAATATTTTATTAACAATATTTAAGTAATTACTAGAGTAATTTTTATAATTTTAATAATACCAGTAATCAAGAATTTTTACCGTTCTAATACTACCATGAGGATTCCAGAAAACTTAGCAGTTTTCTTAATAATAATGAATAAAATAATTATTCACGTACTGATAATATTAAGTATACTAATAAGAATATTAATGATTGTAGTTAGAATAATGAGAGCAGCAATTTGTTTAGCGACAATACTAATATAACATTACTAAAACTAATAAGGCTTACTATAATAATAACACCGAGAATAATTTTATTAACAGTATTTAAGTAATTACTAGAGTAATTTTTATAATTTTAATAATACCAGTAATCAAGAATTTTTACCGTTATAATACTACCATAAGGATTCCAGAAAACTTAGTAGTTTTCTTAATAATAATGATTAAAATAATTATTCACGTACTGATAATTTTAAGTATACTAATAAGAATATTAATGATTATAGTTAAAATAATGAGAGCAGCAATTTTTATAGCGACAATACTAATATAACATTACTAAAACTAATAAGGCTTACTATAATAATAACACATAGAAATATTTTATTAACAATATTTAAGTAATTACTAGAATAATTTTCATAATTTTAATAATACCAGTAATCAAGAATTTTTACCGTTCTAATACTACCATAAGAATTCCAGGAAACTTAGTAGTTTTCTTAATAATAATGATTAAAATAATTATTCACGTACTGATAATATTAAGTATACTAATAAGAATATTAATGATTATAGTTAAAATAATGAGAGCAGCAATTTTTATAGCGACAATTGTAATATAACATTACTAAAACTAATAAGGCTTACTATAATAATAACACATACAAATATTTTATTAACAATATTTAAGTAATTACTAGAATAATTTTCATAATTTTAATAATACCAGTAATCAAGAATTTTTACCGTTCTAATACTACCATAAGAATTCCAGGAAACTTAGTAGTTTTCTTAATAATAATGATTAAAATAATTATTCACGTACTGATAATATTAAGTATACTAATAAGAATATTAATGATTATAGTTAAAATAATGAGAGCAGCAATTTTTATAGCGACAATACTAATATAACATTACTAAAACTAATAAGGCTTACTATAATAATAACACATAGAAGTATTTTATTAACAATATTTAAGTAATTACAAGAGTAATTTTTATAATTTTGATAATACCAGTAATCAAGAATTTTTACCGTTCTAATACTACCATAAGGTTTCCAGATAACTTAGTAGTTTTCTAAATAATAATGATTAAACTAATTATTCACGTACTGATAATATTAAGTATACTAATAAGAATATTAATGATTATAGTTAGAATAATGAAAGCAGCAATTTTTATAGCGACAATACTAATAACACATTACTAAAACTAATAAGGCTTACTATAATAATAACACCGAGAATAATTTTATTAAAAATATTTAAGTAATTACTAGAGTAATTTTTACAATTTTAATAATACCAGTAATCAAGAATTTTTACCGTTCTAATACTACCATAAGGATTCCAGAAAACTTAGTAGTTTTCTTAATAATAATGATTAAAGTAATTATTCACGTACTGATAATACTAAGTATACTAATAAGAATATTAATGATTATAGTTAAAATAATGAGAGCAGCAATTTTTATAGCGACAATACTAATATAACATTACTAAAACTAATAAGGCTTACTATAATAATAACACATAGAAGTATTTTATTAACAATATTTAAGTAATTACTAGAGTAATATTTATAATTTTAATAATACCAGTAATCAAGAATTTTTACCGTTCTAATACTACCATAAGGATTCCAGAAAACTTAGTAGTTTTCTTAATAATAATGATTAAAATAATTATTCACGTACTGATAATATTAAGCATACTAATAATAATATTAATGATTATAGTTAGAATAATGAGAGCAGCAATTTTTATAGCGACAATACTAATATAACATTAATAAAACTAATAAGGCTTCATATAATAATAACACCGAGAATAATTTTATTAACAATATTTAAGTAATTACTAGAGTAATTTTTATAATTTTAATAATACCAGTAATCAAGAATTTTTACCGTTCTAATACTACCATAAGGATTCCAGAAAATTAAGTATTTTTCTTAATAATAATGATTAAAATAATTATTAACGTACTGATAATATTAAGTATACTAATAAGAATATTAATGATTATAGTTAGAATAATGAGAGCAGCAACTTGTTTAGCGATAATACTAATATAACATTACTAAAGCTAATAAGGCTTACTATAATAATAACACCGAGAATAATTTTATTAACAGTATTTAAGTAATTACTAGAGTAATTTTTATAATTTTAATAATACCAGTAATCAATAATTTTTACCGTTCTAATACTACCATAAGGATTCCAGAAAACTTAGTAGTTTTCTTAATAATAATTATTAAAATAATTATTCACGTACTGATAATATTAAGTATACTAATAAGAATATTAATGATTATAGTTAGAATAATGAAAGCAGCAATTTTTATAGCGACAATTCTAATAAAACATTACTAAAACTAATAAGGCTTACTATAATAATAACACCGAGAATAATTTTATTAAAACTATTTAAGTAATTACTAGAGTAATTTTTATAATTTTAATAATACCAGTAATCAAGAATTTTTACCGTTCTAATACTACCATAAGGATTCCAGAAAACTTAGTAGTTTTCTTAATAATGATTAAAATAATTATTCACGTACTGATAATATTAAGTATACTAATAAGGATATTAATGATTATAGCTAAAATAATGAGAGCAGCAATTTATTTAGCGACAAATTCTAATATAACATTACTAAAACTAATAAGGCTTACTATAATAATAACACCGAGAAAATTTTATTAACAATATTTAAGTAATTACTAGAGTAATTTTTATAATTTTAATAATACCAGTAATCAAGAATTTTTACCGTTCTAATACTACCATAAGGATTCCAGAAAACTTAGTAGTTTTCTTAATAATAATGATTAAAATAATTATTCACGTACTGATAATATTAAGCATACTAATAAGAATATTAATGATTATAGTTAGAATAATGAGAGCAGCAATTTTTATAGCGACAATACTAATATAACATTACTAAAACTAATAAGGCTTACTATAATAATAACACCGAGTATAATTTTATTAACAATATTTAAGTAATTACTAGAGTAATTTTTATAATTTTAATAATACCAGTAATCAAGAATTTTTACCATTCTAATACTACCATAAGGATTCCAGAAAACTTAGTAGTTTTCTTAATAATAATGATTAAAATAATTATTCTCGTACTGATAATATTAAATAAACTAATAAGAATATTAATGATTATAGTTAAAATAATGAGAGCAGCAATTTTTATAGCGACAATACTAATATAACATTACTAAAACTAATAAGGCTTACTATAATAATAACACATAGAAATATTTTATTAACAATATTTAAGTAATTACTAGAGTAATTTTTATAATTTTAATAATACCAGTAATCAAGAATTTTTACCGTTCTAATACTACCATAAGGATTCCAGAAAATTAAGTAGTTTTCTTAATAATAATGATTAAAATAATTATTAACGTACTGATAATATTAAGTATACTAATAAGAATATTAATGATTATAGTTAGAATAATGAGAGCAGCAACTTGTTTAGCGATAATACTAATATAACATTACTAAAGCTAATAAGGCTTACTATAATAATAACACCGAGAATAATTTTATTAACAGTATTTAAGTAATTACTAGAGTAATTTTTATAATTTTAATAATACCAGTAATCAATAATTTTTACCGTTCTAATACTACCATAAGGATTCCAGAAAACTTAGTAGTTTTCTTAATAATAATTATTAAAATAATTATTCACGTACTGATAATATTAAGTATACTAATAAGAATATTAATGATTATAGTTAGAATAATGAAAGCAGCAATTTTTATAGCGACAATACTAATAAAACATTACTAAAACTAATAAGGCTTACTATAATAATAACACCGAGAATAATTTTATTAAAACTATTTAAGTAATTACTAGAGTAATTTTTATAATTTTAATAATACCAGTAATCAAGAATTTTTACCGTTCTAATACTACCATAAGGATTCCAGAAAACTTAGTAGTTTTCTTAATAATAATGATTAAAATAATTATTCACGTACTGATAATATTAAGCATACTAATAAGAATATTAATGATTATAGTTAGAATAATGAGAGCAGCAATTTTTATAGCGACAATACTAATATAACATTACTAAAACTAATAAGGCTTACTATAATAATAACACCGAGTATAATTTTATTAACAATATTTAAGTAATTACTAGAGTAATTTTTATAATTTTAATAATACCAGTAATCAAGAATTTTTACCATTCTAATACTACCATAAGGATTCCAGAAAACTTAGTAGTTTTCTTAATAATAATGATTAAAATAATTATTCACGTACTGATAATATTAAATAAACTAATAAGAATATTAATGATTATAGTTAAAATAATGAGAGCAGCAATTTTTATAGCGACAATACTAATATAACATTACTAAAACTAATAAGGCTTACTATAATAATAACACATAGAAATATTTTATTAACAATATTTAAGTAATTACTAGAGTAATTTTTATAATTTTAATAATACCAGTAAACAAGAATTTTTACCGTTCTAATACTACCATAAGGATTCCAGAAAACTTAGTAGTTTTCTTAATAATAATGAATAAAATAATTATTCACGTACTGATAATATTAAGTATACTAATAAGAATATTAATGATTATAGTTAGAATAATGGGAGCAGCAATTTTTATGGCGACAATACTAATATAACATTACTAAAACTAATAAGGCTTACTATAATAATAACACCGAGAACAATTTTATTAACAAAATTTAAGTAATTACTAGGGTAATTTTTATAATTTTAATAATACCAGTAAACAAGAATTTTTACCGTTCTAATACTACCATAAGGATTCCAGAAAACTTAGTAGTTTTCTTAATAATAATGATTAAAATAATTATTCACGTACTGATAATATTAAGTATACTAATAAGAATATTAATGATTATAGTTAAAATAATGAGAGCAGCAATTTTTATAGCGACAATACTAATATAACATTACTAAAACTAATAAGGCTTACTATAATAATAACACCGAGAATAATTTTATTAACAATATTTAAGTAATTACTAGAGTAATTTTTATAATTTTAATAATACCAGTAAACAAGAATTTTTACCGTTCTAATACTACCATAAGGATTCCAGAAAACTTAGTAGTTTTCTTAATAATAATGATTAAAATAATTATTCACGTACTGATAATATTAAATATACTAATAAGAATATTAATGATTATAGTTAAAATAATGAGAGCAGCAATTTTTATAGCGACAATACTAATATAACATTACTAAAACTAATAAGGCTTACTATAATAATAACACCGAGAACAATTTTATTAACAATATTTAAGTAATTACTAGAGTAATTTTTATAATTTTAATAATACCAGTAATCAAGAATTTTTACCGTTCTAATACTACCATAAGGATTCCAGAAAACTTAGTAGTTTTCTTAATAATAATGATTAAAATAATTATTGACGTACTCATAATATTAAGCATACTAATAAGAATATTAATGATTATAGTTAGAATAATGAGAGCAGCAATTTTTATAGCGACAGTACTAATATAACATTACTAAAACTAATTAGGCTTACTATAATAATAACACCGAGAATAATTTTATTAACAATATTTAAGTAATTACTAGAGTAATTTTTATAATTTTAATAATACCAGTAATCAAGAATTTTTACCGTTCTAATACTACCATAAGGATTCCAGAAAACAGCAGTTTTCTTAATAATAATGATTAAAATAATTACTCACGTACTGATAATATTAAGTATACTAATAAGAATATTAATGATTATAGTTAGAATAATGAGAGCAGCAATTTTTATAGCGACAATACTAATATAACATTACTAAAACTAATAAGGCTTACTATTATAATAACACCGAGAATAATTTTATTAACAGTATTTAAGTAATTACTAGAGTAATTTTTATAATTTTAATAATACCAGTAATCAAGAATTTTACCGTTCTAATACTACCATAAGGATTCCAGAAAACTTAGTAGTTTTCTTAATAATAACGATTAAAATAATTATTCACGTACTGTTAATATTAAGTATACTAATAAGAATATTAATGATTATAGTTAGAATAATGAAAGCAGCAATTTTTATAGCGACAGTACTAATAAAACATTACTAAAACTAATAAGGCTTACTATAATAATAACACATAGAATAATTTTATTAACAGTATTTAAATAATTACTATAGTAATTTTTTAATTTTAATAATAACAGTAATCAAGAATTTTTACCGTTCTAATACTACCATAAGGATTCCAGAAAACTTAGTAGTTTTCTTAATAATAATGATTAAAATAATTATTCACGTACTGATAATATTAAGCATACTAATAAGAATATTAATGATTATAGTTAGAATAATGAGAGCAGCAATTTTTATAGCGACAATGCTCATATAACATTACTAAAACTAATAAGGCTTACTATAATAATAACACCGAGAATAATTTTATTAACAATATTTAAGTAATTACTAGAGTAATTTTTATAATTTTAATAATACCAGTAAACAAGAATTTTTACCGTTCTAATACTACCATAAGGATTCCAGAAAACTTAGTAGTTTTCTTAATAATAATGATTAAAATAATTATTCACGTACTGATAATATTAAGTATACTAATAAGAATATTAATGATTATAGTTAAAATAATGAGAGCAGCAATTTTTATAGCGACAATACTAATATAACATTACTAAAACTAATAAGGCTTACTATAATAATAACACCGAGAATAATTTTATTAACAATATTTAAGTAATTACTAGAGTAATTTTTATAATTTTAATAATACCAGTAAACAATAATTTTTACCGTTCTAATACTACCATAAGGATTCCAGAAAACTTAGTAGTTTTCTTAATAATAATGATTAAAATAATTATTCACGTACTGATAATATTAAGTATACTAATAAGAATATTAATGATTATAGTTAAAATAATGAGAGCAGCAATTTTTATAGCGACAATACTAATATAACATTACTAAAACTAATAAGGCTTACTATAATAATAACACCGAGAATAATTTTATTAACAATATTTAAGTAATTACTAGAGTAATTTTTATAATTTTAATAATACCAGTAAACAAGAATTTTTACCGTTCTAATACTACCATAAGGATTCCAGAAAACTTAGTAGTTTTCTTAATAATAATGATTAAAATAATTATTCACGTACTGATAATATTAAATATACTAATAAGAATATTAATGATTATAGTTAAAATAATGAGAGCAGCAATTTTTATAGCGACAATACTAATATAACATTACTAAAACTAATAAGGCTTACTATAATAATAACACCGAGAACAATTTTATTAACAATATTTAAGTAATTACTAGAGTAATTTTTATAATTTTAATAATACCAGTAAACAAGAATTTTTACCGTTCTAATACTACCATAAGGATTCCAGAAAACTTAGTAGTTTTCTTAATAATAATGATTAAAATAATTATTCACGTACTGATAATATTAAGTATACTAATAAGAATATTAATGATTATAGTTAAAATAATGAGAGCAGCAATTTTTATAGCGACAATACTAATATAACATTACTAAAACTAATAAGGCTTACTATAATAATAACACCGAGAACAATTTTATTAACAATATTTAAGTAATTACTAGAGTAATTTTTATAATTTTAATAATACCAGTAATCAATAATTTTTACCGTTCTAATACTACCATAAGGATTCCAGAAAACTTAGTAGTTTTCTTAATAATAATGATTAAAATAATTATTGACGTACTCATAATATTAAGCATACTAATAAGAATATTAATGATTATAGTTAGAATAATGAGAGCAGCAATTTTTATAGCGACAATACTAATATAACATTACTAAAACTAATTAGGCTTACTATAATAATAACACCGAGAATAATTTTATTAACAATATTTAAGTAATTACTAGAGTAATTTTTATAATTTTAATAATACCAGTAATCAAGAATTTTTACCGTTCTAATACTACCATAAGGATTCCAGAAAACAGCAGTTTTCTTAATAATAATGATTAAAATAATTATTCACGTACTGATAATATTAAGTATACTAATAAGAATATTAATGATTATAGTTAGAATAATGAGAGCAGCAATTTTTATAGCGACAATACTAATATAACATTACTAAAACTAATAAGGCTTACTATTATAATAACACCGAGAATAATTTTATTAACAGTATTTAAGTAATTACTAGAGTAATTTTTATAATTTTAATAATACCAGTAATCAAGAATTTTTACCGTTCTAATACTACCATAAGGATTCCAGAAAACTTAGTAGTTTTCTTAATAATAACGATTAAAATAATTATTCACGTACTGTTAATATTAAGTATACTAATAAGAATATTAATGATTATAGTTAGAATAATGAAAGCAGCAATTTTTATAGCGACAATACTAATAAAACATTACTAAAACTAATAAGGCTTACTATAATAATAACACATAGAATAATTTTATTAACAGTATTTAAATAATTACTATAGTAATTTTTTAATTTTAATAATACCAGTAATCAAGAATTTTTACCGTTCTAATACTACCATAAGGATTTCAGAAAACTTAGTAGTTTTCTTAATAATAATGGTTAAAATAATTATTCACGTACTGATAATATTAAGCATACTAATAAGAATATTAATGATTATAGTTAAAATAATGAGAGTAGCAATTTTTATAGCGACAATACTAATATAACATTACTAAAACTAATAAGGCTTACTATAATAATAACACATAGAATAATTTTATTAACAATATTTAAGTAATTACTGGAGTAATTTTTATAATTTTAATAATACCAGTAATCAAGAATTTTTACCGTTCTAATACTACCATAAGGATTCCAGAAAACTTAGTAGTTTTCTTAATAATAATGATTAAAATAATTATTCACGTACTGATAATATTATGCATACTAATAAGAATATTAATGATTATAGTTAGAATAATGAGAGCAGCAATTTTTATAGCGACAATGCTCATATAACATTACTAAAACTAATAAGGCTTACTATAATAATAACACCGAGAATAATTTTATTAACAATATTTAAGTAATTACTAGAGTAATTTTTATAATTTTAATAATACCAGTAAACAAGAATTTTTACCGTTCTAATACTACCATAAGGATTCCAGAAAACTTAGTAGTTTTCTTAATAATAATGATTAAAATAATTATTCACGTACTGATAATATTAAGTATACTAATAAGAATATTAATGATTATAGTTAAAATAATGAGAGCAGCAATTTTTATAGCGACAATACTAATATAACATTACTAAAACTAATAAGGCTTACTATAATAATAACACATAGAAATATTTTATTAACAATATTTAAGTAATTACTAGAGTAATTTTTATAATTTTAATAATACCAGTAAACAAGAATTTTTACCGTTCTAATACTACCATAAGGATTCCAGAAAACTTAGTAGTTTTCTTAATAATAATGATTAAAATAATTATTCACGTACTGATAATATTAAGTATACTAATAAGAATATTAATGATTATAGTTAAAATAATGAGAGCAGCAATTTTTATAGCGACAATACTAATATAACATTACTAAAACTAATAAGGCTTACTATAATAATAACACCGAGAACAATTTTATTAACAATATTTAAGTAATTACTAGAGTAATTTTTATAATTTTAATAATACCAGTAATCAATAATTTTTACCGTTCTAATACTACCATAAGGATTCCAGAAAACAGCAGTTTTCTTAATAATAATGATTAAAATAATTATTCACGTACTGATAATATTAAGTATACTAATAAGAATATTAATGATTATAGTTAGAATAATGAGAGCAGCAATTTTTATAGCGACAATACTAATATAACATTACTAAAACTAATAAGGCTTACTATAATAATAACACCGAGAATAATTTTATTAACAGTATTTAAGTAATTACTAGAGTAATTTTTATAATTTTAATAATACCAGTAATCAAGAATTTTTACCGTTCTAATACTACCATAAGGATTCCAGAAAACTTAGTAGTTTTCTTAATAATAACGATTAAAATAATTATTCACGTACTGTTAATATTAAGTATACTAATAAAAATATTAATGATTATAGTTAGAATAATGAAAGCAGCAATTTTTATAGTGACAATACTAATAAAACATTACTAAAACTAATAAGGCTTACCATAATAATAACACAGAATAATTTTATTAACAGTATTTAAATAATTACTATAGTAATTTTTTAATTTTAATAATACCAGTAATCAAGAATTTTTACCGTTCTAATACTACCATAAGGATTCCAGAAAACTTAGTAGTTTTCTTAATAATAATGATTAAAATAATTATTCACGTACTGATAATATTAAGTATACTAATAAGAATATTAATGATTATAGTTAAAATAATGAGAGCAGCAATTTTTATAGCGACAATACTAATATAACATTACTAAAACTAATAAGGCTTACTATAATAATAACACCGAGAATAATTTTATTAACAATATTTAAGTAATTACTAGAGTAATTTTTATAATTTTAATAATACCAGTAAACAAGAATTTTTACCGTTCTAATACTACCATAAGGATTCCAGAAAACTTAGTAGTTTTCTTAATAATAATGATTAAAATAATTATTCACGTACTGATAATATTAAATATACTAATAAGAATATTAATGATTATAGTTAAAATAATGAGAGCAGCAATTTTTATAGCGACAATACTAATATAACATTACTAAAACTAATAAGGCTTACTATAATGATAACACCGAGAACAATTTTATTAACAATATTTAAGTAATTACTAGAGTAATTTTTATAATTTTAATAATACCAGTAATCAAGAATTTTTACCGTTCTAATACTACCATAAGGATTCCAGAAAACTTAGTAGTTTTCTTAATAATAATGATTAAAATAATTATTGACGTACTCATAATATTAAGCATACTAATAAGAATATTAATGATTATAGTTAGAATAATGAGAGCAGCAATTTTTATAGCGACAATACTAATATAACATTACTAAAACTAATAAGGCTTACTATAATAATAGTAGTGTAGCAAAGTATGTTCTAAATAAAAGTTCCAGAAACTGCCACCAGGGGCGTTGGTGGCGCTAGGCTGTTGCGCGGCAAATTCAAATTTCGAGAGCGGCCATTTTTAGTCCAGGCGGCCATGTTTAGTCCAATTATGTCAAAGTTCCACAAAGTGTTAGTAGATGGCGTTGGTGGCGCCAAAGTTCCACAAAGTGTTAGTAGATGGCGTTGGAGAGCGGCGGCGGCGGTCATTTTTAGTCCAATTATGTTAAAGTTCCAGAAACTGTCACTACTAGATGGCGCAATGAACGTTACCGAAAGGGCATTAGTGCCTAACTTCGTTGTTATTGGTCCAATTGAATCGCGGAAAAAGCAGGCATTATCTATGAGTGTCGTAGATGTCAAATTTAAAGAAAAACATGCGCAATAAACGTGGCCAAAAGGGCACAAAGCGCTTAACTTCGCTGTTATTGGTCCAATTGAATCGCAGAAAAAACAGGCATTATCTATAAGTAACGTAGATGTCAAATTCAACTTCATCTTCTGTACTTGAAAAATGTTGATCACGCAATTGATTTTTGATTTACGGAAATGTATAAAAGTCGTTTAGACTTAGATGTAAAGAAAAGCATGCGCAATGAACGTTGCCATAAGGGCACAAAGCGCTTAACTTTGTTGTTATTGGTCCAATTGAATTGAGGAAAAAAACAGACATTATCTATAAGTAACGTAGATGTCAAATTTAAAGAAAAAACATGCGCAATGAACGTTGTCATAAGGGCACACAGCGCTTAACTTCATTATTATTGGTCCAATTGAATGACGAAAAAGACAGATATCATGTAAAGGGGACATAGACGCTAAATTTAAAGAAAAGCATGCGCAATGAACGTTGTCATAAAGGCATTAGCGTTTAACTTCATTATTATTGGTCCAATTTAATTATGAAAAAGGTAGGTATTATCTATAAGTGCCGTAGATGTCAAATTTAAAGAAAAACATGCGCAATGAACGTGGCCATAAGGACACAAAGCGTTTATCTTCGTTGTTATTAATCCAATTGAATTGAGGAAAAAAACAGGCATTATCCACAAGCAACGTAGATGCTAATTTTACGAAAAAATTGCTTGATCATGATTGGATAATTATGTCACGTGATCTATATCTAGAGGGGGTTATTATATAATATTTATTAATAACGCTGTAAGGGATTAGTGCTTTAAGACATGCGTCGTCAAGACAAACATATTTGGGGAAAAGTCCTTAAATTTGAAGAAAGACTCAAGCAACTTCGTAAAGATATTAAACTGTACGAAGACAAAGAAAACGTTATAAAGCAGATGGGCGATTTAAATTTGGACAATACAAGAATACCTAAAAAAGTACTATGTTGCTGTTACCCCTTAAGACGAATACAACCAACACCAGTTCCTACGACACCAAGGATGGACAATTAAATGGCGAAATTAACAAGACATTTACAATATCGTGCCTCACGTTATATGCTATATGTATTTTGTTACTAAAATTTCTTTATAAATGTATTCAAAGAAGGTTCCGATCCTCATGTAATGTTGCAATAAACAACTAAGAAAATATACAGGGTGTTTCATTAAAACTCAAAAATTCATTTCATTTCATTTATTAAAACTCAAAAATTCAGTTATTAACAATAAAGAAATTATATTTTTTTAATTTAAACTTTTAACCACTTCACTTAGTGGACGGTGCTCCATAAGACAGTCGTGAATTATGATGCAGTAGGCTTTGCTGCCTGCTGGAAATCCAATATCCGTTTCGAGTTCGAGTCTCACGTCCACAGTGGAGGACTTCATGGTTTCTTCCTGTTTCGAGCAATCTATGATAAATAGGGCTCTGTTCTTGAACTCCTTGTACGTGAGTATAGGATGTTTTTCGGCGGCGGCTGAGCCGTGCATATAGCTAGGGTAAAATTCCGCATAGTTATGGTAAGCCATGGCGTAGTCGTTTTTGACAAAGTCCAACATATTTCTTTCGTTGGGCCAATACTCTCCGTTCATTGACAGTCTAATGCTGGTCACATTGACATTATCGAAAGCCATTGGATCTTGTGCAGTATTGTTTCGTTTATTAGTTTGGAAGCATACAATAACAAATCTTGGACGTTCAACGGCCTTAGTAGTTTTAACAGCCCAAATTTCTCTTCGTGAACCGCTCGTAACTGCAGGCAACTCATTAAGTTCCCATTTTCTGAACGGTATCAGTATAGGTGTATCGCTTCTAATGGCCTCCATCAATTTTATTTTAATTTCATCATTGGGATATATATGTTTGATTTTCAAATCAATGGTTTCGATCTTAATTGTTGCAGAAGTGGTTGTTGTTGCCGTTGTACCACTAGAAGTAGTTTTTTCTTTAATCAAAAGACAATCACTATCATCGCGAGCGCGAACCAATCGAATTGTTTGCCTTCCACAAGTGATCATGGGGTAATCGTTGAATATGTTGAAAATATGCTTGAGCGGTACCAAAAAACTAAACGATTTTGTGGAAGTGTCCATAGGAGGGTTGGAAGTGCCATTCCAACCGGCGATAGCCATGTGATTTGCATCTAATGCGCTGTAGTTGAGAAGAGCTCGTACAGCGCTCACTACTCCAGGATCACGAACCGTTTCAATCTCTCTGGCGCTCTCGCTGTACGTGCACGAGTCGAAGAGAAAGGCACAAAAGTTGGGTACTAGGGAAACTTCTCCTCCTCCTGTTACCTCCAATTTACCCTTGATTTCGATCAATGACTCGTTCATGGCAAAAAATGAATCCACTTGATTGACAACAAATTCCACCACATCATTGTTGTTGAAGGATTTGATGAAGGGTGAGCACGTTCGATATTCCATCCTTCTAATAGACTCATCATAACGTGGTTGTTGGTAGAGGTTAAAACTCGGATCAATGCTTTCGGTACGGGGACGTTTACCATAGTCTCCCGCTTGTACGTATTGATTTGCCATATTTTGTTTTTAGCGTAAATCCAAGCGATTGAAGAAACAATTTATTTGCGGGTGTTAGCTCACGTTGACGACCCGGAGGAGGTCTAGCAGTAAATGGTGTTATTGAACTGACCGCGTTGTTCTTATAATCTATCACCAAACCCATTTATGATCGTCCTACTAACTCTAGATGAAGGACACTTTGTTCTCCTCGAAAATTTATGGGCTTAAAGTTTTGGTCTACCGCCAGCACTGTGATGTTGCTAATTTCCCCGGTATTCGTAACAGGTAGATATATTGGGTTATTAGGTCTTTCTACAATTGCGTAGCCTGCGTCAACTGTAATCGGAAATTCAAAGATGGTGTGGACAGGCCTGTTTCCGTAGAAGGCACCCTCGGTAATGTTGGACTCAAAGCGAATGTTTGATACTTTTATAATGTTGACGGGGAGATCTGAAGAGTGTACAACACCGGGGGCCAGTACCCTGTTGTTGGAAAATCCCAAAATCTGTCCAAGACTGCTGTTGTAGTGACGACTTTCAAAAGTAATTGCGTGACGTTTGCTGTATATTTCACACTTGAGAGTGTTGTTGTTTGGCTTCAGCGAAAATAGTGTATCACCCGTATTTGGAGCAATAGAATTTTGAATTAGCTTCTCAATGTCCGTTATTTCGTAGCAGCCGGTAGGAATCGCGACTTCTCTCAACTTCCCACTATCGTTGTTTTCGTAGTAGAAAAATTTCTCACCGTCAATATTGGGTATCGAGTTGTATGAGTGGAAGCCAAGTACTGCTAGGAAATATCTCTTTTCGGAATCGAGCACAATTGGAGGCTGAGGTGTGAACGAAAACACGTGAGTTTGACTCGTTAGCGTCAAAAGCAAAGACATGACTAATGTATATCAACGGGGAGATAGTACTTAAATAAAAAACTGCTTCAAAAAAATTATTTATTTATTTATAAGTAATTCCACAAAATAAACATGTTGGTATCTCATTACCGCAAACATCACTCCATCGATGAAAATCATAATTTTGACATGGTAAAAATTGTGTTAGTTCTTTTCGGTATTTCTGGGGAATTTCTCGCCAAACCTCGTGGGTAATGTTCTTCATCAGGAGTTTAATAACGTCTCTCATTTCATTAAACTCCTGATGATGATGTTGCTCCATTATATAGGAATTGTAGACAGAGGTGTCCGCAGTTGATTTGTCGATAGTTTTGATATTGGTCGTTGTTGTAATAGATTCGAACATTCTTCCCCACATAGTTCACGAGTTCTTTCGGCGGCTTCAAGTCACCAAATGAATCGAAATATTCAACAACATTGTTTTGCTTTCTATAAGCTACCCAATGTGTGCCTGGATTATTAGAATCATCCAAATTTATGATGGCACATTCGCGTTGCCTGGGCTGCTGCTGATGTGGTGGAGAGTCGCGCATGAAAACCCCTCTAAAATGAGGAATTTTTAAACGTTTGACATATCGCAAAAGGTCCACATCATATAGCGATCTATTGGGTAGCTTTATTGGCAGTTTTTTTGTTTCTTCATGTACAATCCAAAGCCTCCGCGAGCGTTCTTTTTCATATACAAGCCGGATCCTTTTGCCCCAATAACTTCCATAGCTTTATTGTGACGTTGATCTTCTTCCAGTTTCTTTTGCGCATTCTTAGCATCGATTACGGTTTTAGCTATTCCCGCCGCCCCGCCACTGAGGGCTCCAAGTGCCGAAAGGCCCGCAAACAGGGGAATCAATGGTAGAAATCCTCCAGATTTTTTTCCTTCAAAAGGTATCGTCCTGGGTAGTCGAATTTGCTTTTTACCACCTGCTTTCCTTACGGCGATTTTCGCGGCTCTCAAAGCTTGCGAGGCGGCCTTCTGTAGCGTTGTGGAAGGACTTTTTTTCATAGCCTTTTTAACCTTGCTGATTACGTGATTTCTAAAGGAACTCTTCGTCTTCTGCTGCCCCACCCCCATTCCAAGTTTACGTTTGATCTTCATGCCACCGGTCACCGCCAAAGCAGCTGCTCTTTCTCCCAACGTCGCGTCCTTTGATTTGACACGTGTCCAAGCTTTGTTTTCGAGTTTTTGATCTGCCTTGTGTCGATCGTTCAAGGACTTGTGTTGAGCGTATGCAATGTCGTGCTCCTTACAGGCAGCGTCTAAGGGATTAATGCCCGAATCACCGCGTGCTAAGCGTTTTTGTAGCTTTGTGCCCGGACCACAGTATTGATAGGTCGGAATGTGGAGCTCAAAGGGCAGATTGTTTATGAGCGAATTTAAGACACCTTTACCTAAGTAAAGACTCATTTGAACTGATGCCATATCATCACGTGATATATTTATATACATATACGTACACGTAAACGTCTCGCACGTCACGTTTTACGTCACGCACCTCACGTTTTACGTCACGCACCTCACGTTTTACGTCACGCGCCTCACGTTTTACGTCACGCACCTCACGTTTTACGTCACGCACCTCACGTTTTACGTCACGCACCTCACGTTTTACGTCACGCACCTCACGTTTTACGTCACGCACATCACGTTTTACGTCACGCACCTCACGTTTTACGTCACGCACCTCACGTTTTACGTCACGCACCTCACGTTTTACGTCACGCACCTCACGTTTTACGTCACGCACCTCACGTTTTTATATATTTATACACAACGACTTGACTAAAAATGCCATACAATGAAGGTCATTCAACAGAAACAAACGCTTCCGATTGAAAACTTGGACTTTACCTCCAAGCATGAGAAAAGTAAACATGGCGAGTTATTACCAAACTCGTTTCGTGCAATCATATGTGGACCGAGTGGGTGTGGTAAAACAAACGTAATGCTGTCATTACTGTTTCATCCGAATGGCGCGAAATTTAAAAACGTTTACGTTTACTCCAAATCTTTGTATCAACCGAAATACGAGTTGCTTCAAGAGGTGCTAAGTAAGACGAAAGGAGTAGGCTATTTCCCGTTCAAAGATAATGAGGAAATAATAAGTCCCGCTGAAGCTAAATCAAATTCCGTATTCATATTTGACGATGTGGCTTGCGATGGGCAGCAGAAAATTCGGGAATATTACTCAATGGGCCGTCATAAGGATATTGATTCTGCTTATCTATGTCAAACGTACTCAAAAATACCCAAACAACTGATTCGAGACAATTGTAATTTAATTGTACTCTTCAAGCAGGATGAAGTAAACTTGAGACACGTATTCGATGAGCACGTGTCACCTGACATGAGTTTTGACCGCTTCAAAAAACTCTGTTCTGAATGTTGGAGTGATCAATATGGTTCTATTGTTGTTGTAAAAGATTTTGCCCTCAACAATGGAAGGTATCGCAAAGGATTCGACTTGTATATAAAAATGTAATTCCATGTGGTGTATGATTAATATGCAGCAAGATGTTAAACCAGCAGGATGTTCGTAAACGTAAAGTTCTACAACTCTCACGCGATATACGTCGAAAATATCTAGCTCTCAAGTTGGGTAGATCTGAGCAGGATCGCACATTAAATACATTATTTAAACCCCTAATAAAACCTCTAAAAGAAATTGTTACAACGTCCCATGAATCTGCGCAAGTTTTAAAAAATATAAAGAAAGAAGAAGAAGAAGAACCCGAAGTAGAAGAAGAAGAACCATTAAAAACAGAATATACAAGCCATCCCACTGATTTTATTCCGATGGAAGATGTAGCTCAGACTGAGGGTGATGATGATGATGAGAGTGTATATTCCAACGCTTCAGAGCCAAACCCAGAACATATTTCGGATGAGGCCTTCAGAGAGTATCTGGAGCAATATCCTGAAATATCACATAAGTATATGCTTGATTACTGGAATAAGAGTCCAAATATAGACCTAGTTTACGGTCCAGTTTACGATTCGACTCACTCTAAATGGCTTCTCGGAGGGAAAAATATCGATTTTGATCGGAATACTGGAGCTATTATAACAGAGGGGGGGGTATGTTAAAGGGACACCTGGTCTCTACCAACTGATATTTTATGATGAGCCTGAAGATTATACCGATGATGATAAATTGGCATACAAGACGATTTTAAATTTAACTAACGCTCACAGAAACACAGCTGGACGTCTAAAAGGTACATCGAGATCAAAATATCTAGATATTATTAAACCTATGTTTCCTCCGCCATCGAGAAAGCCATCGAAATCGACTAGCAGCATATCATCAAAATCTGGAGTTGGACTTGCAATGGTCTACAATGAGAACCCTATCGATTACGTGTACTGGGACGATGTCAATGAACTTGTGGAACGACTTAAATTGCTAGTAGCTTCCAAACACGCTGGAAATACATCACACAACAACGAAATAGTTGCAATCATCAATGAGCTGAGAGAAGCCAACGTTATATACTAGTGTAACACATGGTTTTAATGTTATTTGCAAGATGAGTCTCGACAAATTCGGACGTCGGTCAACGACGATGTCAAATAGACCTCCTCAATCTCTGCTCCGTAATACGTTATTAAAGTTTCCACAAACGGCTGAAGGTAACGTCGATATTGGCAATGTGAGGATAAGCAATGTGTTACCACCTTCAGCTAGTTCTGATGCTGCCAGTAAAGAATACGTTGACTCACAGTTAAATATAAGAGTCGATAATTTGTTTAACCAATATAAAAACGCACTTGTAGCTTTACAAACTAAAACTGGGGAAATTGATGCGTTCGTAACTAAGGATCCTCCTGTATATGCTGGGGATATTGCAACAAAAAAATATGTAGATACCAGCATTGTAACTGCTAAACAGCATCTACGGGGTGATATAAAAAACGCTCAAACTAGCGTTGAAAATCAATTGGCGAATACTGTGAAAGTTTTAGATAAAAAACTAATGGGAACTAATTTAAAAATAGATATACCCAAAGAAATTGCTAGTGTGATAGGCACCCAGTTTGCTGAAATCGAGCGAAAAATAACTGTTGATGAAGGTATTGTGAAAGATTTGGTTAAAGCTCACCAAGAAACGGCCGAGTTAACAAAGATATTGAGAATAGAAATGACTGCTAATGAAGAAGTTTTGAGAGATTTAATTAAATCTAACCACGAAACCGCCGAGTTAACAAAGAATTTGGAAAGAGAACTAAACCAATTTCGTAATACTGCTACAGTATCATCACATATTTGAACTGGGGTTGTATATAAAAAATTGAAGCGAAATACTCCTTAAATACTTCAACACACTTGCACTCGCTTTAGAGCTCTTCAAGATGTCTAAAGAAAAAATTCAAGTTGTTAATGAACTCCATGCTCCAGCACGTAGGAATTATCCGCGACGTAGAACAATCATTAAGGGTCTCGATGATTTATGGCAAATGGACTTGGCCGAAATGCGACCCTATGCACACCAAAATAAAGGTTACAAAATGATTATGGTTGTTATTGATTGTTTCTCAAAGTACGTGTGGACGATGCCTCTAAAGACAAAGACTGGAGTTGAAATTACCAAAGCTTTCTCCAACATATTAAAACACAGCCGACGACGTCGACATCCTAAAAATCTTCAAACCGATCAAGGTACAGAGTTTTTCAATGCAGATTTCCAAAAATTAATGACGCAATGCAACATTAATCATTACAATACGTTTAGCGTTAAAAAGGCTGCGATGGCAGAGAGATGTATTAGAACTTTAAAGACAAAACTATACAAGTACTTTAGTTTGCAAGGCACCTACCGATGGATTGACATTTTACCGAAAATTGTGGAAGAGTACAATAACACGAAACATTCGAAAATACGATGTAAGCCTTCGGAGGTCAACAAGTCAAACGAGAAGGAAATTTCTCGAAAATTTTACTCGCATTTGAAGATTGCTGGACCACGCAAACTTAACGTTGGCGACATTGTGCGCTTAAGCAAAGCCAAGCATATTTTTCAAAAGGGATACACCCCTAATTGGAGTACCGAGCTCTTTAAAATTACTAAAGTCAAAATAACCAATCCCGTGACTTATCTGCTTGAAGACATGTTGTGTACACCAATCAACGGGGCTTTCTACGAGGAGGAATTGCAAAAGACGAAAGCACCCGATGTCTACCTCGTAGAAAAGGTGCTTAGAAGAAAGGGAAAGAAGGCGTACGTGAAATGGTTGGGTCTCGATAACAAGCATAACAGTTGGATTGAAAACACCGATTTTGTATAGAATCTTATGGAAAATACGAAAAAATTTAGCATTTCAAGGGGCCTTTTTTTTAATAACCTTCAAACTTATCGTTGTCCCTCATAGTGGGGGTATATAAATACAAGTGTGTGCGAACCTACATTTTATTCAATCGTGTGCACCTGCAATTTAATCAATCGGCAGTATGAGTAGTCAAGATAGTGGTTATAGTTCTTGTGAAATTGTTTTTGAAAGTGACTCGGCATCGTCATCATCGTCGCCGTCGCCAACACCTCCTTCACCTTATGCAGTGTCGCTTAATGATTGTGTTGAGGAAATCGACCAAGCTTTAATTTCATACGAGTATGCTGCTAAATTGGAGCGATACCATCTACTGGAAACGAACTTTCCCCTAAGAAGTTATGCACTTTTGTGCGGAATAAGTCCGACCAGAACCTTTACTCCTGCAATAACGCTAACACCTTTACTTCGACCCGGAAGAATTTCGTTTGGTACATTTGAGTGGACTACTTTTATTGAATTGTTACGTCAGAGATATGATGACTTTTTTCACGAGAATCTACCGTCACCTCCTGACGAATACGATCCTGTAGTTTTCCCTTGTGGAGACTTTTGTAAAGTCACTCAATTAGTGTACGACGATACCAAGTTTCTACTTGCAAACAAACATGGAGTCGAGTTCTACCTGGACGAGTATGATGTTTCCGACATCCTTGAAGCAAATTGCAATTTGGTGAAGAACTACATTTCGTTGCTAGAAGACTTGGACTTTAATGCATTCTACTGTAATTTAATAGACTCTACACGAGCTTATTTTGCTGTTAATTTCAATAGTATTTGTGTCGACGACGATGACGCCACTAGTAGATTTAATACTTTAATTTTAATTTGTGCTGTTATGCCAAATTGTTTAGAAAAAAATGCTCTACAAGAGTACATGTATTACTATAAAGACGATGTTATTAATGATATATAATCACTGTTTAAATTAAAAAAATGTATTAAGTTTATTTAAATAAAACACTTCTTTCTTATATTTATTTTTTATTACCCAAGCAAACATAAAAAACTACAAACAATACAGTAAGCAAACATACGAGTATATAACTAATACATAAAAACTATAACTAATACATTAGGCACATAGTTCAGTCTGAAAATCGCACTCGTTAATTTTCATGTAAATCTTTACAACAAAACCAAGCTAATAATCAGTAATCACATCTTAATTTATTAAAATTTTGAAAAACTTTCCTCGTTAAAGTCCACGGTAGAGGCGATTGATAAATGAATCTGATAACATTAGGAATATTTTCACAAATTTTTTTATACTTTACTGCTAAAGAGCATTTTCGGAGGTGAGTACTAATTAGTGATAACCATTTATGTTTATCTGAATATGCAATATTATGTTTAGTTTTAAGGAGGTCTTCGATTTTGTTAAAAACGAGTGCGAAATCCATGCTTGAACTAACCTAATTTTCTATTCTATTTTGAAAAGGGTCCTTGGAGCACAGCTCTTGGATATCTCGTGCAGGCCAATAAAAATTAAACTGAAGTCCCCTTTGTTTAGATCGTCGATGTGGTTCTTGTAAATTTCGGTAGACCTTTTGGGCAGAAAGGTGACGTTCTCCTCCAATTCCACTAGGATGGATTCCCCTCCAAATTTGGATTTGGTGAGCTGAACGTGATAAATTTTATTTGGGATGTTGGGTTGTAGGTCCTTTAGCTTAATTATGGGTTTGTTTTCGGTATCTGTAGATGTGGTAAATTCGTTTAATTTTTCGAGAAAACTCATCTAAAATAATAATAAAAAATGAAATACTAGCATGAAAAAAACCAAGAAAAAACACTTACTTTAAAAGCTTAAAGATGACGGGAGCAAAAAAATGTAGATCACTGGTACAAATTACTGAAAAAATCAAAAATTTGTACTGTCGGTTATAAAAATTACAAAAAAGTTTTTTAAAAAAATTAACATTAAATGTACTTACAATAACCTCAACTGGAAACAGCTCACTGAATACTAACACTGGTGAAGAGACTTTTTACGATTGGATTGTCGATTGATGTGCTTCGACTTTTATAACCCCTCGAGAAAAACAACACATTATCTGTGGGAAGATTACTAAATTCGTTTCGTAGAAATGTTGTTGTATTTTTTCGTGTTATCTGTCTTATCTAATTTTTATCCAGGAAGCTACATCCTGTGTGAACGGATGTAGATGTTTGTACTAGAATTTGTTTTCTGTAAATGTGGTTTTATTTTTTCGCGTTATCAGGCTCATCTAATTTTTATCGGTGAGGCTTCATCCGGTATAACCGTTAAAGTATGTTTTTAAATTTTTTAGAAAATGTAGATTGTAGGGTCGTATTTAAAATTTTTTTCAGAAAATGTAGATTGCAGGGCCGTATTTAAAAAATGTTTAGTTCAAAAAAAGAATTTTAAAAATCCTGAATTTGGAGTAATAGAATTTTGTGTGTTATTAAAATATTTATTTAACACTTTGAAGTTTAGATTTTGAAATTTACTTAACTTAAGTAAGCTCAATTTTCGGAGGAATATTATAACACTATTGACAAAAATTATATCTTTTTTATTAATAAAATGTAAAATATTATATAATAACCCCTCTAGATATAGATCACGTGACATAATTATCCAATCATGATCAAGCAATTTTTTCGTAAAATTAGCATCTACGTCACTTCTAGATAATACCTGTTTTTTCCACGATTCAATTGGACAAATAACAAGGAAGTTAAGCGCTTTGTGCCCTTTCGGCAATGTTCATTGCGCATGCTTTTATTTAAAGTTGACATCTACGTCGCTTGTAGATAATGCCTGTTTTTTCCGCGATTCAATTGGACCAATAACAAGGAAGTTAAGCGCTTTGTGCCCTTATGGCAACGGTCTGTGCGCATGTTTTTTCTTTAAATTTGACATCCACTTCACTCATAGATAATGTCTGTTTTTTCCGCGATTCAATTGGACCAATAACAACGAAGATAAACGCCTTGTGCCCTTATGGCAACGTTCATTGCGCATGCTTTTCTATAAATTTAACATCTACGCTACTTCTAGATCATACTGGTCTTTTTTCGCTATTCAATTGGACCAATATTAACGAAGATAAACGCTTTGTGCCCTTATGGCAACGGTCATTGCGCATGTTTTTTCTTTAAATTTGACATCCACTTCACTTATAGATAATGTCTGTTTTTTCCGCGATTCAATTGGGCCAATAATAACGAAGTTAAGCGCTTTGTGCCCTTATGGCAATGTTCATTGCGCATGCTTTTCTTTAAATTTGACATCTACGCCCCCTTATAGATAATGCCTGTTTTTTCCGCGATTCAATTGGACCAATAACAACAAAGTTAAGCGCTTTGTGCCCTTATGGCAACGTTCATTGCGCATGCTTTTCTTTACATTGGACATCTACGTCACTTATAGATAATGCCTGTTTTTTCCTCAATTCAATTGGACCAATAACAACGAAGTTAAGCGCTTTGTGCCCTTATGGCCACGCTCATTGCGCATGTTTTTTCTTTAAATTTGACATCTACGTCACTCATAGATAATGCCTGTTTTTTCCGCGATTCAATTGGACCAATAACAAGGAAGTTAAGCACTAATGCCCTTTCGGCAACGTTCATTGCGCATGCTTTTCTTTAAATTTGACATCTACGTCACTCATAGATAATGCCTGTTTTTTCCGCGATTCAATTGGACCAATAACAAGGAAGTTAAGCACTAATGCTCTTTCGGCAACGTTCATTGCGCATGTTTTTCTTTAAATTTGACATATACGTCACTTATAATAATGCCTGTTTTTTCCGCGATTCAATTGGACCAATAACAGCGAAGTTAAGCGCTTTGTGCCCTTATGGCAACATGTGACAGATGCCAGATGACAGGTGACTTCTTCTTTTTTTGGCTGAACTGCCAACTCGTTCAAGACCAGTATTTCTAGTGACAGGTGACAGATGACTTCTTCTTTTTTGGCTGAACTGCCAACACGTTCAAGACCAGTATTTCTAGTGACAGGTCACAGATGAGAGGTGACAGATGGCCGGTGACAGGTGACTTCTTCTTTTTTGGCTGAACTGCCAACACGTTCAAGACCAGTATTTCTAGTGACAGGTGACAGATGCCAGATGACAGGTGACTTCTTCTTTTTTGGCTGAACTGCCAACACGTTCAAGACCAGTATTCTAACGCCACCTAGTGACAGTTTCTGGAACTTTGGCACCATTGACGCCCTCTAGTGACAGTTTCTAGAACTTTGGCACCACTGACGCCCTCTAGTGGCAGTTTTGGGAAATTTGGCGCCATCTGGTGACAGATGACATGTGACAGATGACATGTGACAGATGAAAGGTGACATAGCGCTTTAAATTTGACATCTACGCCACTTATAGATAATGCCTGTTTTTTCCGCGATTCAATTGGACCAATAACAGCGAAGTTAAGCGCTTTGTGCCCTTTCGGCAACGTTCATTGCGCATCTTTTTCTTTAAATTTGACATCTACGCCACTCATAGATAATGCCTGTCTTTTCCGCGATTCAATTGGACCAATAGCAGCAAAGTTAAGCGCTTTGTGCCCTTATGGCAACCATCATTGCCCATGTTTTTTCTTTAAATTTGACATCTACGTTACTTATAGATAATGCCTGTTTTTTCCGCGATTCAATTGGACCAATAACAAGGAAGTTAGGCACTAATGCCCTTTCGGCAACGTTCATTGCGCCATCTAGTAGTGGTGGCAGTTTCTGGAACTTCAGCATAATTGGACTAAAAATGGCCGCCGCCGCCGCTCTCCAACGCCATCTACTAACACTTTGTGGAACTTTGGCGCCACCAACGCCATCTACTAACACTTTGTGGAACTTTGACATAATTGGACTAAACATGGCCGCCTGGACTAAAAATGGCCGCTCTCGAAATTTGAATTTGCCGCGCAACAGCGACACTAGCGCCACCAACGCCCCTGGTGGCTGTTTCTGGAACTTTTATTTAGAACATACTTTGCTACACTACTAATAATAACACCGAGAATAATTTTATTAACAATATTTAAGTAATTACTAGAGTAATTTTTATAATTTTAATAATACCAGTAATCAAGAATTTTTACCGTTCTAATACTACCATAAGGATTCCAGAAAACAGCAGTTTTCTTAATAATAATGATTAAAATAATTATTCACGTACTGATAATATTAAGTATACTAATAAGAATATTAATGATTATAGTTAGAATAATGAGAGCAGCAATTTTTATAGCGACAATACTAATATAACATTACTAAAACTAATAAGGCTTACTATAATAATAACACATAGAATAATTTTATTAACAGTATTTAAATAATTACTATAGTAATTTTTTAATTTTAATAATACCAGTAATCAAGAATTTTTTCCGTTCTAATACTACCATAAGGATTCCAGAAAACTTAGTAGTTTTCTTAATAATAATGATTAAAATAATTATTCACGTACTGATAATATTAAATATACTAATAAGAATATTAATGATTATAGTTAAAATAATGAGAGCAGCAATTTTTACAGCGACAATACTAATATAACATTACTAAAACTAATAAGGCTTACTATAATAATAACACAGAAATATTTTATTAACAATATTTAAGTAATTACTAGAGTAATTTTTATAATTTTAATAATACCAGTAAACAAGAATTTTTACCGTTCTAATACTACCATAAGGATTCCAGAAAACTTAGTAGTTTTCTTAATAATAATGAATAAAATAATTATTCACGTACTGATAATATTAAGTATACTAATAAGAATATTAATGATTATAGTTAGAATAATGAGAGCAGCAATTTTTATAGCGACCATACTAATATAACATTACTAAAACTAATAAGGCTTACTATAATAATAACACCGAGAACAATTTTATTAACAATATTTAAGTAATTACTAGAGTAATTTTTATAATTTTAATAATACCAGTAATCAATAATTTTTACCGTTCTAATACTACCATAAGGATTCCAGAAAACTTAGTAGTTTTCTTAATAATAATGATTAAAATAATTATTGACGTACTCATAATATTAAGCATACTAATAAGAATATTAATGATTATAGTTAGAATAATGAGAGCAGCAATTTTTATAGCGACAATACTAATATAACATTACTAAAACTAATAAGGCTTACTATAATAATAACACATAGAAATATTTTATTAACAATATTTAAGTAATTACTAGAGTAATTTTTATAATTTTAATAATACCAGTAAACAAGAATTTTTACCGTTCTAATACTACCATAAGGATTCCAGAAAACTTAGTAGTTTTCTTAATAATAATGAATAAAATAATTATTCACGTACTGATAATATTAAGCATACTAATAAGAATATTAATGATTATAGTTAGAATAATGAGAGCAGCAATTTTTATAGCGACAATACTAATATAACATTACTAAAACTAATAAGGCTTACTATAATAATAACACCGAGAACAATTTTATTAACAATATTTAAGTAATTACTAGAGTAATTTTTATAATTTTAATAATACCAGTAAACAAGAATTTTTACCGTTCTAATACTACCCTAAGGATTCCAGAAAACTTAGTAGTTTTCTTAATAATAATGATTAAAATAATTATTCACGTACTGATAATATTAAATATACTAATAAGAATATTAATGATTATAGTTAAAATAATGAGAGCAGCAATTTTTATAGCGACAATACTAATATAACATTACTAAAACTAATAAGGCTTACTATAATAATAACACATAGAAATATTTTATTAACAATATTTAAGTAATTACTAGAGTAATTTTTATAATTTTAATAATACCAGTAAACAAGAATTTTTACCGTTCTAATACTACCATAAGGATTCCAGAAAACTTAGTAGTTTTCTTAATAATAATGAATAAAATAATTATTCACGTACTGATAATATTAAGTATACTAATAAGAATATTAATGATTATAGTTAGAATAATGAGAGCAGCAATTTTTATAGCGACCATACTAATATAACATTACTAAAACTAATAAGGCTTACTATAATAATAACACCGAGAACAATTTTATTAACAATATTTAAGTAATTACTAGAGTAATTTTTATAATTTTAATAATACCAGTAATCAAGAATTTTTACCGTTCTAATACTACCATAAGGATTCCAGAAAACTTAGTAGTTTTCTTAATAACAATGATTTAAATAATTATTGACGTACTCATAATATTAAGCATACTAATAAGAATATTAATGATTATAGTTAGAATAATGAGAGCAGCAATTTTTATAGCGACAATACTAATATAACATTACTAAAACTAATAAGGCTTACTATAATAATAACACCAAGAATAATTTTATTAACAATATTTAAGTAATTACTAGAGTAATTTTTATAATTTTAATAATACCAGTAATCAAGAATTTTTACCGTTCTAATACTACCATAAGGATTCCAGAAAACAGCAGTTTTCTTAATAATAATGAATAAAATAATTATTCACGTACTGATAATATTAAGTATACTAATAAGAATATTAATGATTATAGTTAGAATAATGAGAGCAGCAATTTTTATAGCGACAATACTAATATAACATTACTAAAACTAATAAGGCTTACTATAATAATAACACCGAGAATAATTTTATTAACAGTATTTAAGTAATTACTAGAGTAATTTTTATAATTTTAATAATACCAGTAATCAAGAATTTTTACCGTTCTAATACTACCATAAGGATTCCAGAAAACTTAGTAGTTTTCTTAATAATAACGATTAAAATAATTATTCACGTACTGTTAATATTAAGTATACTAATAAGAATATTAATGATTATAGTTAGAATAATGAAAGCAGCAATTTTTATAGCGACAATAATAATAAAACATTACTAAAACTAATAAGGCTTACTATAATAATAACACATAGAATAATTTTATTAACAGTATTTAAATAATTACTATAGTAATTTTTTAATTTTAATAATACCAGTAATCAAGAATTTTTACCGTTCTAATACTACCATAAGGATTCCAGAAAACTTAGTAGTTTTCTTAATAATAATGGTTAAAATAATTATTCACGTACTGATAATATTAAGCATACTAATAAGAATATTAATGATTATAGTTAAAATAATGAGAGCAGCAATTTTTATAGCGACAATACTAATATAACATTACTAAAACTAATAAGGCTTACTATAATAATAACACATAGAATAATTTTATTAACAATATTTAAGTAATTATTGGAGTAATTTTTATAATTTTAATAATACCAGTAATCAAGAATTTTTACCGTTCTAATACTACCATAAGGATTCCAGAAAACTTAGTAGTTTTCTTAATAATAATGATTAAAATAATTATTCACGTACTGATAATATTAAGCATACTAATAAGAATGTTAATGATTATAGTTAGAATAATGAGAGCAGCAATTTTTATAGCGACAATGCTCATATAACATTACTAAAACTAATAAGGCTTACTATAATAATAACACCGAGAATAATTTTATTAACAATATTTAAGTAATTACTAGAGTAATTTTTATAATTTTAATAATACCAGTAATCAAGAATTTTTACCGTACTAATCCTACCATAAGAATTCCAGAAAACTTAGTAGTTTTCTTAATAATAATGATTAAAATAATTATTCACGTACTGATAATATTAAGTATACTAATAAGAATATTAATGATTATAGTTAGAATAATGAGAGCAGCAATTTTTATAGCGACAATACTAATATAACATTACTAAAACTAATAAGGCTTACTATAATAATAACACCGAGAACAATTTTATTAACAATATTTAAGTAATTACTAGAGTAATTTTTATAATTTTAATAATACCAGTAATCAAGAATTTTTACCGTTCTAATACTACCATAAGGATTCCAGAAAACTTAGTAGTTTTCTTAATAATAATGATTAAACTAATTATTCACGTACTGATAATATTAAGTATACTAATAAGAATATTAATGATTATAGCTAAAATAATGAGAGCAGCAATTTTTATAGCGACAATACTAATATAACATTACTAAAACTAATAAGGCTTACTATAATAATAACACCGAGAATAATTTTATTAACAATATTTAAGTAATTACTAGAGTAATTTTTATAATTTTAATAATACCAGTAAACAAGAATTTTTACCGTTCTAATACTACCATAAGGATTCCAGAAAACTTAGTAGTTTTCTTAATAATAATGATTAAAATAATTATTCACGTACTGATAATATTAAGTATACTAATAAGAATATTAATGATTATAGTTAGAATAATGAGAGCAGCAATTTTTATAGCGACAATACTAATATAACATTACTAAAACTAATAAGGCTTACTATAATAATAACACATAGAAATATTTTATTAACAATATTTAAGTAATTACTAGAGTAATTTTTATAATTTTAATAATACCAGTAATCAAGAATTTTTACCGTTCTAATACTACCATAAGGATTCCAGAAAACTTAGTAGTTTTCTTAATAATAATGAATAAAATAATTATTCACGTACTGATAATATTAAGTATACTTATAAGAATATTAATGATTATAGTTAGAATAATGAGAGCAGCAATTTTTATAGCGACAATACTAATATAACATTACTAAAACTAATAAGGCTTACTATAATAATAACACCGAGAACAATTTTATTAACAATATTTCAGTAATTACTAGAGTAATTTTTATAATTTTAATAATACCAGTAATAAAGAATTTTTACCGTTCTAATACTACCATAAGGATTCCAGAAAACTTAGTAGTTTTCTTAATAATAATGATTAAAATAATTATTGACGTACTGATAATATTAAGCATACTAATAAGAATATTAATGATTATAGTTAGAATAATGAGAGCAGCAATTTTTATAGCCACAATACTAATATAACATTACTAAAACTAATAAGGCTTACTATAATAATAACACCGAGAATAAATTTATTAACAATATTTAAGTAATTACTAGAGTAATTTTTATAATTTTAATAATACCAGTAATCAAGAATTTTTACCGTTCTAATACTACCATAAGGATTCCAGAAAACTTAGTAGTTTTCTTAATAATAACGATTAAAATAATTATTCACGTACTGTTAATATTAAGTATACTAATAAGAATATTAATGATTATAGTTAGAATAATGAAAGCAACAATTTTTATAGCGACAATACTAATAAAACATTACTAAAACTAATAAGGCTTACTATAATAATAACACATAGAATAATTTTATTAACAGTATTTAAATAATTACTATAGTAATTTTTTAATTTTAATAATACCAGTAATCAAGAATTTTTACCGTTCTAATACTACCATAAGGATTCCAGAAAACTTAGTAGTTTTCTTAATAATAATGATTAAAATAATTATTGACGTACTGATAATATTAAGCATACTAATAAGAATATTAATGATTATAGTTAGAATAATGAGAGCAGCAATTTTTATAGCGACAATACTAATATAACATTACTAAAACTAATAAGGCTTACTATAATAATAACACCGAGAATAATTTTATTAACAGTATTTAAGTAATTACTAGAGTAATTTTTATAATTTTAATAATACCAGTGATCAAGAATTTTTACCGTTCTAATACTACCATAAGGATTCCAGAAAACTTAGTAGTTTTCTTAATAATAATGATTAAAATAATTATTCACGTACTGATAATATTAAGTATACTAATAAGAATATTAATGATTATAGTTAGAATAATGAGAGCAGCAATTTGTTTAGCGACAATACTAATATAACATTACTAAAACTAATAAGGCTTACTATAATAATAACACCGAGAATAATTTTATTAACAGTATTTCAGTAATTACTAGAGTAATTTTTATAATTTTAATAATACCAGTAATCAAGAATTTTTACCGTTCTAATACTACCATAAGGATTCCAGAAAACTTAGTAGTTTTCTTAATAATAATGATTAAAATAATTATTCACGTACTGATAATATTAAGTATACTAATAAGAATATTAATGATTATAGTTAAAATAACGAGAGCAGCAATTTTTATAGCGACAATACTAATATAACATTACTAAAACTAATAAGGCTTACTATAATAATAACACATAGAATAATTTTATTAACAGTATTTAAGTAATTACTAGAGTAATTTTTATAATTTTAATAATACCAGTAATCAAGAATTTTTACCGTTCTAATACTACCATAAGGATTCCAGAAAACTTAGCAGTTTTCTTAATAATAATGATTAAAATAATTATTCACGTACTGATAATATTAAGTATACTAATAAGAATATTAATGATTATAGTTAAAATAATGAGAGCAGCAATTTTTATAGCGACAATACTAATATAACATTACTAAAACTAATAAGGATTACTATAATAATAACACATAGAAGTATTTTATTAACAATATTTAAGTAATTACTAGAGTAATTTTTATAATTTTAATAATACCCGTAATCAAGAATTTTTACCGTTCTAATACTACCATAAGAATTCCAGAAAACTTAGTAGTTTTCTTAATAATAATGATTAAAATAATTATTGACGTACTGATAATATAAAGCATACTAATAAGAATATTAATGATTATAGTTAGAATAATGAGAGCAGCAATTTTTATAGCGACAATACTAATATAACATTACTAAAACTAATAAGGCTTACTATAATAATAACACCGAGAATAATTTTATTAACAGTATTTAAGTAATTACTAGAGTAATTTTTATAATTTTAATAATACCAGTAATCAAGAATTTTTACCGTTCTAATACTGCCATAAGGATTCCAGAAAACTTAGTAGTTTTCTTAATAATAATGATTAAAATAATTATTCACGTACTGATAATATTAAGTATACTAATAAGAATATTAATGATTATAGTTAGAATAATGAGAGCAGCAATTTGTTTAGCGACAATACTAATATAACATTACTAAAACTGATAAGGCTTACTATAATAATAACACCGAGAATAATTTTATTAACAGTATTTCAGTAATTACTAGAGTAATTTTTATAATTTTAATAATACCAGTAATCAAGAATTTTTACCGTTCTAATACTACCATAAGGATTCCAGAAAACTTAGTAGTTTTCTTAATAATAATGATTAAAATAATTATTCACGTACTGATAATATTAAGTATACTAATAAGAATATTAATGATTATAGTTAAAATAACGAGAGCAGCAATTTTTATAGCGACAATACTAATATAACATTACTAAAACTAATAAGGCTTACTATAATAATAACACATAGAATAATTTTATTAACAGTATTTAAGTAATTACTAGAGTAATTTTTATAATTTTAATAATACCAGTAATCAAGAATTTTTACCGTTCTAATACTACCATAAGGATTCTAGAAAACTTAGCAGTTTTCTTAATAATAATGATTAAAATAATTATTCACGTACTGATAATATTAAGTATACTAATAAGAATATTAATGATTATAGTTAAAATAATGAGAGCAGCAATTTTTATAGCGACAATACTAATATAACATTACTAAAACTAATAAGGATTACTATAATAATAACACATAGAAGTATTTTATTAACAATATTTAAGTAATTACTAGAGTAATTTTTATAATTTTAATAATACCCGTAATCAAGAATTTTTACCGTTCTAATACTACCATAAGAATTCCAGAAAACTTAGTAGTTTTCTTAATAATAATGATTAAAATAATTATTGACGTACTGATAATATAAAGCATACTAATAAGAATATTAATGATTATAGTTAGAATAATGAGAGCAGCAATTTTTATAGCGACAATACTAATATAACATTACTAAAACTAATAAGGCTTACTATAATAATAACACCGAGAATAATTTTATTAACAGTATTTAAGTAATTACTAGAGTAATTTTTATAATTTTAATAATACCAGTAATCAAGAATTTTTACCGTTCTAATACTGCCATAAGGATTCCAGAAAACTTAGCAGTTTTCTTAATAATAATGAATAAAATGATTATTCACGTACAGATAATATTAAGCATACTAATAAGAATATTAATGATTATAGTTAGAATAATGAGTGCAGCAATTTTCATAGCGACAATACTAAATAACATTACTAAAACTAATAAGGCTTACTATAAAAATAACACATAGAAATATTTTATTAACAATATTTAAGTAATTACTAGAGTAATTTTTATAATTTTAATAATACCAGTAAACAAGAATTTTTACCGTTCTAATACTACCATAAGGATTCCAGAAAACTTAGTAGTTTTCTTAATAATAATGAATAAAATAATTATTCACGTACTGATAATATTAAGTATACTAATAAGAATATTAATGATTATAGTTAGAATAATGAGAGCAGCAATTTTTATAGCGACAATACTAATATAACATTACTAAAACTAATAAGGCTTACTATAATAATAACACCGAGAACAATTTTATTAACAATATTTAAGTAATTACTAGAGTAATTTTTATAATTTTAATAATACCAGTAATCAAGAATTTTTACCGTTCTAATACTACCATAAGGATTCCAGAAAACTTAGTAGTTTTCGTAATAATAATGATTAAAATAATTATTCACGTACTGATAATATTAAGCATACTAATAAGAATATTAATGATTATAGTTAGAATAATGAGAGCAGCAATTTTTATAGCGACAATACTAATATAACATTACTAAAACTAATAAGGCTTACTATAATAATAACACCGAGAATAATTTTATTAACAATATTTAAGTAATTACTAGAGTAATTTTTATAATTTTAATAATACCAGTAATCAAGAATTTTTACCGTTCTAATACTACCATGAGGATTCCAGAAAACTTAGCAGTTTTCTTAATAATAATGAATAAAATAATTATTCACGTACTGATAATATTAAGTATACTAATAAGAATATTAATGATTATAGTTAGAATAATGAGAGCAGCAATTTGTTTAGCGACAATACTAATATAACATTACTAAAACTAATAAGGCTTACTATAATAATAACACCGAGAATAATTTTATTAACAGTATTTAAGTAATTACTAGAGTAATTTTTATAATTTTAATAATACCAGTAATCAAGAATTTTTACCGTTATAATACTACCATAAGGATTCCAGAAAACTTAGTAGTTTTCTTAATAATAATGATTAAAATAATTATTCACGTACTGATAATTTTAAGTATACTAATAAGAATATTAATGATTATAGTTAAAATAATGAGAGCAGCAATTTTTATAGCGACAATACTAATATAACATTACTAAAACTAATAAGGCTTACTATAATAATAACACATAGAAGTATTTTATTAACAATATTTAAGTAATTACTAGAATAATTTTTATAATTTTAATAATACCAGTAATCAAGAATTTTTACCGTTCTAATACTACCATAGGGATTCCAGGAAACTTAGTAGTTTTCTTAATAATAATGATTAAAATAATTATTCACGTACTGATAATATTAAGTATACTAATAAGAATATTAATGATTATAGTTAAAATAATGAGAGCAGCAATTTTTATAGCGACAATTGTAATATAACGTTACTAAAACTAATAAGGCTTACTATAATAATAACACATAGAAATATTTTATTAACAATATTTAAGTAATTACTAGAATAATTTTCATAATTTTAATAATACCAGTAATCAAGAATTTTTACCGTTCTAATACTACCATAAGATTTCCAGGAAACTTAGTAGTTTTCTTAATAATAATGATTAAAATAATTATTCACGTACTGATAATATTAAGTATACTAATAAGAATATTAATGATTAAAGTTAAAATAATGAGAGCAGCAATTTTTATAGCGACAATACTAATATAACATTACTAAAACTAATAAGGCTTACTATAATAATAACACATAGAAGTATTTTATTAACAATATTTAAGTAATTACAAGAGTAATTTTTATAATTTTGATAATACCAGTAATCAAGAATTTTTACCGTTCTAATACTACCATAAGGTTTCCAGATAACTTAGTAGTTTTCTAAATAATAATGATTAAACTAATTATTCACGTACTGATAATATTAAGTATACTAATAAGAATATTAATGATTATAGTTAGAATAATGAAAGCAGCAATTTTTATAGCGACAATACTAATAAAACATTACTAAAACTAATAAGGCTTACTATAATAATAACACCGAGAATAATTTTATTAACAGTATTTAAGTAATTACTAGAGTAATTTTTATAATTTTAATAATACCAGTAATCAAGAATTTTTACCGTTCTAATACTGCCATAAGGATTCCAGAAAACTTAGCAGTTTTCTTAATAATAATGAATAAAATGATTATTCACGTACAGATAATATTAAGCATACTAATAAGAATATTAATGATTATAGTTAGAATAATGAGTGCAGCAATTTTCATAGCGACAATACTAAATAACATTACTAAAACTAATAAGGCTTACTATAAAAATAACACATAGAAATATTTTATTAACAATATTTAAGTAATTACTAGAGTAATTTTTATAATTTTAATACCAGTAAACAAGAATTTTTACCGTTCTAATACTACCATAAGGATTCCAGAAAACTTAGTAGTTTTCTTAATAATAATGAATAAAATAATTATTCACGTACTGATAATATTAAGTATACTAATAAGAATATTAATGATTATAGTTAGAATAATGAGAGCAGCAATTTTTATAGCGACAATACTAATATAACATTACTAAAACTAATAAGGCTTACTATAATAATAACACCGAGAACAATTTTATTAACAATATTTAAGTAATTACTAGAGTAATTTTTATAATTTTAATAATACCAGTAATCAAGAATTTTTACCGTTCTAATACTACCATAAGGATTCCAGAAAACTTAGTAGTTTTCGTAATAATAATGATTAAAATAATTATTCACGTACTGATAATATTAAGCATACTAATAAGAATATTAATGATTATAGTTAGAATAATGAGAGCAGCAATTTTTATAGCGACAATACTAATATAACATTACTAAAACTAATAAGGCTTACTATAATAATAACACCGAGAATAATTTTATTAACAATATTTAAGTAATTACTAGAGTAATTTTTATAATTTTAATAATACCAGTAATCAAGAATTTTTACCGTTCTAATACTACCATGAGGATTCCAGAAAACTTAGCAGTTTTCTTAATAATAATGAATAAAATAATTATTCACGTACTGATAATATTAAGTATACTAATAAGAATATTAATGATTATAGTTAGAATAATGAGAGCAGCAATTTGTTTAGCGACAATACTAATATAACATTACTAAAACTAATAAGGCTTACTATAATAATAACACCGAGAATAATTTTATTAACAGTATTTAAGTAATTACTAGAGTAATTTTTATAATTTTAATAATACCAGTAATCAAGAATTTTTACCGTTATAATACTACCATAAGGATTCCAGAAAACTTAGTAGTTTTCTTAATAATAATGATTAAAATAATTATTCACGTACTGATAATTTTAAGTATACTAATAAGAATATTAATGATTATAGTTAAAATAATGAGAGCAGCAATTTTTATAGCGACAATACTAATATAACATTACTAAAACTAATAAGGCTTACTATAATAATAACACATAGAAGTATTTTATTAACAATATTTAAGTAATTACTAGAATAATTTTTATAATTTTAATAATACCAGTAATCAAGAATTTTTACCGTTCTAATACTACCATAGGGATTCCAGGAAACTTAGTAGTTTTCTTAATAATAATGATTAAAATAATTATTCACGTACTGATAATATTAAGTATACTAATAAGAATATTAATGATTATAGTTAAAATAATGAGAGCAGCAATTTTTATAGCGACAATTGTAATATAACATTACTAAAACTAATAAGGCTTACTATAATAATAACACATAGAAATATTTTATTAACAATATTTAAGTAATTACTAGAATAATTTTCATAATTTTAATAATACCAGTAATCAAGAATTTTTACCGTTCTAATACTACCATAAGATTTCCAGGAAACTTAGTAGTTTTCTTAATAATAATGATTAAAATAATTATTCACG